>OW152841.1:7492208-8076860 GCA_933534255.1 Iphiclides podalirius | reverse complement strand
AACTTGACTCTATTCCACTTGAAATTCGACACTCGTTTGTTTTTCAATGCGACGGCAAGATGGCCGCTCATAAGGCCATAAACACAGGGTTATTCATCTATTTTTTTATTATTTAGTTAGAAATATTTTGTTTCACGAATAGGTACAATTTATTCTTATATTCGTAAACAAGATATATATTTATCATATTATATAACACATATTTATTTGAAACCCATATTTATTATATTTAGGTATATAATATATATTCTTATATGCAACACATTTTTATTATATTTGAAATGATAAGTATTTATTCGATAATCAAATTAAAATTTCTTTATTCATTTTAAAAGAAACAAAAAAAACACTACTACCGGTTCGGAAAAAACCACTGACCTGAGAAGAACCGGCGAAAGAAACTCAGCGGGACATTTTTTTAAAATATTTTTTTATGAAATATAATATGCGAGTTTATATAAAAAAGTTAAATTTAAAACTAAAACAAAGTAACAATTTATATAATATGTGAACTAATATTATATGTAATAAAAAAATACATTTCCAAAATAAAAAAACATAATTTCTAAAAAAAATAATTTCTATGGCTTATGATACGCCTTAAAACAACCGTCGATGCACAGGTTTACGTCGCACTCCTCGCACTTCCATACGGTCCTGGTTTTTTTTGGGCACATCCAACAACAAGTGTGTTTCGACCCCGTACGAATGGGAAAGTGGTTCGAAGTTACTATAGGTCTGTCATGCGTTTTATGTCGACTGTTTCTTCTACTTTGAGTCGTCGTCAACTGTCCTGTCGTATTCGATCTAACGTTAAACAGTCGGCGTTCCATCGTTAGATCGATCTGTCGATGTCGTATAAGTAACTTTTCCGCCAGTATAATACGAAATTGGCGATGTGATATTTGCCGGTTAAAACTGGAAAATATCACAAAACAGTTAAAAATTGCCGCATTATACATTCTCCGGAAAAGTTTCTTATACCACACCCTATTCCTAATACGTTCCATAGGATGAGCCGACAGGAATTGGTCTTTCCTATCAACTCCCCCCATCCTCTTGTTGTAATCGAGGACGATGCTTGGTTTGTATTTCTGTCTGTTATATTTGTCGTGAGTCCCGATTTGAAGATTGTGGTATGTAGAGATCATACTAACTAAATTAGCGTCTCGCCATACCAAAATCGACAGATCGGAACAGTACGTGGCCACTGCTTCACCTCGTCGTAAATCTGTCTTTGTCAAAGTCTTGATCGAATCAGGAACGAATTCTCGATTCAATCTCAATGTTCCGTAGCAGTCTGTCTTCTGTTTTTTTAAAGTCCGTAGTAATAATGGACTTGTAAAAATTGTCCATTATTACAGTATGTCCAAGGTGAAGTAGTGGTTGGATTAATTTATACACAATTACGGCAGTAGCGCTCATGGGACGGTCTGCGCTTCCACCAGTCGTAAGTCTGTCGCTAGTCCCGTCATCGTCAAATCTGTCAAAAGCATCGTTCCCGATTGGTCTGTCATTTGTCAGTTCTAATTCTGTATCCCGTCCGTCGATTCCGTCAGTAGTCAATGTCGGCTTGTCTTTTCCAGCATATACAAAGAACTTCCAGAGATAGCCACTTGAAGATTCGCACAGCTCATACGTCTTCACTCCGACCTGTGCGACCTTCGACGAAATCTTCTGAGCAAAACTAAGTCTCCCATTCCACTTCAGAAGAGATTCGTCAATGACTATCTCTTGTGAAGGCATGTATAGGCTGGAAAATTTAGCGTTAAAGTAGTCAATCACGGGTCGTATTTTACAAAGTCTGGTCGTGTCCTGCAAAGTGTCATTGTTGACGAAATGAAGAAAACTTTTTAACAATAAAAAACGATTGTACGACATGATTTTGGAAAAGTACTGGAATGTACCAAAGCCATTAAAAGAAAAATATCCTGCTTCCTCCGTCGAAAGATATAGACCCTGTAATATTAATATTGCTAAAAAGGTCAACATTTCGTCTCTGTTTGTAGGAGACCAACGGTTGAAACGGGAATGCGGAGCTAGCTTGTTTAGTTCTCGCATTAAAGATATCTTTTGCTCCGCATTCCTGTTGGTCTCCGTACACAAAAGGTCAATAAAGTCCATGTCAAAAGTCCTGTCAAAAATGTCTGTCGGTTCGGTTTGGTCCGTCAAATTAAAAGTCGGTCCAGATGTACCTGTGAATGTTTCACGTCGTCCCTGAAAAGTCTCTCTGTCCTTACTCCAAGCGAAAGTGTAACAATCATCAGGCGCGATATCGCGTAATGCTGCATCATTAGCGACATCTTCCCTCTGTAACACTTCCTCTTGCAGTTCTGTTAGGTCACTGTTACATGCCGGTTCGTCTGTGGTAAAGTCAAAAAATGGGATAGCAGAATTGTCATTGTCAACGTCAACTTCTAACTCGTCCCCGCTTTTACATACGTCTGCTAACCAGTTTTCTACGTCAATATAATAGTCGTGGTCGATGACACCTGGAACAACATAATACGACATAAATACTTTGATATGCAGAAACGTATTTGATTAACGTACATTAGTTATTTTTGATCTGTATTATGCACTAGTATATTTTTTAATGTTATACATCTGCAACACCCGATGGCTTGCTGATGTGTTGACAACCTTTAAAAATGCGAACGCGGATATAACATAACCAGAAGAAACACGAAATTTTCATACTTTCACTTCACTCCGGTGTTCTGTAAGGATATGGTACCCCGACGAGCCTACCCATTCGTGCAACAGAAGGTGTTGCGTGGCCTTATTACAGTTACCAAATTTAATGTATTATTACTGATGTTAGATGGCCCCGGTGTACAAGGCGAGGTTGATGCAGCCAGTACAACTTCTGCACCAATATCTAGAAAAATAAAAACAGGATAGTTATTATTATTATTACTTATTACAAATTTATTCTTATCTAATCCGAATCCGAAGATGTCATCTGCTGGTACGGTCTTTTAAGCGACCTCCTCATCATGACATAGGGATTTGGAGAGAAAGGACTAGGAGAGCTATAAGCCGAGACTGTTTCGGCGTCGGACATACCCCCCATTCCGTCTTCGGAGAGTGACGATTCGTAAACTGTAACAAACGGACTTTTGTAGAACACATTTTTTTTAAGTTTTATAATGATACCGAATTACCCATAACATACCATCTTCGAGAGAAACATTTGCTCGGCAGGAAGACCGGGCCAACCCAGAAGTCGTGGCGGGTTCTATGGGAAAATGTTGAATAAGTCTTAATAAAGCATATATTAAACAAGAACATACGTAAAATAGAATGTTGTGTAAAATAAATATCAAACGGGACGTCGACGCTTCAACCTCAGCTAGGTTAAGTTCTAGAACAAACAATTTATTTAGTACTAGCTGCTGCCCGCGCCTACGTCTGCATAGAATAGGCTGAAGGCGTAACATTCAGACAGAAATATATATATATACATAAAAAATGTATATAAATTATACCCTATGTCTTATTCTGATGTATAAGCTATATCATTGTAAAGTTTAATTAGAATCTATTTAGTAGTATTTGCGAGAAAACGTAACAAACATCCATCCATACATACAAACTTTCGCGTTTATAATATTAGTAAGGATGTATGAAGTATGAATCACCTGTGTGAAATAAAAATCTTACCAGAAAAATCAGCTTCTCTGGACGTCGAGACCACGACCTGAGTTGGTTCTACGGGGTTTAATTCTGCAACAAAAATGTTACGATATAGATTTTTTTTATTCATTTTGTTTGTTCATTAAACAACAAAATACTACTTGATTCTGAAATAATCATCTAACCGTCACATAGCTCGTCGACTGGTCTGGCAACCATTACGCATTGCTGACGTTCTGGAGATGCCCGCCTGGAAAATTAATAACTTATTAATCAAGAATTAAGCAAATAATTATTATATTTGAAGCCAAGTTGACAGTTTCGACTTCAGAGAAGTGATTGGAAGAAACAAAAAAATACTTTGTTTGCCGTTTGCGAGGTGGCGCATCTGGCAACAGCATCCGCTCCAAACCAGAACGTCGCTTTAGCTCTAGGTGCTGTCGACGAGCTTCCGTAGATAACGCTGCCATCCGTCGCGTGTCCGCCTTCCTCGCCAATTTCATCTCCCGAAGAGAATCCGCCACTGCCGAACTACAAAAAAATAAACAGCTGAATTCCAAATGAGATCTTTTGAGAAAAATGAGAAAAAATGAGATATTCTTTGAGTAAACTGAAATATTAAACGTAAATTGTAAATTTTTAGATACATCTGATATAGTTTCGAGCCCAGATTATTAATAATTAATATGGTTGTTTCAAATTAAGTAGACGCAGCTTCGAATCCCATGGCGTCGTAAGTTTTTTTCATTTATCTACAATCTTTTTTTTACTTTCAGCAAATAAGTAAATGTATCAGACTATACATGTCCCACTGCTGAGCAAAGGCCTCCTCTGTACAGAGGGTATTAGGGCATAGTCCACCAAGCGGCCCCACTGCGGATTTGCTCTCCGGATTGGCGGAGTTAACATATTTTCGAAATATTTTTCTTTGTTATTATTTCGAAAATATGCAGGTTACCTCACGATGTTTTCCTTCTCCGCAGAGCACGTGATAATTCGGCACTTTAAATTAACAATTTCATTGGTGCCGGCACCGGGGATAGAACTCGGGTTGCTCGAGTATATTGTTAATTAAAGGCAAGGGCCCGAACAGTGAGCTATCACGGCCCATCTGAGCTATCTTTAGCAATAAAATTAAAAAATAAAAGATCTTAAAAAATATTCTTAACAATTATTAGGTAAAAAGAAAAAAGAAAATTACACTTGTTCATCTCGCCCTCTCTTTCTCCCACGTCCTCCTCGTCCTCGAACTTGCCCCACTCCTTGAGCGCTTGTAGTGCTAAAATAAATTTTAATATTAATTAAATTTTATCACTGTTTCCAAAGAATAAAATGTTAATATAGAACACTCACGGTTACGGATGTGACATTGAGAGAAAAAAATCGATTAATTAAAAATCGATTACTAAATATTAATCGATTTTGTAAAATAATTTAATCAGAAGAAATAATAACCGATTTTTAAAAAATCGATTATTTTCTATTATTCTTAAAATCCTGCAATAAAACTTAAAAGACATAAGTATAGTGTTCACAGTTTACCAGAATCAAAATCAAAATGAGTAGTATAAAAAATAACCTTAACGACAACATTGATTTCATAACAAAAATACATTATGAACACCACCGTATTAGAAATTCCTGCTTTACTGTGTAAATACATTAACCTATTCACGAGCACTAAAACTGTTCGCTGAAAGCATCAATAGAGTGACCACTCTTAACGGGATAAACAAACAATGTTAGAATTGATATTTTTCTGGTTATTTCTTGTCAAAATAAAATATTTATATATTTTTTTTGAATTATGGAATGCTTAATTAACATAATGTCTAAGCATGTACTTAGTCTAAAAAAATCACCCTGTATACATAGATGGCTGTTAACAAAAGTCGTTTAAAAAGTTAATTTGATATAATCGATTTATTATAATTTTTAAAAATCGATTATACGAATAAAAATAATCGATTAATATGAAAATCGATTATTTTTTCACATTCCTACTCACGGTTGTCCTGGCATCGCCACCTCCACGACTCCTCTACGTCCACCTCCTCGTCCTCGTCCTCGAACTTCCCTTGCGCCTTGATCACTCGCAGTAATAAAATATATATTAATATTAATTCAATTTTATCATTCTGTTTCTAAAGAATAAAAGTTAATGTAGAAAACTCACGGTTGTCCTGGCATCGCCACCTCCACGACTCCTCTACGTCCACCTCCTCGACCTCGTCCTCGAACTTGCCTTTCTACGCCTTGATCACTTGCAGCAATAAAATAAATTTTAATATTAATTTAATTTTATCACTCTGTTTCCAAAGAATAAAAGTTAATATAGAAAATTCACGGTCGTCCTGGCATCGCCTCCACGACTCCTCCACGTCCTCGTCCTTGTCCCATTCCGTCTTGAGCACTTGTAGTGTTAAAATATATTTGAATTTACTTTTATCACTCTGATTCCAAATAATAAAATGTTAAAATGGAGGGTAAATATTTTTCTAATCTCGCAATTTTACGGTAAATAATTTTTTTTATTACTTTGCGCGGTAAAAATCAAACAATTCGTCTCGTTTTTCAAGCTCGAAAATTTTGTTTTTAATCGATAGAGAAATGTTAATAAGGAAATATTATATATGTTATAAACCATGAAAAACACTAGATAACGAGAAAAAATTAACGAAGTTTTTAAATTTCATACAACTGAAATCCGCCATTACTTTGCGTCCAATGTAATGAACATTATATCAATATTTATATAAATATATCATAATACATTATAACAATAGGTTTATATTTGTTAGAGATTTCATAACATCCCGCTAAGGATTACTGGCCACTTACAGATAACAGGTGTTACATTTGAAAACTGTACTGTTCCAGTGTGTGTCAATCGCAGTCGAGAGAAAAACATCTTTGTAAAAAAAAACTGTCTTTCTATAATGATGTATTATCATGTTCATTTAATATATTTTTATTATTCTATGTGTCAATAATTTATCTTCTGAATTCATCATTGATTGGGAATAAATCTTTCCCATCAGGGTTATGGGCCAAGATGAATACTAGTGAAAATATGGAAATGTCGCATGATGGATATAAAAATGAAAATTCGAGTACAGAAATACGAAGTGCGGGCGTTAATGCTGCGTATATTGAAAAATTAGTAGGAAGCTCTAATTTTCACACATGGAAGTTTGATATGGAGTTGTATCTAACGGATGATGATTTGTGGAAATATACGCAAGTGTCACCACAGCCGGAGGATGTAGCAGGCATTCGTAGAGACCAAAAAGCACGGGCTCGAATCGGTTTGATGGTGGATCAGAGATGTCGCACCTTGATAAGAAAGACAAAGACGGCAAAAGAGGCCTGGGAGGCGCTAAGCAAAGCCTATGAGGACAAGGGCATAAATAACAAATGTCGATTGTTGGGCAGATTAGTTAGCATGAGATTGGAGCAATTTCAAACAATTGAAAAATATGTGACAGCCATACTGTCAGTGTCACAGCAACTTAGTGACATTGGTAAAGATGTTGATGATGAGATTCTGGCTACATTGATGCTTCAAGGTCTCCCAAAGAAGTATGAACCATTGAAGATGGCTATTGAAAATAGTAATATAACTATTACTACAGACTATGTCAAAACGAAGTTATACAACCTAAGCGATGAGAGCACACCATCAACGAGCAAGAAGAAAGGGAAAGGAAAATTCAAAGCAAACCAGAAAGCTAAGGCGATGAAATGCTTTATATGTGAAGGAAATCACAAAGCGGCTGAATGCCCTGACAATCCTAACAGAAGAAAAAATTATTCGGCATCAGCAAATGTTTTTTGCGACCAGTGGTCAAGGATCTTCAGCGGAATGGGTGATTGACTCGGGAGCGAGTTCACATATGACAAATGATAAAGGTTGGCTGAGGAATTATGTGGCGTATGAATCGAAGAGAGAGATTGCATGCGCGGATGGTGGTAAGGTGTATGGCTTAGGAATTGGTGATGTAGTTGATGTGGATGGGAGCATAAGAGTGAGAGACGCTATGTATGCTCCTGACTTGGCTACAAATTTACTAAGCGTAAATACGTTAGTCAAGAGAGGTAGAGTTGTAGTTTTTTCAAACAGAGGTTGTGAAATCTACAATTCGGATGATTGCGAGGTGAATGGATCAGTTGTGGCTGGTGACTGTTGGGTAGATAATGGCATTTATAAACTTAATCCTTTTCAACAGGGCACTATAGCACTAGTCTCCAGTATGCAGAAGGACGATCAACTGATGTTGTGGCATCGGAGGATGGGTCATCTAGGAGTAAGCAATCTTAAACTTTTGAGAGACAAACTGGCAGATGGGGTAAATTTTCTAAATTCTAATAGTAACTTAGAATGTGTATCTTGTCTGATGGGTAAGCAAACAAGGCAACCTTTTCCAAAGCGTAAGGTTAAAAGAGCTAGTGAAGTACTTGAGTTAGTACATTCTGATATTTGTGGGCCAATGAGTATCAACTCTATGTCGGGGTACAGATATTTTATGACACTTATAGATGATAAGACAAGGAAAACTTTTGTCTACTTATTGAAGAATAAGAGCGAAGCTGTTGAGAAAATAAAAGAATTTAAAGTTTTTGCAGAGAGGCAAACAGAGAAGAAGCTGAAGTCAATCCGAACAGACAACGGCAAAGAATATGTGAACAATGAAATGAAAAGTTTCACTAAGAAGTACGGTATAGTTCATCAACTTACTGTCGAGTATACCCCTGAGCAGAATGGGGTGGCAGAACGTGCAAATAGAACTCTCATGGAAAAAGCTAGGTGTATGCTGCATGAGGCAGGATTAGAAAAACGCTACTGGGCAGAGGCTCTTGTATATGCAGTTTTTCTTAAAAATAGGTCGCCTACGAAGGCTCTCAAGGATAAAACACCTGAAGAAGCTTGGACGGGAAGAAAGGTGAACCTAGGCTTCGTGAAAGTTTTTGGGTGTAAGGCCTACACGCACGTTCCTGACCAAAAGAGGCGCAAGCTAGATCCAAGAAGTAAGGAGCTTATACTTTTAGGATACTGCGAAAATTCCAAAGCGTACAGACTGTTGGATCCTGTTTCTGGAAATCTTCATAAGGCAAGAGATGTAGTATTTTTTGAGAATAATATAGTTTCACGGAAACAACCATCTAGTGAGATTTTGACTATTAGACAAAATTCTGCTTCTCATCAAAGACCGATTCCGGAGTTCACTGTGGTACCACTAACAAGTACTCAATCAACGGAGGAGGTGGTCTGTGGAGAAGAGATAGAGGATGGTTGTAGAAATGAAACAGAGAGACACCTCTCAGGGAACGGAGGAGGTATTATGATGCCTGAGTCAGAGGATATTGGAGCTAATATAGAACAGGACAGAACAGGTGCTGTTTCTTCAGTTACGGAGGAGACTGAAGACAGAGATGATACTGAACAATGGTATCTGAGTTCCGATGCACCCGTTTCGGAGGAGAATGATCATAGAGGTGATCAAACGGATGCACGGAGATACCCTATGAGAAACAGAAAGCCACGACAATTCCCTGATCACGTTCTATATCAAGCAGTTCTACCCGGAGAGAGTGGTTTTGGTTTGGAGGAACCTATAAATGTCAGAGAAGCACTCGCAGGGACAGACAGCTTACTTTGGCGTGAGGCTATTAAGGAAGAATTGGATGCTCTTCACAAGAATCGAACTTGGCAGCTAGTAAAGAGAGAGCCAAAACAAAACGTGATCGATAGCAAGTGGGTTCTTAAAGTTAAGACTGAAGCTGGAAACAAGCAACGATATAAGGCAAGGCTTGTAGCGAGGGGCTTCAAACAACGCGGAGGTGTTGATTACTTTGAGACATATTCACCTGTGATCAGGCATAGTTCATTGCGTTTTCTGTTGGCAATGGCTGCCGAGAATAAATTAAAAATTGATCAAATGGATGTGAAGACCGCTTTTCTTAATGGGTACATTGAAGAGACAGTGTACATGAAGCAACCTGAAGGTTTTGAGGAGAAGGGAAAAGAGGATTACGTGTGCTTACTGAAAAGGTCGTTGTACGGTTTGAAGCAGGCCCCCAAGAGCTTGGAATCAAAGGTTGGACTCAGCACTGAAACAGTTGAAGTTCACTCAGCTAGACAACGAACCATGTGTTTATATAAGGAGAAGTCAACACAGGCTAATAATCCTAGCGGTGTACGTTGATGATCTATTGATTTTTTGGAACAATAAAGCAGAGATGCAGCAAGTCAAGAAGGAGTTAAGAGATACCTTCGAGATGCGTGATCTTGGTAAAGCGGATTTGTTTCTGGGAATGCGTCTACAACAAACTGAAGATGACATTACACTAGATCAGGAAGGCTATATAGAGAAAATATTAGCCAGGTTTAACATGCAGGACTGCAAACCTGTTTCTACACCTCTCATTGCTGGTTATAGGTTGACCAAACCGGTGGAAACAAATTATGAGCCGCCTAATAACATTCCTTATCCAGAATTAGTAGGTTCTATAATGTATTTGGCAGTCTGCACAAGACCAGATGTAGCTTTTGCAATAAGTTACTTGAGTCAGTTTAATAGTTGCTATGGAGAGCAACATTGGCAGACACTAAAAAGAGTTCTTCGCTATCTTAAACGCACCAAAAGCCTGGGGCTGGTGTTTTTAAACAAAGTGGAAGAGATTTAGAAGGGTTTGTTGATGCAGATCATGCGGGTGATGTAACAGATCGCAAGTCCTATTCAGGTTATATTTTTAAATTTGGGTCTGCACCTGTGAGTTGGGAAAGCAGAAAACAAACAGAAGTTGCTTTATCAAGTGCAGAAGCGGAATATATTAGTTTGTCAAATGCTGCAAGAGAAGCAGTTTTCCTTAAGAGGTTATTTGGAGAAATAACTGGACTTAACAAGACTATTAAGCTGAGTAGTGATAGTCAGTCTGCAATAGCTATGGCAAACAGTGAGGACTCTTGCCATAAGAGGTCAAAGCACATTGACGTTAGAGTTCACTTTATCAGAGAGGCACTTCGCAACAAAGTGATCAGTCTGAAGTATCTGGGAACAGAGTCGATGGTAGCTGACATATTCACAAAGGCCCTGCCAAGAGGAAAGTTTGAGTTATGTTTGAGAGGCATGGGTATGAATTTGTGTAAGTGTTGAGTGTGTATCGAATGAGTGATTGAGTGGCCTTATGAGTAGCGCAATGTTACGGAGGAGTGTTAGAGATTTCATAACATTCCGCTAAGGATTACTGGCCACTTACAGATAACAGGTGTTACATTTGAAAATTGTACTGTTCCAGTGTGTGTCAATCGCAGTCGAGAGAAAAACATCTTTGTAAAAAAAAACTGTCTTTCTATAATTATGTATTTCGTGTTAATTTAATATATTTTTATTATTCTATGTGTCAATAATTTATCTTCATTGAATTCATCATTGATTGGGAATAAATCTTTCCCATCAATATTTTAAGTTTAAAACTGTTTTATTGTAAATGAGTAAAGAAGACTTGTTTAGTTGTATAAACTTTATTTGATCACTTACATGATATGCACGTTGGGCGTTGACAAGAATAAGAAGGAAGTAATATCTATGAACGACCCAATATATAGTAATAATCATAGACAATAATGTTACATGCCCCTTTTTTACAAATGAAAATAACTATCGTTGACATTTGACAATGACAAGTAATTTGTTTGTTTGTTAACAATTTTTAAAAACAATTAAATTAACAATCAAAGCTTAAAACTAATGAAATGAGGGAAATATCTTTTATTGACTAACATATAGTTTTAATTTTTAAATACATTTCCCTAAAAGTGAAATGAATGTGACAATCTTATACAATGAAATACAATGAAGTGTTTACAAACTTATTCTTATAACTTTGAACTAAAATACAAATTATAAATATAACACATTTCTTTTCTTTATTAATCTTCCTCGACTACTATACTTAGGTGGCTGAGTATTACTATGATTTACATTTTCTTTTGACTTAAAATAACTTGTTACAATCATACTATCATCCTCTTTATCTAACAAAGAATTATTTGACATATTAATATTACTAGGCTTAGTGTGATTGTCTGACTCTGATGGTATGTATGCTGATTGTGATGATTGTTTGTTGTATCTTTGACGGATGTGTTGTGAATTCCTTCTGTAAGTAGTGCCATATTCATCTTTTATAATATATGAACGGGGAAAGTTGGACTTTGAGACAATAGTACCTCTTGACCAAGAAATACCTTTAGGATTCTTTTTGAAATATACTAAATCTTTATCATTAAAATCTGAATACTGATGAGAATTTTTATCATAATAGAACTTTGATTTATCTATGTTTTTGTGTTTGTTTTTTGTGAATGTATTGAAAATTTTACAACTTTAGGTTTTAAATTAGCTATTTTAGAAGGTAATTTGGTTCTTAGCTGACGCGACATTAACAGTTGTGAAGGGGAATTTATGTTTCCTCTAGGTGTTGTTCTGTGTTGTAAAAGTCCTAAATAATAATCTGTATTTGACTCATCACATTTTCTAAAAATATTTTTTATAGTTTACAGAGACTTCTGCTAGACCGTTTGATCTGGGGTAATGAGGACTTGACATTATGTGTTGAATATCCCAATCATATAAGAAATTTTTAAAATCAGCTGAATTATAAGGGGGACCACCATCACTGACTAATTGTAAAGGAATTCCATGTCGAGCAAATATTGATTTTAATTGTGTAATTACTGTTGAACTTCTACTATCATTGTTCAAATAAGCTATTTCAATGTAATTTGAATAGTAGTCTACAACTAATAAGTATTTCTTTCCTTTATAATCAAACAAATCAGTTGCTACTTTTTGCCATGGATATAAAGGTTGTTCATGTGACAAGAGTGGTTCTTTTATTTTATTAGGACTATACATAAGGCATACATCACATTGCTTTATTAAGTCATCGATTTCATGATTCATGTTTGGCCAATAAACTGTTCCTCGGGCTAAGTTTTTTGTTTTTTCCATGCCCTGATGACCTTCATGTAAAATAGAAAGAATTTCTCGTCTCTCATTGATGTTGGAATTACTACTGACTGAGACTTAAAAATTATATCTTGAATAATATGTAAATCTTCTTTTATATTCCAATAAGAAAGAACTTTTGGATCACAATTTTGTTTGCTATTAGGCCAACCATTTTTACAATATTCTTTTATTTTTTGTAAAATTATGTCATTATTATGTATGAAACAATATTTTATCTAGTTTTTCTTTAGTTATAGCTAAATTTGAGGTAAGTAAATTGACATGAATTTCTATATTGTCCTCTAGTTCTTCTAAACTTGTTAAGTCTTTAATTGAATTGTCTACTGGGGAACGTGAAAGTGTATCTGCAATATACATTTCTGTGCCTTTTTTATATGTAACAATTAAATGGTATGCTTGTAATGTAATCATCATTCTTTGCAATCTAGTAGGAACATCTGACAGAGGCTTTTTAAAAAGAGTAACTAATGGCTGATGATCAGTTTCTACGAAGATAGGTTTACCAAATATATATTGGTGGAACTTTTTGCATCCAAAAACTATAGCATATAATTCTTTTTCAATCTGAGCATATTGCTCTTGACAAGAAGTTAATGACTTTGAGGCATATGCAATAGGATTTTTTTCATGACATATTACTGCTCCTACAGCATTTTTTGAAGCATCAGCTGACATTCTTATAGGCTTATTTATATTATAATGAACTAATACTGGAGCCTGACATATTAATGATTTTAATTTTATAAATTCTTGCTCATGTGACTCTGTCCATTGCCACATATTTTGTTTTTTAAGTAAAGCTCGAAGTAAATTAGTTTTTTCTGCTAAATTAGAAATGAAGCTACCTAGATAATTTATCATTCCTAAGAAGCGTTGAAGCTCTTTGACATTTGTTGGACTTTTCATATTAATTATAGCTTCTATTTTAGACTTATCAGGGGAAACACCATTTTTATTAAAAATATGTCCTACATAGCACACTTCGGGGACTCCAAAAGAACATTTTGTTTTATTAAATTTTATGTTTGCTTCTTGGGCCCTTTTAAAAACAGCTTCAAGACGTTGATTATGTTCAGACTCTGAAGAAGCAAATACAAGGATATCATCAATGAATGTTATTACACCGGGAAGACCTTCAAATGTTTCAGACATTATTCTATGAAATATTTCTCCGCTAGAATTAATACCATATGGAAGACGAAGAAATTTGTACCTTCCATAAGGTGTGTTAAATGTGCACAGGTCACTACTTTCATCATCTAATTTTATAATCCAGTATCCCGAGTTAGCATCTAATTTAGAAAATATTGTAGCACCGGCTATTTTAGAACGTAAGTCATCAAATGTAGGATAAGGATAATGAGGTCTTTGAATTGCTAAATTTAAATTTCTCGGATCTAGGCATATACGTAATTTACCATTAGGTTTTTGTACTAGAACAATAGAACTCACCCATTTAGTTGGTTTTGTCACTTTTTCAATAACATGTAATTTTCCATTTCATCTAACTCTTGTTTTAATCTATCTCTAAGAGAATAGGGAATCCTACGAACTGGGCAGATTTTTGGAGGAATACTAGGATCAACATCTAAATGTGCTTCTTTGACTAAACATCCTAACCCTGTGAACATTGATGAATACTCATTAAGAATGTTTTGTACTGACCTTGACTGTTGTTGCTTATTTTCTGTTAAAGTAAATAATCTTTGTACTATACCCATTTTCTCACAACTTTTCCATCCTAAAATTGTCTGGCAATTGCAATCCGCAATAGTAAATTGTAAGTTATTTATCAAACCGTTAGTGAATTTGCATTCTAAATTACAAATACCGATATTTGGAATTAGTTCGCCTGAAAAAGAATATATGTTATTATGTGTGTTAAAAATAGGTATTTTTGTGTTTGTGGCTGAACAAAGTGTTTCAAAAGTTTGTTTAGACATTACATTTGTATCAGCACCTGTATCTATCCGACATTTTAATATATATCCATAACAGTCCACATCAATTTGCCAATCCTGATGTGATTTATTGATAGCGCTAATTATAAAGTTATTATTTTCAAAGGGTGAATTGTTACAGACAGTACTTACTTTATTAAGTTTAGGTTTGAAAAAACAGCAATTGGCAAAATGATTTGGTTTTTTACAAGTTATACAAACTTTTCCCATTGCTGGACATTTAAATCTATGAATTTGACCACATCGAGAACATTGTTTCTTATATTGATTTGTCTGGCTGCGACTACTTGAAATGTTTCTTGATGCTGATGACTCTGAACGATTATCCCTTCTCCCTATGCTTCTTGAAATCCTTTTTGGCTGATATTTTGCGACATTTATATTTAATTGTTGACTATTTTGTAACTTTTCTGACCTATTTTGCGACATTTCTATGCTTTTTGCTATATTTACGGCACTTTCTATTTCCAACTTGTCCTTTTGTAACAAATGTTCTTGGATTTTACGGCTTCTTATTCCAATAACAAACATGTCTTTTATTAGAGAATTTTGGAGACTTTTGAACTCGCATGAATGACTTAGGTTGGTCAGACTTGTGACATATTCATCGATTGTTTCACCTTCCTTTTGTGTTCTTGTGAAAAAATTAAATCTTTCGACGGTCACGTTTTTGCATGGATTAAATTTTGCGTCGAATTTGTCGAACACGTGTTTTAAGGTTAATGAAGAATCTGCTCTGTTCATATTGAATGAATTAAATACCTTTAATCCTTCGTCGCCGATTGCGTTTAAAAGGATTGCGACTTGTTTGGTTGGTGATCGGTTGTCAAGCTCGTTTGCTTCCATAAAAATTTCGAATTTTTGCTTCCATGTCCGCCATCTTTCACATATTTGTCCGTCGACAATGAGAGGTCGTAGCGTGTTTGAAATTATTATGTTAGACTGATCTGCCATATTATTTTTTCTTGTATTTGTATTAATTTTTCACTTCTGACACCATGTTTTATTGTAAATGAGTAAAGAAGACTTGTTTAGTTGTATAAACTTTATTTGATCACTTACATGATATGCACGTTGGGCGTTGACAAGAATAAGAAGGAAGTAATATCTATGAACGACCCAATATATAGTAATAATCATAGACAATAATGTTACATAAACATACTTTTAAATTCATTGTCTTTTTCCCACTTAGCAGCATATTTTGAATATAATATATAGTATCTTAAATAAGTAGACGTATATTCACAATAAGAGTTTATGGCGGAACAATTTAAAATACTACATAGGCCAAGCAGCCAGTACTATTATATTATATTTTGTGTTTAAAATTGTTTAATTTTTTTTCAATGGGAATAAAATTTTATTCCTAAAAATATTCCCCAAACATTTCTCCCCCTAAAAAACTTCCATTGTAAATATTTTCTTCCTAAACTTAGGAAGAAAACTCCTAAGTTGGCAATCGTGGTAGCACCTAATGTCTCCAATAGCGCCAATACAAAAAAGTCAACAACGCTACGCTATTCATATTGAAATATTATGGACTTTAAATTTTATATCGATTATAAATCGAATTTTTTATATTTAAAATTTTTTTGAACTAAGCTAAACTAGATCCAACATTTATTATTATTTACTAATTATTAGTCCGACCTAGATTATTAGTATGACGTCGCCTGCTTCCTTTATTTATCATGTTGGATGTACTGTGAATTCATGTTTTGGAAGTAAAAAAAGTAAATAAAATGGCAGACTTTCTAAAAGTAACGAGTTTTAAGTATATTATAAAATGAAGGTCCCCCCCCCCCCCCCCCCCCCCCCCCCCCCCCCCGGGGAGCAGCGAGGTGCAAAGTACAACAATTCAATATACGTCTCAACTTCAACGGTTAAGTGCACCGCCATTGTCTAGCCAGCTCGTTTGTCACGAAGATGGATAAAAGTAAGTAGGCACTTTCATATTTTTTAGCCTTTTTATTTATTTAATTAATTATTAATGACATTTATTTAATAAATTTCACTTTTATTTTCCTTTTACTGCTTAGTTATTCTTTTTAACTACAAGTGTATGCTAATTTTATTTTGTTATTTAAGTGACAATTTTGAATTTTGTAAGACTGCATTGTGTCGCCGATAAATTGTTTTCAAAATTTAGTGAAAAAACTATTTATGTTATGTAACAACATAAAACAATAGTTCACTTAATAAATAAATAAACCGTTTGTGTTAAATTTGGTAAAGTAAATAGGTAATTTATTAACAACATTTCGTATTTTGACTTATTTTAGGATCAGCAATGAAGCGTCGTCACTCGCCTGATGTTTTAGAGGATTCGGAGCGACCAGTGTCCCCCTCCGTGCTTCAATGTAAACAAGATACAGTAAAAAGATATAGACCTGAGTGTTCACACTGCAATGCGATCAAAAAAGAATAAACCGACCGAAGAAACGATATTTTTGGTTTGCTGATAAGTGAGGAACTGAAAAATATACAACCGTGTATGAGAGCCAGAGTTTTTGCAAGAATTTTAATATTTGTCCACTCCATAGAAGGGAAACACAGTGCAGAAGTCCCTTTGGCAGACTCTGAGCTGCATAATTAGAAGAAGTGTGTTTTTTATATTTTTATTTTTTTTTATATATTAAGGCTTACCAACTAAATAAATACAGAACATTGAAATGTAAATATGTTTAACTTAATACTAAAGTCGTAAACAATATATGTACATGTTTAAATCTCTTAAAAAGATACCACACCAAATAAAACAAAAAGAAAAAAAATAAACGAAAATACCCTCATTTCTTATTTTGTCCGGGCCCTTAGTTTGTTTGATACAGAACGTGAACGTTAGGGCGACTATAGCAGCCCATACAAAGAACCGGGGAAGATACTTTTAAAAACGTAAAATAATCACTATTTTTGCAATAATTTTTTCGTTCTGAGTCTATTTAAATGTTAATAATGAACTGTTTTTACAATTTCTAGTAATATTTCACTACAATATTTAATATATCACACAATTTAATTACGAGAACCGGCGAAATGGGAGCCCAGTTTTCTAAGTGTTGACTTTATCATACGAAATAATATCCTATTAAACCTTGGATTTATATTATTTTTTGTTATCATGAAAGAAAATTTCACAAAGATTATTTTAATGTATAATACTACTGTATTAGTATTATAAGGGGTAATAAATAAATCAATATTTACATCGTAAATGCGAACCCAACAACCACTTGAAAACAGTTTTTGTAAACAATTTTTTTTGAAGGGTAGCCGTCGCCAGATATTCTGTTCTACCCACCAAAAGACGCGTTATTTAATCAGGAACCATCTTTTTTAGCGATATTGAATCATGTAGTTTTTTAATTTAGTATAGTGTGGTGTAGCATGCTAGTCAACTCGACCGCTACAACGATCCTTCTTTTTACGACGGAGTGCTGTCGACGTCCGCGGCGAAGCTACTATTGGCTATCGAATTTCACGACGTAGTTACTGTTGTAGTTACTGTTGGTATTTGGTACATAATTACATATTATAAAGATTAAAACACTCATACTCATACTTATACTCATACTCGTACTCTCTCTCTTTACCTGTGTTTGACTAGTCAATGTATTGTGATTTTCTTCCGCTAATTAAATCGGTTTGCTTTATAGTCCGAGTGTCATTTATTGGAAACATAGTCCAAGTGATAGTCCTCGATTAGTCTATCTTAGTAAGTGGAACAGGACAACTTAAATATACACCGCATCCACTTCAATGGTAAGCGGGCGTGGCAAATAACAACTACGTAAATAAGTCCACACTATGTATTTAAAGTTCAAACAGAGCACAAGCGAAGTACAGACGTGAGCACAAGACAACTAGAAAGTTAGAATAGAGGCAAGAAACAAAGGAAAAGCAATAAAACATAAAAACAATAAGCTGCGTATAAGCACTCGCGTAACTATATCGTGAGATTCGTAAGGAAGCTGAGACATGCATTCGCCGTCGCGGACGTGATGGCTCTGGCGGCCGGCGCCGGCGCTTGCCTTCTCGCTGCTTCGAGTGTGTCCTCTCTTTCCCACGCCGCGCCCTTTGTTTACCGCGCGCTCGGCGTAGGAAATTTCCATATATGGTCTCCTCAGTTTTACCTTGCTGAGAATATACGGACTTTGTGATCTGCTCAAACGACACCACTTGGCATTGATAACGGAATTCGAACACGCGATGGAAACTGTATTTTGTATTAACTGTGGTTCCGCTGGCGGTTCCATGGTGCTGGACGATGCACAGATCCTTCATTGTATAAACAATTGACTGCACCTCTTTCGGTAAGTACAATAAGTATGAAATACCTATCTCTTCGGCTAACTACGTCGTAACCAGTTTACATACCCAATACTAAGAATATAGTTTAAATGTCAAAGTTTATCAAAGGCCATATTCAATATTTATACGGTTGATAGAATTTTATACATTTTTCATTAGAAAATCATGTATATATTAAGACAATTTGGTATACTTATATGTTTTCCTGTTGAGTCCGCTGTATTCTTGGGAATTACAGTGGATTCAAAGCTCCAATGGAGTCCCCATCTATCATCTCTTGCGAACAGGTTAAGCTCCGCTGTTTTTGCAATTAGGAAGGTTAGGCAGCTATCAGACATCGACACTGCCAGACTTGTTTATTTCAGTTATTTCCACAGCATCTTGTCTTACGGCATTTTGTTGTGGGGTAGTGCATCTGATATAAATTCTATATCTATTCTTCAAAAAAGAGCTGTCCGAGCAATCTATAACATCGGAGCCCGGAATACACTCAGAGACCTTTTTAAAGAGATTAATATACTCACTGTTGCGTCTCAATATATTTTATTGTAACATTTTGTATGTTAAAAATAATATTAATAGTTATCTAAAGAATAGTGACAGACATAAACTAAATACTAGAAATAAGGACAAACTAACTACGCCATTGTTTCGTTTACAAAAAGTAAACAGGTCGTTCATGGGGCAAGGTGTGCGCATGTATAATAAAATCCCACAGTCGATATTAAGTCTGCCACTTGATGAATTTAAACGAAAAATTAAAAGTAAACTTATGGCTAAAGCCTATTATTCTATTGCTGAATATCTTGACGACGCCAATGTGTGGGGTTAATACTGTTGATACTCACGTAGGCTAAAACAAGACTATTGTACATGTACTATTATATTGTAAACTGATTTTTTTTTTAAAAAGAGCAACTGTTGAGTTTCTTGCCGGTTTCTTCTCAACAGAAACTGCTTTCCGAACCGGTGGTAACTTACGCACGTGTTCATTTCTTGTAAAATTTTGACGTTTCATAAGAACGCGCAAGCGTCTATGTGAATAAAGATATTTTATTATTATTTCCAGGTTCATTCACATGATCTTATATGCACAATATGTTGGACCATGGCCCAAGAGATGATACAAACCTCTTCTGCGAATAATGTTGGCAGAAACTGTGCACTCTGCAATACAACATTAGCACCTCGGACACGTTCACATCAAACAATTGCATTAAGAACTGATACTCAACATCATTTAAAGGACATCATTTTATGGTATTATAAATACAGACTTATATTGCTTTGCTACTGCCAAACTTGTGCTGTTGACATATCAAATTAAAAATTAATTCTTTTTCAGATACGTGCAGCTCACTATATTTGACATCCTTGTTGACAAAAGGCAGATCGTGCTGCCAGGCATTATTCAATACCATCTTCATCAAGAATTACCCTTCCCAATGTCAGCAATTTGAGATGTGCCAACTGTGGCATTAATTTAATAAGACAACGACGACATTTTCTCAGTGATGAAGCCATTCTTCTACTAATACAACAACGTGTGGCACCACAAGTGGTGAGTTTTTCCCAATTTTACTTTTTGTTTCTGAAATAAAATATAATAGCACATACAAACTAAATCTTATGTGTGTATTTGTTTTTAGGTGACTGCTAATGACTATATTTGTGATGCTTCTCACAAATTACATGTTAATAGTAGTCTCTCACAATAACTTCACAAGATTCATCCAATATCACAGCCATTGGTCATCTACATGTTTGTTTGACATGTGGTGTGTCATTGACACAAACTCCGAAGGCACTCTTTAGGAGCAAATAATCACATTTTAGATGTCATACAAAGTTGGATACACCCACGAGTGGTAAGTTATATATATAAGTTGATTATTGTAAAATAATGTTTTATTATAAATTAAATAATTTATAACTGTTTTTTGATGATAAACACATCACAATGGAACAAAATATTGTATGAGTGGACTAGTTAGCCGAGAGGACTATTAAATCACAACAATATGTGTGGTAAGATAAAAATAATTGTGTAAAATGACACCATTTTACATTTCATCTATAAATATGGTAATATTTAATGATATTTTTATTTTAGGTTGATACTTTGGATTCAATATGTCATCGGTGCTTTCAAAGAGCAGATACTGCAGCTGTCAATGCTTCATTAACTGAACCAGATGTCAGGCCAATTTCACAGCAAGCTGAATTAATAACACTGCCAAATTATTCAAGAGCAGCAGATACTCATAGAAGATGCATATTTCTGCAATGTAACAGCTCCTCATATAAAATAGTTCCAATTGTGTTAAGGGTGAGACTTTTCCGTGATTATAATTATTATATACCACCAGCCTATGTTCAGCAGTGGACTCAAACAGGCTGAAATGATGATGATTATGATATACCACCAGATTGTCATATTTGTCATTCAAATCCATTTGGCAAGGCAGTCATGGTCTGATCTGTTTGATGTAGAAAATATCAATCGGACTTTTACAGCAAGCCACATAGAAGACGTTTGCGAGTTATTAAAAAATGACAACAATGTTCTAGATTTTGAAAATATTGATCAAATGGACGATAATCTAGTGTGGTATTGGCTTGGACGCTCTAAAGCACAATTTGGAGAATTATTAGCAGAACTGCCTAATTTTCATAGAAAAGCTACATCAATTGGAGCTTATTTAATGAAATTAAGGACAGGAGATTCCGATGACAGAATTTCTACATTATTAAATATTGCAAGAAGCACCTTGGTTAAATAGTTACCAAAGCAATAAATGTGATGATGGAATACTTTGTACCGGCACATTTAGGGTTACAGCACAAAACCATTGAAGAAGTTGCATGAAGAAACTTATATATACCTGAATCCTTATTTGGTAATCCTGGAAGTGATACACAGCTTAGAAAAGCCATTGTAATAATGGATGGGACATATATTTACGTCCAAAAGAGCAGCAACTACTTATATCAAAAACATACATATTCCCTCCATAAATATAAGAACCTTGTTAAACCGTTCATGATAGTAAGTTGCGATGGTTATATAATTGATGTTCTGGGTCCGTATGCAGCCACAAAGTCAGATGCTGATATTTTACAGGACGAATTTCAAGACTCTTCCAAACCTCTCAGAAAATATTTTAGAAATGGTGATGTCATGATATTAGACCGGGGTTTTCGTAACAGTATTGGCTTATTGCAGAGTTTAAATTATTCAGTACACTATCCTTTAGCAGAACCCGATGAACGCCAGTTGACTACAGAAAACGCAAATGAAACCCGCAAAGTGACTCTGTGTCGATGGGTGGTAGAAGTAGTTAACGGACGTTTCAAAAGGGATTTCAAGCTGCTGCGACAGGAATATTTTAATAGAGCCTCCAAACACTTAATGCAAGATTTTAGAATTGCAGCAGCATTAATAAATAGGTTTCACCCGGTTTTAGAGGACAGAGAGGATGCAAGACAAATAATTTCAATTATACAAGAGAAAATATTTACTGAAAATACATTAGCTGATTTTGTGGAGCGAAATAACCTTAATAGGAGACGGGCCCAGTTTCAAAGTATAACTGTTCATAGTGAAAATATACAAGAATTTCCACAAATTAATTACAATGATTTAATTTTAATTTCATTGGGAGTTTACCAAATTAAACAAGGGCGCTCTTACTATGGTGAACATATGAGACAAAATGATTCTTACATTATTGAGGTGTGCAGGGAGGTCGACCAAAGCTTGATTAATGAAAGCTTAGTTACTAGTAGAATTACCAAATAGAATGAATAGATTTTTACTGAGCTAGCGCGCTTACTAGTGCTGGTCTGTTTTGAATTTAAAATAAAAACAAAAAATGCCACGAACTATTTTACACTAAACCCACAATACTAAAGAAAGTAAGCACTTCAATGGTTTGTTGAATCTCCTATCTTAATTATACAGAGACACACAGTTATTTAATATAAGACATAACATATTTGAAATACAATTCGCTTTTTCTAAGTAGGTACTGGAATGTATGAAGGTAATGATTGTATTTTTACTAAACATAACCTCAAAGTAATAGTTATTTTTTCAAATAAATATTTTCTCCGAGGAATCCGTCATTAAATATTGTTTGTATGGGATTCTACTTGTCATTTAGAACTCAAAAAGTAATTTTCCTTCTCTGTGTGTTCTGGGGCAATCAATGTATGGATATAGAACATTGTCCTTTACAAAAGTTCGTGGTTTGCGTACCAAAGCTTACAATTTATGCTGGATAGGAATAAACCACGTCCCGTTGATGATTCGGTGAGTTATTTTTTTAAAGGGTATTTAAATATTAAAATTTGTAAGTACCTACGCGTATTGGTTTAGCCACTCTAACGCGCCTTCTTAAGAACAGTATTCAGCAATTTCATCTCACATTATTTTTGCAAAAGCACTTTCTGATAAGTTTCGATGTTGATTTGGAAGCGGAAGAAATGATGCATGGCCCTCGTTATAATCACTGGTATTATTGTCTTGTGAGATGTTTTCTTGTAAGCATATTCCTTATATGTAAAAAAAATAAAAAAAATAAAAAAAATGTATGTACAATATAAATAAGTGTGGGAAATTTCAGACACCTCTATCCCCGCAATTTTCGTAAAAAGTGGTACAAAGTTTTTACTTTATGTATTAATATATAGAATAGATAACTTTTAAGAAACATAAAGTAGAATTGGTTGACTTCATTACATCATATTTCATTCGTACACAGTTTAGGGGTAAAAAGGATAAATGTAAATGTTAGTTTTTGATAGGAATGACCATATAAAAGCAAAGGCAAGCGAATTTTATATTTAAAAATGAAAAGATAAATAAATCACATTATATTTAGTTGAGAATATTGAAAAATGAAAAATAATAAAGCGAAAGACCAAAATTGGCTTGTTTATTCTGAAAGTATTCGGTCCATTGGAGCATAAGACTCAGTTCGAGAAGGAAGGATTTAATGACTAGAAAAACGCAGAACACCGAGTTCAGCATGAAATCTCTGCACGTCATAAATCTAGTATTCATTGTTTGAAATCTAGAAGTGCGATTGATCGACAATTTACTACAGTTCCAAATTGATGAAGAAATTACTTATTGGAGAAATGTTCTCAAGAGAGTTGTCGCTGAAGTGAATCGACTGTGTTCAAGAGGCCTTGCTTTCAGAGGGAAAAATAAAAGTTCGGTGATCCACATAAAGGGGATTATTGTATGATTTTGGAACTGTTAGTGGAATTCGATCCTTTTTTAGCCAGTCATATTGAACGATTTGGGAATCAAGGATCAGGCAGTACTTACCTATTACTTATCAAAGACCGTTTGCGATGAGTTTATTCTCTTGATGGGCTTTAAATTTTTAAAACAGATTTCAGACGAGATAAGAAGAGCGCAATGTTTTTCTCTAATCATCGATTCAGCACCAGATATAGCACACGTAGATCAACTTGTCCTTGTCATTAGATACGTTTTGGAATCAGGCGAACCGTTTGAAAGATTTCTCAAGTTTTTGCCGTCAGTGGGACATAAAGCTGACGAAATGTTTTCTGTCATTATTTCGGAACTCCAAACACTGTATATAAACATTGAAGACTGTTGTGGAAGTCATATGATGATGCCGCGAACATGTCTGGCATGTACAATGGCTTGCAGGCAAGAATTCGAAACCAAGCACCGTTTGCACTTTACGTGCCTTGTTCTGCCCATTCTTTGAATTTAATGGCAACTGCGGCTGCTGAATCGTGTACAGAAGCTTTTCGCTTTTTCATGTTGCTACAGGAAATTTACGTTTTTTTGTAAACTCGACGCAACGCTGGCTTAAATTAATGAGTGAAATCGGAAAAGGCAAAACCCTGAAGAGAGTGAATCTGACACGTTGGTCAGCGAGAGAGGACGCTTGTAAATATGATATTGAAATCAATCAAATATGATTGTACCGAAAAGGCTGTAACGCGACAAGAAGCGGCGGGAATACTATTGAATTTGGAGAAACTGGAAACGGCGGTAATGGTTGTTGTGTGGAATGTTTTTTTGAAAAGATAAACAAAGTGAGTTTTTTGTAGCTGAATGAGAGAATTTTAAGTATTTCGAAGAAAAAGCGAATTAAGCGTAACGAAGCAATATACAACAGAGATTGAAAAAAGACAACCGTCAAGAAAAAAAAAGATTTGATGAAACATCTGAAGAAGTTATTACAATGACTGCAAGTGAAACTTTCAGGGTTAACACGTTTAACCTATCGTCCTCATAGATAGACTCGTATCCGAGTTAGAGAAACGGCAAAAGGCCTACCACGAATCTAATGAAAAGTTTTCATTTCTAACCAAAATGAGTGAGTTGTTACCATTGGCCCTGACGGGAAAAGCCATTTCGTTGGAAAAAATGTATCCTAATGATTTAGAAACTGATTTAGTTCAGGAATGCGTACTCTTTCAATGCCACCTTTCTTCTCAAAGAATTTTGCTAAAACCAGATTCTGATTAAGAAGTCTATCTTATTATTCTATTTTATCCAAACTTGGGCACTTCGAATGGCTCTTTGTACACCAGTGACAAATTGTTCAGGTGAGAGTAGCTTTTCTTGCTTGAAACGGGTAAAAAACTATCTACGGTCTACTTTAAGTCAAGAAAAGCTTAACGCTTTATCTCTTTTGTGCAGTGTCGGAAACTAATGAACAAGATTTCATACGACGATAAAATTAATGCGAATTTTGCGAATTTAAAATGGCGCAAAAAGATAATGTATAACTTATTTGATCTCATTGTCACCATTAACCTCATGTTATTTAACAGAAATTGTTCGTATTGTTTTAAACTAAGTTTCACACGCTCATCAACAAGTTTGATGAACGTGTTATGACACAAGAAATGGACCAGTCGATTGGCCAGCCTCGTTCATGCGATTTAACATCTCGAGATTTTTCTTTGGGGCTACGTCAAGTCTATTGGTCTATGTATGCTAATAAGCCGACGATGTTGGAAAAGCTCAAGCCAACATTGAACGCGAAATATCAGCCGAAATGTGTGGCCAAGTCATGGAAAATTGGGTCTAACGAATCGACAGCTGCAAACGTGCCGGCGATGGCCATATGAGCGAAGTCGAGTTCCATTCATAAATGTTTTGAATGTACTTCAACCCGATAAAAAAGTTTTTGAAATATCTCAAATGTTTTGAAAAAAAGTTGTCAAGTCCTTTTTGGAAAACCCTATATTAGGTTCCGCCATGTACCTGGCAGGTTCTCCCCAATTAATGATAGAAGCGTTGCTGGAATTTCTTCCGCCACTTCTTCGCCCAGCGCCAACGCTCTCCGAAGTGGTAGTAATGTTAGATCTTGAAATTCCCTCAGTCAGACAATAGGTACCGATCGATCCGAGGTCCGGCCCTCTCGGGCACCCTCGAATCGGAATGCTAAAGCGTATTGAGTGACAAAAATAACGGAGTGGGCCACATTCCTGTAACTTTGACAAAGATAAGATGCGCTAGTTGCGAACCCGCTGCTCTTTTATTGTTCTTTTATATATATTATTAAAAGTGATTATGTAAAATTTAATATTTGGTTTTCTCCGACACATACAACGTGTCCCAAAATTCAACGATAAGCCAACACCGGAGGATAGACCTGCCCCGGACTAATCGGGGAAAAAAAGAAAAAAATATATATATCCCAATTATATTTTAAGTTTTATAAAAAAAAAAAAATGAAATTCTTCAGAAATTAAGACCGATTATGATATTTTTCACTACCATGACCACAATTTTTTAAATATTTTTTTTTATAGGCAACCTGAATAGTATTGCTATCTACCAAAATTCTTAAAAACTCCAGAATAACTTGTTCTAAGTTCACGATTCTAAATTTTGTTCTAAATTTTGTTTCACGATTGTTCTAAATTGTTCTAAATTCACGATTTCATAAATCACGACAATTAATGAAACTTATTTTATTCCCTAAATTTTTTGAAGACTTTTACTTTTAACCAAATTTAACTCGAAACTCAATGCTCAAAAATATCCTGATTATCGAGTGTTTATTAATGTGCATCAAGCGTTTTCGGAGGGTCGTATGCCATCCAATAGGAGCGCTTGGAAGACCTAGATTGGATCGTGATGAAGAAGTTCTCAATGAGATAGAAAATGACTCGACTACTTCGGTACGCGCCATAGAAGAAGCTACAGGAATCCTCAAAAGTTCTGCACATCGAATATTAAAACGTCACAAGCTTCACCCATATCACTACAGGCGTGTGCAGACGTTATTTACGCGGGACTATCCGCTACGGGTCACATTTTGCCGTGTAATGCTGTAAAGGCACAGTAAAGATTCCCACTTCCTAGACAAAATTCTATGGTCGGATGAAACAACGTGCAAGAAAGATGGGTATTTAAATCTTCACAACCTACATTGGAGTAATGAAAATCCACACTTGATGAGACAAGACAAATCCCAATATCAATTCAAGGTTAACCTATGGATCGGCATATTAAATGGAAAAGTAATTGGGCCCTTTGAGTTACAAGGAAACTTAGATGGCAATAGTTATTTAAACTTTTTACAAAATGACTTGCAAGAATTGTTATAACGACTTGCCCTTAAGTGATCTTCAAAACATGTGGTTCCAAAATGATGGTTGCCCAGCACATTATGCCCGTCCTGTGCGAGAATATTTAAATCAAGAGTATCCAGGGCGTTGGATCGGGTGACTTGGTCCTATCTTATGGCCACCCCGTTCACTCGATATGAACTCCCTGGACTTCTTCTATTGGGGTTGTCTTAAAAACAGGGTCTACTCAAAACCCATTGTGACATTGGACGAGCTTCGTCGAAATATCACTCAGGCTGCTGATTACATTAATAGCAAAAGATATGCAAAACAAATAAAACGATCATTTTTAAGGCGATGTCGTGCATGTATTAATGCTGGTGGCAAACAGTTCGAACACTTGCTATAATGTCAATAACTTAATAAAATACACGTGAAACTGTTTGTACAATTTATTATATTTCAAATATTAAACATTTTTCAAGAACTAATACTTTTATTACACCCGACCGTCATTTGGCCCCTTGCAAAATTGCCGCATTTGGGCTTCTGAAAATCCTAAAGCGATTATTGAGAAGCCTTTGCATGCTCAACGTGTCACTGTATGGTGCGCTATGTGGTCTGGAGGCGTGATTGGGCCGTTTTTTTTCGAAGATGAGGCTGGAAATGCGGTAACGGTCAATGGATCACGCTATCGCGAGATGTCAACATCTCAATTTTGGCCTATTATTGATGAAATCGATATCACAAACATGTGGTTTCAACAGGACGGTGCCACATGTCACCGGCCAGCCAGATCGTGTGATTTAACACCCCTGGATTATTTTTTGTGGGGCTATGTTAAGGACAGTCTATACGGAGCCAATCAAATCGATGGCGGCCTTAAAACTCAAAATCCGTGACGTGATTAACGAAATAGACCCGCCATTTTGCCAAAAAGTGATTAAAAACTTTGATGAAAGGATCGACATTTGTCAGCGTGGTCGTGGTGGACCTTTGCCAGATATTCTTCGTAATACAATAAAAATTTGAATCATCTTCATCTAAACTCTTCGTTTTATTTTGTTTTAGAAAACAAAGTTCTTGTTGAAAAACCCATTATTAACAAACCAAAGAGTTCTTAAAGCCCTGGACAACCTGCCAAATGCGGGTAAAATACTCACAATGTAGCAGTTTCGTAAAAACAAAAAGAAGAAAGAGGAAGACGATTTACATACAGTGAAAAAAATTATTGAAAAAGAAAGTCGGAAAGGTTACCGCCTATTTAGAAATCAAATCTTCAACCTGGAGTAACCCTATCCTAGTTTCTCAATTAAAACAGCAAGTACAGAAAATGAAGGCGAGGGAAAAATTGTGTATTCTGTTATTTGACGAAATGGCTTTGAAAGCAAATTTACATACAATGAAAGAACGGATAGAATTAATGTCTTTGCAAACAATGGTTTCGATACACATGAACAGTTTGCAGATCATGCACAAGTTTTTATGGTAAGAGGCTTGTTAAAAAATTACAAGCAGCAAATTGGGTATAAATTTTCGGCTTCAGCCACAAAGGGGCCGGAATTAGCTAAACTAATCAAGATATTTATCCGGGAATTAACAAAGGCTGGATTAACTGTGGTTGCAACAGTTTGTAATCAAGGCTCAAGAAATAGAAACGCCATTAAGTGCTTGGCGGAAGAATCGCGAATTGACTTTCTCAGAAGAGGAGAGGAGCCCAAGCTAGGTTTTATTTTCATAGACAATTTAAAAATTGTGCCCATGTTTGATCCAACCCAACTAATTAAATGTGTGCGAAATAATTTAATTAACAAAGATTTAAAATACACAACTAATATTACTACAAAAATACAAAAGTACTCAGTGATACAGACTTAATCAACTATATTTTTAACAGGTCCGGCGTCTGAGAATGCAGTAACAGTGCCCACAATGGATGATGCCACAACGTCAAAACACTAATACGTATCCGCGTAAATATACGTTAATGCATAACATTTTTTAAAATGTAGTTAACACGTTCACAACGGCATCGGGTCGAATGTAACCGATGTATAACTTTCCTGCGGTGCGAGAGAGAATTTGCTGTTCCTTACCCTGGTGCGGAATAGATATCTCTGGATGTAGCAAGAATAAAAAAGGGATAGGTAGTGTTTTGACAATGTCTACTGGAATATAAGCATTATAGGTAATAAAATACATATCGGTTACTTTCGACCCTATGCCGAACAGGGCGAAAAAAATTTTCATCTGGTACGGCTATCGGGTCGTCAAGATCCGATGCCCGATGACCCTATAGCCGTACTAGATGTAAGTCTAGTTGAGCTAGTGCAGTCCAAGTGTGTGGGTGTTGGCAGTGACAATTAGTGATTTATCGATCATGAAACGATCGCGTAAAACATTGTTTTTAGTGAACAACAAGAAAACGAACATGAAACGGCTAAAAAGAAAAAAGGGGATGTAACTGCCAGGAGGATAATTATTGGTAAGCGTATTAAAGGTAACATATCTGCCAATAATATTTACACAAGTCCATCAACCGGGCAGACGTTGCAAGTACTGCAAAATGCAGCCTCTGCGACTGCGTCTACCAGCAATCCTGCCAATCGGCGTGTGCAAATATTAGAAGATAAGATTATTCAGCCCGCAATCATTACTACTCCAGTGAATCAAAATCATTCTCCTATAAGCAGTGATGACGAGTTAGAGATTTTTTCGACACTGAACCGTCAAGTCAGACAAAAACAGTTAAGTGTCAACTTAGCGGAAGAGAACAAAATTTCAAACCTCCCAGACTCTAACATTTTAGACAACCATACCTTTACTACTCCGAAGAGCCGTAAGAAACTAAATTCATCCAAAAGTGCTAACTTAAGCCCTGCATTAACTACAAAGCAGCATCAGAAAAATGAAAATGATCTCTTGCCACTTCAAAAAGAAGAAAAAAACACATGTCCTCCGCACTAACAAGTCGGTGTGGATCTTTAAATGACATTTCGGTGTCTGACATGGTATCTCTTAATTCATCGTTTAATGAAGAGGAGCTTTTTAATCTCCTGAACACACCTCAAAAAGACAATTTACTACAGTTCCAAATTAATGAAGAAATTACTTATTGGAGAAATGTTCTCAAGAGAGTTGTCGCTGAAGTGAATCGACTGTGTTCAAGAGGCCTTGCTTTCAGAGGGAAAAATGAAAAGTTCGGTGATCCACATAAAGGGGTACACATATTATTGTATGATTTTGGAACTGTTAGTGGAATTCGATCCTTTTTTAGCCAGTCATATTGAAAGATTTGGGAATCAAGGATCAGGCAGTACTTACCTATTACTTATCAAAGACCGTTTGCGATGAGTTTATTCTCTTGATGGGCTTTAAATTTTTAAAACAGATTTCAGACGAGATAAGAAGAGCGCAATGTTTTTCTCTAATCATCGATTCAGCACCAGATATAGCACACGTAGATCAACTTGTCCTTGTCATTAGATACGTTTTGGAATCAGGCGAACCGTTTGAAAGATTTCTCAAGTTTTTGCCGTCAGTGGGACATAAAGCTGACGAAATGTTTTCTGTCATTATTTCGGAACTCCAAACACTGTATATAAACATTGAAGACTGTTGTGGAAGTCATATGATGATGATGCCGCGAACATGTCTGGCATGTACAATGGCTTGCAGGCAAGAATTCGAAACCAAGCACCGTTTGCACTTTACGTGCCTTGTTCTGCCCATTCTTTGAATTTAATGGCAACTGCGGCTGCTGAATCGTGTACAGAAGCTTTTCGCTTTTTCATGTTGCTACAGGAAATTTACGTTTTTTTGTAAACTCGACGCAACGCTGGCTTAAATTAATGAGTGAAATCGGAAAAGGCAAAACCCTGAAGAGAGTGAATCTGACACGTTGGTCAGCGAGAGAGGACGCTTGTAAATATGATATTGAAATCAATCAAATATGATTGTACCGAAAAGGCTGTAACGCGACAAGAAGCGGCGGGAATACTATTGAATTTGGAGAAACTGGAAACGGCGGTAATGGTTGTTGTGTGGAATGTTTTTTTGAAAAGAATAAACAAAGTGAGTTTTTTGTAGCTGAATGAGAGAATTTTAAGTATTTCGAAGAAAAAGCGAATTAAGCGTAACGAAGCAATATACAACAGAGATTGAAAAAAGACAACCGTCAAGAAAAAAAAAGATTTGATGAAACATCTGAAGAAGTTATTACAATGACTGCAAGTGAAACTTTCAGGGTTAACACGTTTAACCTATCGTCCTCATAGATAGACTCGTATCCGAGTTAGAGAAACGGCAAAAGGCCTACCACGAATCTAATGAAAAGTTTTCATTTCTAACCAAAATGAGTGAGTTGTTACCATTGGCCCTGACGGGAAAAGCCATTTCGTTGGAAAAAATGTATCCTAATGATTTAGAAACTGATTTAGTTCAGGAATGCGTACTCTTTCAATGCCACCTTTCTTCTCAAAGAATTTTGCTAAAACCAGATTCTGATTAAGAAGTCTATCTTATTATTCTATTTTATCCAAACTTGGGCACTTCGAATGGCTCTTTGTACACCAGTGACAAATTGTTCAGGTGAGAGTAGCTTTTCTTGCTTGAAACGGGTAAAAAACTATCTACGGTCTACTTTAAGTCAAGAAAAGCTTAACGCTTTATCTCTTTTGTGCAGTGTCGGAAACTAATGAACAAGATTTCATACGACGATAAAATTAATGCGAATTTTGCGAATTTAAAATGGCGCAAAAAGATAATGTATAACTTATTTGATCTCATTGTCACCATTAACCTCATGTTATTTAACAGAAATTGTTCGTATTGTTTTAAACTAAGTTTCACACGCTCATCAACAAGTTTGATGAACGTGTTATGACACAAGAAATGGACCAGTCGATTGGCCAGCCTCGTTCATGCGATTTAACATCTCGAGATTTTTCTTTGGGGCTACGTCAAGTCTATTGGTCTATGTATGCTAATAAGCCGACGATGTTGGAAAAGCTCAAGCCAACATTGAACGCGAAATATCAGCCGAAATGTGTGGCCAAGTCATGGAAAATTGGGTCTAACGAATCGACAGCTGCAAACGTGCCGGCGATGGCCATATGAGCGAAGTCGAGTTCCATTCATAAATGTTTTGAATGTACTTCAACCCGATAAAAAAGTTTTTGAAATATCTCAAATGTTTTGAAAAAAAGTTGTCAAGTCCTTTTTGGAAAACCCTATATTAGGTTCCGCCATGTACCTGGCAGGTTCTCCCCAATTAATGATAGAAGCGTTGCTGGAATTTCTTCCGCCACTTCTTCGCCCAGCGCCAACGCTCTCCGAAGTGGTAGTAATGTTAGATCTTGAAATTCCCTCAGTCAGACAATAGGTACCGATCGATCCGAGGTCCGGCCCTCTCGGGCACCCTCGAATCGGAATGCTAAAGCGTATTGAGTGACAAAAATAACGGAGTGGGCCACATTCCTGTAACTTTGACAAAGATAAGATGCGCTAGTTGCGAACCCGCTGCTCTTTTATTGTTCTTTTATATATATTATTAAAAGTGATTATGTAAAATTTAATATTTGGTTTTCTCCGACACATACAACGTGTCCCAAAATTCAACGATAAGCCAACACCGGAGGATAGACCTGCCCCGGACTAATCGGGGAAAAAAAGAAAAAAATATATATATCCCAATTATATTTTAAGTTTTATAAAAAAAATGAAATTCTTCAGAAATTAAGACCGATTATGATATTTTTCACTACCATGACCACAATTTTTTAAATATTTTTTTTTATAGGCAACCTGAATAGTATTGCTATCTACCAAAATTCTTAAAAACTCCAGAATAACTTGTTCTAAGTTCACGATTCTAAATTTTGTTCTAAATTTTGTTTCACGATTGTTCTAAATTGTTCTAAATTCACGATTTCATAAATCACGACAATTAATGAAACTTATTTTATTCCCTAAATTTTTTGAAGACTTTTACTTTTAACCAAATTTAACTCGAAACTCAATGCTCAAAAATATCCTGATTATCGAGTGTTTATTAATGTGCATCAAGCGTTTTCGGAGGGTCGTATGCCATCCAATAGGAGCGCTTGGAAGACCTAGATTGGATCGTGATGAAGAAGTTCTCAATGAGATAGAAAATGACTCGACTACTTCGGTACGCGCCATAGAAGAAGCTACAGGAATCCTCAAAAGTTCTGCACATCGAATATTAAAACGTCACAAGCTTCACCCATATCACTACAGGCGTGTGCAGACGTTATTTACGCGGGACTATCCGCTACGGGTCACATTTTGCCGTGTAATGCTGTAAAGGCACAGTAAAGATTCCCACTTCCTAGACAAAATTCTATGGTCGGATGAAACAACGTGCAAGAAAGATGGGTATTTAAATCTTCACAACCTACATTGGAGTAATGAAAATCCACACTTGATGAGACAAGACAAATCCCAATATCAATTCAAGGTTAACCTATGGATCGGCATATTAAATGGAAAAGTAATTGGGCCCTTTGAGTTACAAGGAAACTTAGATGGCAATAGTTATTTAAACTTTTTACAAAATGACTTGCAAGAATTGTTAAACGACTTGCCCTTAAGTGATCTTCAAAACAACATGTGGTTCAAAATGATGGTTGCCCAGCACATTATGCCCGTCCTGTGCGAGAATATTTAAATCAAGAGTATCCAGGGCGTTGGATCGGGTGACTTGGTCCTATCTTATGGCCACCCCGTTCACTCGATATGAACTCCCTGGACTTCTTCTATTGGGGTTGTCTTAAAAACAGGGTCTACTCAAAACCCATTGTGACATTGGACGAGCTTCGTCGAAATATCACTCAGGCTGCTGATTACATTAATAGCAAAAGATATGCAAAACAAATAAAACGATCATTTTTAAGGCGATGTCGTGCATGTATTAATGCTGGTGGCAAACAGTTCGAACACTTGCTATAATGTCAATAACTTAATAAAATACACGTGAAACTGTTTGTACAATTTATTATATTTCAAATATTAAAACATTTTTCAAGAACTAATACTTTTATTACACCCGACCGTCATTTGGCCCCTTGCAAAATTGCCGCATTTGGGCTTCTGAAAATCCTAAAGCGATTATTGAGAAGCCTTTGCATGCTCAACGTGTCACTGTATGGTGCGCTATGTGGTCTGGAGGCGTGATTGGGCCGTTTTTTTTTCGAAGATGAGGCTGGAAATGCGGTAACGGTCAATGGATCACGCTATCGCGAGATGTCAACATCTCAATTTTGGCCTATTATTGATGAAATCGATATCACAAACATGTGGTTTCAACAGGACGGTGCCACATGTCACCGGCCAGCCAGATCGTGTGATTTAACACCCCTGGATTATTTTTTGTGGGGCTATGTTAAGGACAGTCTATACGGAGCCAATCAAATCGATGGCGGCCTTAAAACTCAAAATCCGTGACGTGATTAACGAAATAGACCCGCCATTTTGCCAAAAAGTGATTAAAAACTTTGATGAAAGGATCGACATTTGTCAGCGTGGTCGTGGTGGACCTTTGCCAGATATTCTTCGTAATACAATAAAAATTTGAATCATCTTCATCTAAACTCTCTTTTATTTTATTTTTTTTAGAAAACAAAGTTCTTGTTGAAAAACCCATTATTAACAAACCAAAGAGTTCTTAAAGCCCTGGACAACCTGCCAAATGCGGGTAAAATACTCACAATGTAGCAGTTTCGTAAAAACAAAAAGAAGAAAGAGGAAGACGATTTACATACAGTGAAAAAAATTATTGAAAAAGAAAGTCGGAAAGGTTACCGCCTATTTAGAAATCAAATCTTCAACCTGGAGTAACCCTATCCTAGTTTCTCAATTAAAACAGCAAGTACAGAAAATGAAGGCGAGGGAAAAATTGTGTATTCTGTTATTTGACGAAATGGCTTTGAAAGCAAATTTACATACAATGAAAGAACGGATAGAATTAATGTCTTTGCAAACAATGGTTTCGATACACATGAACAGTTTGCAGATCATGCACAAGTTTTTATGGTAAGAGGCTTGTTAAAAAATTACAAGCAGCAAATTGGGTATAAATTTTCGGCTTCAGCCACAAAGGGGCCGGAATTAGCTAAACTAATCAAGATATTTATCCGGGAATTAACAAAGGCTGGATTAACTGTGGTTGCAACAGTTTGTAATCAAGGCTCAAGAAATAGAAACGCCATTAAGTGCTTGGCGGAAGAATCGCGAATTGACTTTCTCAGAAGAGGAGAGGAGCCCAAGCTAGGTTTTATTTTCATAGACAATTTAAAAATTGTGCCCATGTTTGATCCAACCCAACTAATTAAATGTGTGCGAAATAATTTAATTAACAAAGATTTAAAATACACAACTAATATTACTACAAAAATACAAAAGTACTCAGTGATACAGACTTAATCAACTATATTTTTAACAGGTCCGGCGTCTGAGAATGCAGTAACAGTGCCCACAATGGATGATGCCACAACGTCAAAACACTAATACGTATCCGCGTAAATATACGTTAATGCATAACATTTTTTAAAATGTAGTTAACACGTTCACAACGGCATCGGGTCGAATGTAACCGATGTATAACTTTCCTGCGGTGCGAGAGAGAATTTGCTGTTCCTTACCCTGGTGCGGAATAGATATCTCTGGATGTAGCAAGAATAAAAAAGGGATAGGTAGTGTTTTGACAATGTCTACTGGAATATAAGCATTATAGGTAATAAAATACATATCGGTTACTTTCGACCCTATGCCGAACAGGGCGAAAAAAATTTTCATCTGGTACGGCTATCGGGTCGTCAAGATCCGATGCCCGATGACCCTATAGCCGTACTAGATGTAAGTCTAGTTGAGCTAGTGCAGTCCAAGTGTGTGGGTGTTGGCAGTGACAATTAGTGATTTATCGATCATGAAACGATCGCGTAAAACATTGTTTTTAGTGAACAACAAGAAAACGAACATGAAACGGCTAAAAAGAAAAAAGGGGATGTAACTGCCAGGAGGATAATTATTGGTAAGCGTATTAAAGGTAACATATCTGCCAATAATATTTACACAAGTCCATCAACCGGGCAGACGTTGCAAGTACTGCAAAATGCAGCCTCTGCGACTGCGTCTACCAGCAATCCTGCCAATCGGCGTGTGCAAATATTAGAAGATAAGATTATTCAGCCCGCAATCATTACTACTCCAGTGAATCAAAATCATTCTCCTATAAGCAGTGATGACGAGTTAGAGATTTTTTCGACACTGAACCGTCAAGTCAGACAAAAACAGTTAAGTGTCAACTTAGCGGAAGAGAACAAAATTTCAAACCTCCCAGACTCTAACATTTTAGACAACCATACCTTTACTACTCCGAAGAGCCGTAAGAAACTAAATTCATCCAAAAGTGCTAACTTAAGCCCTGCATTAACTACAAAGCAGCATCAGAAAAATGAAAATGATCTCTTGCCACTTCAAAAAGAAGAAAAACACATGTCCTCCGCACTAACAAGTCGGTGTGGATCTTTAAATGACATTTCGGTGTCTGACATGGTATCTCTTAATTCATCGTTTAATGAAGAGGAGCTTTTTAATCTCCTGAACACACCTCAAAAAGACGAACAAATACCTGCGACTAAGACTAAAAATGGAGCATGTGATGACAATGATAATTATTTATCCCAACCATCAACCTCTGGAATGAACCTGTCTACAAAAACGTCACAAAAACAAAACAAAATACTCCAAATCCTACCTTCCGACTCTGATTCTGATGAAAGCAGCGATTCTTCTTCTAGTGACTCCACTGACTCTTCATCTGAAGATACTGAAGTGAATCTCAAAATGTCGCATCCTATAGGTAATTCTCGCCCCTTATTGGCTACCAATAACGAAGATGACGAATGGGAAGATATTACAGACAGCCCGATGAGTTTCGAAGAATTTCAGGGAGCAGTGCAAATTTCTATACCGCCAAATACCGAGACTCCATATGATTATTTTAAGTTGTTTGTTACTGACGAGATTATTGATAAAATTGTACATGAAACAAATAACTTCTCTAACAAATCTGTGGGTACAAATTTGTGGAAGCCAACCGATAAAGAAGAAATGCACACATTTTTCGCGATTTTGCTTGCAATGGGTCTTGTCAAAGTGCCACATCTCGGTGACTATTGGTCAAAAAATAAATTGTACAGAAACAAATACATAAGTTCATTAATGCCTAGAGATCGATTTCTAGGTTTGCTGAAGTACTGGCATTTTAGTGACGACAACAATTCAGGAAATGACAAAATACATTAATTTCGAGAAGTTTATACCATGCTTATGACTCAATTTAAAGATTTATTAAAGCCGGGTAAAGTATTGGTAGTAGATGAAAGTATGGTGCCTTGGCGAGGCAGACTACATTTTCGGCAGTACATAAAAAATAAATCCCACAGATACGGTGTAAAATTGTATAAAGTGTGCACGCCAGAGGGATATACATTAAACGTGGTCGTTTACACCGGCAAAAATGAGGGAGAAAATCAACGAGAAAAGAATCACGGTCAGAAAGTCGTTATGAACCTCTTGAAAGATTATGAAAATGAGGGACGGATTGTCGTTGCTGACAATTTTTATTCGTCGATCGGATTTAGCAGAAGCATTGCTCGATCTTAAAACATTCTATTGCGGGACTTTGAGATCCAATAGAAAAGGTTTACCAAAAACTGTTATCAGTACAAAGCTAAAGAAGAGCAACATTACAGGCAAGATGAACAAGAAAGGCATACGTGTACTTAAGTGGGTTGACAAACGACCTGTACTGATGATGAGTAGATGCACAGATCATGATACAACACTAAAAAGTACTGGGAATAAACGAAGAGGGACAGATGAAGAAGTGTTGAAGCCTGCATGTGTACTAACTTATAAAAATTTCAAAAAAGGTATTGTTCTCATCGACCAAATGTCGTCTTACTACTCAACTTTAAAACGTGGCCTCAAATGGTACAGAAAGGTGGTGATGGAGCTATTGTTTGGAACGTCTCTCATAAACGCTTTGATTGTTTATAATATGAAGAACGAAAATAAATTGACAAAAAAGGAGTTCATTGAACAAATTATGGAAAAATTGTCTAACACTTCTCTGAGAAAACAGAGGATAATGCCGGAAACTGATCAAATAGAAACGCCGCAAGGCAATGCAAACCACAGTTTTCAAATGGGCCCAAAGAAACGAAATTGCTCAGGATGCTATGATAAACTACGACTAACATTGGATAGCAAAACAGCCGCGAATAAGGTAAAGAAGGTTAAAACTATGTGCGAAGCGTGTAGAAAAACATATTGTCGTGATTGTTATAATAAAATACATAAGTCTAAGGTATAACTACATAATAGTTACTATATTAAAAAAAACATTTAATTTAAAGTCCATTTTTTTAAGATTAGACGGTCGATTACGTTTCATTAAAATTTATATGAATATTGTGTAAAACTAAAATTAGTTTAAATAAAAACTTAAAAATTTATAATATATTTTAAGTAAATAGTGTTACTACTTGTTCACTAGTTGCAATATTATCTAGTAGGTATCACATAAGTCTGTCTGTTACCATATTAAAATTAATATTTTTCGATATCGATGTTTTATTTCTACCCTCAACACTACAAAAATATCGACAATCTAAACAGCCAGTGCGGATATCGAGTGTAACAGATCCGATAGTTTGTTCTTTGTCCAGCCATTTCATTTTAAAGTGAATCTACCTACGAATTGAATAGTGACTAGTCCGACTATCAAAGAATATGTTATTTAAAAAATATATGCATAATTCATCGTAAAAACGTAGATATTTTAAACGTAGATATTAGAACAATTAATTAAGAGAATACCCAACGGTTATTATCGACCCGTTAACGCTATAGAATAAAGTCATGCATCGGATCGAACAGACCCTGTGCCGTACCCAGGGAAAGTTTTAAAAATTCTGTGCCGTTGCGAACGTGTTAACAAGTACATAATCAAAAATATTAGGTTGTCATTTTAATGTGCTTTATAATATACTATAACAAATTAAGTGTTTATAGACTATATATTTATTTATGGTTTTAAGCTCACCACAGACACTGTGTATCGTCCACCATGACTTAACATAGACAATTTTTTTCAGAATTGAATTACGTGAGTGTGTGATGACTTCATCTTTTAACATTTAACCATATAAAACTTGCTCTGACACTTAGCTTGTACACAGTTCCGTTTCTCTCCTATACCTCCTATCAGTTAAAAACCAAAGGAGGTGCCTCCAATTATTTAAAGAACGTGAAAAAAAAACTAATACGAAATGGCCAGTGGCAATCCTATCAAAATGTTTAAGTGGTGCGAGGACATAAACTGGCGCCTCTCTAGGTAAAAATTTCAATTGTTAAAGCAGTTGCTTTATTTTCCAAAAGAAAAAGCAACGGCCGCTGCTTATTAAACCGAATTACTCCTATCAAAAATGTCAAATCGTAGAAAAATTCGTATGACCAGTACCTATACGTGATGTGGTGGACAAATGAAAAATAAAATATAATATAATTTATTTTCTCTCCAAAGTAGTAACTTAAGGGTGACGTTTAAAACTTATTTACGAGCCGTATGTGGACTTGCATATTCGTGCATTAGTCGAAACGTATCACCCATCGACTTTGCAAAAGGATGATCACGTTTGAAACAATCCACTCCGCATAAATCTGAGCATCATAGCTATCTGAGGCCTCAGTGCGAGTTTTTTTTACTTACTCGATCGCGTTAAAGTTAACTACAATTTGTATGGAGTTAAATGAGCGCCGCCTGGTGTCAACCTGGTGTAACATAATATGCGAGTGTTAGATAGTTTGGGGTATAAAAAAATAACAGAACGCTATTATTTCGCTTGGAGGATGTTTAAGACTGCTAGAGCACAAGATGAGCGTGTTATGTCCCCAGTCACCATCCTACTGCACCTGCATCGATTGCGCAATGAGCGGTGCTTCCTTCAATAAAATCGACCACCGGCAAAGCACAGCACCTTTCGTCATCCTAACTTCAGACCGATTGGACACCCGTTAGTGTCTTAAGTGTTAGTAGTAAAAACTTTTGTAAAAACCTTAAAGTAAAGTAAAGTAACAGCCAATACATGTCCCACTGCTGGGCAAAGGCCTCCTCTATACAGAGGGTATCAGGGCATAGTCTACCACGCGGCCCCACTGCGCATTGGCGGACTTCACATATTTTCGAAATATATATTATTTTGTTATTATTTCGAAAATATGCAGGTTTCCTCACGATGTTTTCCTTCACCGCGGAGCACGTGATAAGTCAGCACTTAAAGTTAAAAACTTCGTTGGTGCCGGCACCGGGGATCGAACTCAGGTTGCTCGAGTATATTTAATTAAAGGCGAGCGCCCGGACACTGAGCTATCATATCGTTTTTATGACAAGAAAATAATAAAAGTTGAACTTTATACTCAGACAGGATGTCTTCCTACGATAGTAGACGTAACACTAACCGAATCCAGCGTGGCAATCCCGCTAGCGGTAGTGATAATCAAGACCGACGACAGAATACCGGCACCCGCAACCAAAGACGAGCTTACAACTTCCAACAGCAGAAGATCGCTAAGACCGATTGGTCTGAAGCTCGCGAATTTGAAGAGCGTCCCCCAAAACCAAGAGGCCCTACCCAGCGTAGTGTAAGTTGGAGGGATAAACAGCAAGAAAAGAAGAAGAATAAGCAAGAGAAGAAAGATGATGCCTCTGCTGCCTATGATTTCAAAGCAGTTCAAGAAACAGCTCCTGTAGATGAACCACTCTACGATCTTGGACCACATTGCAGCTCAATTCCTGTGCAAGAGAACTACTCTCAAAACTTTGAGTTCTCTGGCTACATTGATCAAGTTGAAAGATCTTACGAGACGATGAGAGGCATTGACCCCCGGCTTGACCGCCGTTTACCGTTCTCGATGTTCCAACATTCGATGTAAAAACCTTTATTAAATATTATTTTATATTAAATAGTTTTTTTTAAGATCCTCCGCTGCGCAAACCGTAATTCGCATAATATTATGTCCAGCATTCGTGCAAGAGCTCGCATCTCTTACAATCAAATGTTCGATCTCATGGAAACAGAATTTAGGAGACCATAAGAAAACGTTTAAATTTTTATGCCAAGAATTCGAGTCGGTTAGGGATCTTCTTAACCGACTCAAGGCCTTCTCAACGGGTTTCCTTGGAGTTAAAGGTAGGCATTAAAATCTGGTATTTTTATACACACTATGTATGTTATGTCATTTATTATTAAAATCTTATTATTCAAGGTCTGACTGCACTATTTTTCTTTGAAACTGGATCATAATAGCAGCAACCAGTGGGTATGTAGTATTTATATTGAAGCGTTAACAAAGGCACACAAGAATATGTTGAATGAATATAGTTGGCTTCTCAATTCTATATACTTCTATTAATTTAAACTTTGCCTTTCTTATGTATTGATAAATTATTAATTTCCAGAATTGGAACATGGTGATGATCAGGACCAACATGAGAGTATTCCCACAAGAATAGAAAGTTCCACTACAGTTTTCATAACAGGAAACTACTAAGAGACCAATGAGTCAGGAGACTACAGCCTTAATTCAAACTTTAAAGAAGAATAAATTTTCGAGAAAAATATTTAGTTTCATTTATTTTCTTAGTTTGTCTTGGTCATAAGTTATTAGTATTTGAACTTGACTGAGATGCATTAACTTTGGAATAAATATTTGAACTAAATTAACTCGTTCTTTCATCTAGCAACAGAGATCAGGGACAACCGCATCAGAGACTTAGAAGAGGCGGGTTCGACCTAAACAGCAGGCGCTAAACGAGGGGTCCTTGGTCCGAATCATCGATATCAAGGTAGAGGGTGACACCGCTTCGGGGCGTGAAATTACTCCTTATTATATTTTATTTTTGAGAATTGTTTAAGAACTTTAATTTTTTACCATATTTTTGTATTATAAAAGTTTAAAATGTCGTTATCTGCTTTAATAGAGTCAATTGAATTATAGGTCTATGAAAAATTTAAAAAATCGCAAAAGATCATTTATGTAAAGACTTATTTGCATACTAGATTAGATTCATTAGATGAAAAATGGCAGATATTTGATGAGACAAATAAAAGGATATTTAAGAGTTTTCTGATCAATTGTTTGAAACAAGTACGTGTAGTATAAACAGATCCTTTAACAAATGGAGGAAGAAAGAAACGTAGATGAGACTATGGTATCAAGGAGGGAGTTGTATGGCGAAAAGTTCATAGAAGTTTATGGTAAACAAAGCCATTGGTTCAGGGAAAGCTGGAAAAAGCGGGAGTTGTCACTGACACACGATATGTGCTGTGCTCTGTTGTGTAACTTAGAGACTAATCCTAACCTTCTTCGACGATTCAAAACGATCCACCTCAGGATCTCCAGAGCAAAGTGAAATTGTGCAGGAGGCGGTGACTGGGGAGATATCAGGAGATGAAGATATGATCTCCTTAGCAATGATGAAGAGGAAGGCTTCATCATTGAGCAGGAAAGAACTCTAATAGAACCTGATCAATGAATTTAGAGTGAAAGCAATGGGGAGAACTCCGAATTAGTAATAATAAATCCCGTCACTGGTAAAACTATCCTAAAGCTTTTAGAGCACAGGGAATATAATGGGGAAATAGAGGGAAAACAGGGAAGATAATGTCACCTCTTTCATTTTAGCGAAAGGCCAGGTTATGAGAGCTTGGTATCTCACATACATGAGGCAAAGGACATCATTGGTTCCGTTTTTTTCAATAATTATTTCATGAGGGAATTCCATCAATGGATGGAAACCTTTCTCAGGCATAGGAAAATGCCTCCACCCATCAATTTGAACTCAAGAACCAAAAGTGAGGAAAAGAATCTCAAGCCTTCTGATATAGTATCTCTTGAAAAAGGCATATCTTCACAATGGGGTTGAAGCAATAGCCTGGAAGGGAAAGATACTGCCAGAGAGTTGGGTAGAGAACATAATGTGGTGTTATGATACAGACAAATAACTCATAAACAGATACTTAAGACTTATGTATGAGTCAACAAAGGATCAGATCAATGCATATACAGAACAAGTAATGAGGATGACCTGGAAAACTTGTTTCTGGACCTAACAACATCAGTGGAAACTGGACATGTTGCAGACAACTTTAAGTTCCATGAGAGATTAAGAGAAGAAGCTAATACAAACCCTTTGAAGACATCACTGGGAGTGGACAAAAAAGGGAAGGTTCATAGTGGAGTGGTCAAAAAGGACATGGTCCAAAAAGAGAACAATGCCATAGAAAAGCGTCACCTCCACAAATGGTTTACTCACTCACCTAAGCGAAGAGACAGGGAAAGATTACAATCCCTTTCCTGGCATTGAGGCAGGAGAAACAACCCCTCTGCATCCTATCATTAAAACTCTTTGGAATGCTCAAAAGAACAAACACTGCTATAATGACTTCAAAATATGCAAACCTAGGGTCAAGGCTTGGAGGATCATGTTTGAACAGCACTAGTGCAAAGACACCACATACCTTCACTTCCATGGTGCCATAACAAAATTGATAGCTCATATTATTCATTTCACTTATATGCTCTTTTCGCAACTTGCAAATATCTGGGTGAGATCGTTTTCGGAAAATCCTTGAGTGTGAATCAAGTTCAAAGGAATGGTTTAAAAAATTTGGGTATAAATGTAGATTCATAGGATGCAATGAGTATTTACGAGATTGGCACAAAATTGGATTCCGATTCGTGAAAATGTTGGGAATCTAAAATAAGTAACTTTGAGATTATCTTCAATCGATTACGATACTCGACACAACTTTATACAAAAGTACGGTCTATGCTGTAACTGCTTGGGTCGTAATCATTAAAATGGTTAAAGGTCGTAATCGTCAAACAAAATAGATATTATATATATACGTATACGGTCAAATTATAAAAGTAGTATAAAAATCACAGGACAAGTTACAAGCGTGTATTTAACCCGGGATCGCCGGAGCGGAAGAGGAAGAGATACAATAACGTTGCCATATGCTATGTATAAAATTAATATTAGGACCATTCAGTGTTGCTATAGTTGCGACAGCTGAGAATCACAGCCGTTTTTATTTGCCTATAAGTAATTATATAGTTGCACTACCACTATTATTATATAAGCCGAAAATTGTCTGTTTTATGTAAGTGTGTACACTATTTAAAATAATAAAAACATGGTAAAAATAATGTTACGCACTGCATAAACAGGAACCATGTTAAATGATATGTAAATGAAATTAAACCTGCTTAAATTATAATTGTTTCAGACTATGCTCTCAATCAAGTTTCTCAGAACCTATTCAACATATTTTACATACTACGGGAATATACTTCGACCCGACTGTTATCGCATATTTGTAATTTATTTTTTGTTATGATTTTTATAAAGTTATTTAACTTGTGTTAATGTTATCCCAATAAAGTCTTATTTAAATTTAATAGAAAAATCAATCAACAGCATTTCGAATTTTTGTGAAGAAGCTAAAAATTCAGCTGTTTTACAAGTGACTTTAGGGACCCTGTCCCTGAAGTCCTCTAGAAATAATAATTACCGCAAATAATTTAAAATGTGCTTCATTGTCTCATCTTACTTCGTCCTCAAAAGCCTCCAAAAGGTAGCTTGAATTTTTCGGTGAAATTCTAAAATTATTTTTCGGTACATTAGACGTCGATGACACAAGAAAGTCTGATTAAGCAATTTCTACTTGTGAAAATAATGAAAATCAATCATTTTCTTTAACGGAAGACAATATACAAATTATCAAATCAATTCTAAATAATTTTATTGTTCCTATTAATAAGTTAAATGATGATGAACTTAAAATAAACAAGCAAATTGAAAAACTTAACCCAGTTCCTATGTATTTGAAGAAAATTATAATATTCTGATCATTAAGAAGATCGTTTTGATCAATTCAGAGACTTTAACAGAACCTTTTGACAACTCAAAAACATTCATGCGAACAATCTTTTTAAAGTATGAATCTTATTAAAAACAACCTACGAACCGGACTTGAGAAAGCTTTCAAAGGAGATGCAAGAACATTCTTCGTATTAAGTAGTGTTTATATGCTTTACTAGATATCAGATTATTTTTTATCAATGAATAAAGTCCTTATTCAATATGAAATCAAGTTTTATTCAATGTACCCATAATTTAATGAATCTCTAAAATTATGATAAATGTTTACTACATTTACAAACAAATTGGGATCTCAATATTTTTAATCGTTTTTTGCATATTTGGTTCTTTGGCTAATAAGTTTGCCGACCACTGGTGTAAGGTCGTCAAAAGTAGATGTCGTCATTCGGAAATAAGTAAATAAATTAGGTTCGTGTTCTTGCAGCTGACACACAAGAGCACATCGACAAAATCTTTGCAAAAATGGATGTATCCAATAACGCCGGGGCTTCCTCCGACGCAGACGATGATAATACCGACACAACACGACTACGTCCATTCCTCATAGAAAGTAGACGATACACGGAAGAAGGAAAGTCTAGTAGCGACGAATCCGTTAAAATCGTTTCTGTAAATGCTGTGTTAATATTACCTCCAGTAGCGACAGATCAGTTAAAAAGGATCCTGTAGAATAGGACGTTCTATGTGTACGCGCCCTAACGAGTACGTATCCTGGACAAGAAAAATAACAACGTATCCAGTTAAGCTTCAAGACTTTGCAAGCGTAATAAAAACGGAGATGACGATACTAAGCAATACACAACCGACCCGTCTCATAAATTTCATCACGACAATGTCTGCACGCAAAAGTTCCACGGCGAGATATACACACAGCTACGAAGGAACCCGTGGCCAAGAAAAATTGGAAACATTTATTTCGGCAGTAAGCCTGTCGAGCATGACTAGCAAGCGCATGAAAACCCCCATCGACTTGGTCATGGTCCACCTCGACCTAACCCCCGAACAACATTAAGTCAGTTTTAGGACTCGACAACATCGTTGTTGAACCACCACACAAAGGCGTGCTCCCTGGGCAATGCCATAAGTGTCAAAAAGTGCAAAAAGTCAGTGACACGCCGCCCGTAATTGCTTCGCCAGGCCTAGGTGCGTCAAGTGCCTAGGAGACCACGGCACTCCAGATTGCCCTCGGCCCAAAGACAAGGGTCTTCTAACCAGTTACGGGCCACCCGCTTGCGTACTTTGCCAACAAGAAGGCCACACAGCCAACTACCTTGGCTGCCCAACGCGCCTAAGCGCAGACCCACCAAACCAGTCCCTCAGGCTGTTAGAATACCACCCGTACCAACGGCTGCCTCCTTCCCTCCTCTACGCCCCGCGTGGCAGAACCCTATGGCCCCCGCTTGGGCCAAACCGAACCCGCCTATCATGGCAACTAAACCAGCCGAACAACCGGCGACCGGAGGTAACACCCTGGACTCGCTAAGCCAACTCCTCCGAACCGTCCACATGGCGGAGGTAATGTATTTTGCCGAGCAATACGCTAAAGGCGACTTCTCTTCCCGTATCCTACTCCTTAACCAATACCAGCACATAGTTGCTGCGCTATCTGTCTAGGAACCCAAAAAGAAAGTACACCCCTAAACAATAATAATAATAGCACCGCAAACACCAGTCTCTCTGCTACGCGTAATAACGGCAGAGTCAAACCGCGATCGATTAATGTAGCCTTCTACAACGCGAACGGGCTCAAAGAGCAACGCGACGAAATACGCATTTTCTGGTGCGACCACCAAATCGACATACTTTTAATTCAGGAGACGTTCCTGAAACCCGCGACAAGGAATCCGAACATCCCCAATTATCGAATAGTTAGGAACGATCGTGTCGGCGCCCCGAGCGGCGGCACTAATTTAATATAAAAAATCTCTCCACTGCGTACCAGTAGACACGCCCGCGCTCACGCATCTCGAGGCCTCCGTATGTCTGGGTTGCCGGTCCGCTGTCTGGTCCGCTGGCACTAACCGGCCACTCTCCCATCACCACAGCGTCAATATACCTCCCTTGCAGACCAACCGCAACAGTGTTGCAATCTGATTTTGAGGCCCTCTTCTCACTAAGAGGAGCCACCATTCTTGCTGGCGACTCAACAGCAAGCACACCCGATGGAACTCGACACGTACCAACAGTCGAGGCACCGCACTTGACTCGCTATCCGACAGGCTCAACTTTGAAGTCGTAGCCCCCGTCGAACATACGCGCTTTTCCTACGTAGAGGGACACACATCGGATGTGCTTGATATTGCAGTCGTCAAAAACATCAGGCTCTCCATATGCGACCGGAAGTGATACACGAGCTTCACTCCGATCACCGACCAGTTCTTCTTAGGCTAGGGTCCTCAGCAATAGCGGCTCCCCAAAGCTGGCACAAAGTAAGATCCAAATTTAACGAACCCAATCTATATTAGAATCAATCCCCGATCAACTAAACAACAAACAGGACACAGAGACCGCAATTCGGGCTCTCACAAGCCACGTTAACACTGTCGTCGAGCAATGCTCGAGACAGGTCCCAGCAATGAAAGACCATCGCTGGGCCCTGCCAGACGATGTGCGGGACTTGTTGAGACGCAAGAATGCGGCCACTCGAGCCTATGATAAATATCCCACCGACTCGAATCGTAGACTGCTACGTAAATTGCAGAGTGAGGTCAAAACATGCATAGCGGACTCACGAAAAGAACGGTGGGACTCCACCCTAACTTCAGTAAAACCATCCCAAGTAGCTTTCTGGAAACTTCCCAAAACCCTCAAGGGTAACGCGATAACAACCATGCCGCTACATATAAGAAACGAATGTCATAATACAAGAGGAACTGTCTGAACTAAGTACAAACGGAGAACTTAAGGTTCAGTTTAATAACGGATGTCAGCAATTCTGGCTGCAAAACAACATACCCGTTACTTGTCACGTATTATGGAATATAGCGAGGAAATTTTTAATTTCCTTTCCATCGTCATACCTAGTGGTTAGGGGGTTCAGCGCTGTTACCAATCTCCTAACGAAAAAAAGAAACAGACTGGACATCATTAGCCGAGGAGATTTAAGATTAACCCTTACAAAATTGATAATTTATTATTAAAGCATCAGGTTCATCCTTCTCACTAAAAATATTGACTTATTGCTTATGTTATTTTATTTATAGTTTATTTTATGTTTATTTAATGTTACGTATATTTTACATAACAGATACAAAATTTTATTTTGAGTAGTTTTAATTTAAATTCAATTAATAAATGTATAAATTAACATGTGTTTTTACTTTAAGTTTTTTTTTTTACTTTTAACACTAAACTTCACTACAGTTAGAAATTTACAGAAAATCAATATCAGGTAAGTAGGGGGTCTACCCAACACGGAAAAACATGGCAAGGGGTCTACGACACAAAAATGTTTGGGGAACTCTGACCTAGAGTGTTAGAGTGCAGTGGCTTTAGCTGGCGACAGAGTCTGGCAAACACAACCAGCAAACAACGGCCTCAGAATGTGGAGCAAGCCCCGGTATATTTAACATTGTTAATTGTCCTGATGCTATATCTACGGAGATATAGTACCAGGACAATTTTCAATTACATACAGGTCCTGATAAATTAGTACGTGTAGTCTCTGTGAGGTGTAAGGGAGACGTCGTTATAAAGCCATACCTTTCAAAGTTGATCCTGCTCCTCATTAAACCTGAGTAACAATAAAAAAATATAAATTCATTATATTGTTACGAACATACAAAGCAAAAAGAAACTAGCACCATCTAGCGGCAACCAGTAAAACCACTCAAAGAACAAAGACAACATGAAACCTTTCTCAATACTAGATGGCGTTAGAGGAACTACTGTGGAACTATATAGAAGTATAGATATATCTCGAAATCCGGCGAATCTCGAAACCATTATTAAAGCGCACGTTCCACGACATCGTGAGAGATTGAAGCCACCCAGCCGAAGTCCGCCGAAGCCACTCCGCCTAACGTCGAGGTATTAACTCCGTGAAGCGTCGAGCAGCCTAGTCCACCTTGTCCAGAACGTGAGCGCCGTGCAAGCCTCGCCGATTCCACGCACCCCTGCGACAGCGAGATCACTTGTGCGACCTTGCACTGCGTCTCCCCTTTCGTACGAAAAGGGCAGGCAGTGCGCGCGCTTGGAAGCGCGACGATCACCACAGTGCACCGCGGCCTTGATAATACCCCTCCCTGCTCGCTGGGCGCTCCACTGGGCCTCCCCAAGGGGTCTCACCCGCCTAAGTGGCCCGCGCCGAAGGGAGTAAGGTTCATTGCTCGCCTGGGGATCGATTCCGCCCGTAACAACGGGCCGCGAAGGATGGAGGGCACATCGCGCCCCAAGCCTCGCAGGAGGACCCGCACACCTGCAGCCGTGGACCAAGCGGTCGTCGAGGGAGCTGAGCTCCCTAGAGAACTGTTGCGCCCGCAGCCGCAGCGACATCAACCCGAAGGAGAAAGCTACTTATCGACTAGGGAAGAATACCGAAGGAGCACTGCAAGTATTTCAGGGGTGGCGGAAGTCAAGGCCGACGTGGTGCGTCTATGTATGTATCGACCCCGGCCAAGACGTACCACTCAAGGAAGACTCGTAGGCGACATACGCCGCCCGAGACCGACGCATCACTGCTGGAGAAGCGACAATGCGTTGACCCATCGGATACCACACCGCAGGGAGAACAACAGGAAGATGCGAGTGCCAATAAGAAAACCAATACAACGCAGCACTCACAACCGCCGAGATCGCCCTCGTACGATTCGTTTCATACGTCACCCGAACGAATGGACACCGTACAAGAAAGCACATCATATGCCACCATAGCAAAATCGCCCATGCAGCCTATACCATCGACATCCGCCCAAACTGAGGAGCAAGTTATAATGGCTCCTAAAGAAGAGACCACAAAGGGATACCCACCAATCATCGTGGAAAATTTACCCGACTGGGCAAGCCATTTTGCGGCATTAAAAAGTAAACTCGGACACGCCCCCAACGCACGAGCCTTTGGGAAGGGCGTCCGATTTTTACCCCAATCAGGCCATGAATACCGTGTCATTCAACGACATTTAACAGCAGCCACCAATGAGAACAGCAGCATAACATGCTCCTGCAAGAGAGCTCCCCACAAAAGTGGCAGTACGCGAACTGCCAGAAACTACGGACCCGGAGAGCATAACCGACGCGCTACGCGAATTGGGGTTCCCGGCGACCTACACGAAGCTGATACCACCTATAAGTAATCGAAGCCGATGTATCTTCTTCGTACAGCTCGAGCGCCTCAAAACTAGAGAAGCTGCTCGACTGTACGCAACGAACAAGCTCCTCAATATGCCGGGCATCTAAATCGAGGGGTGGAAGGGGAAAACCGGCCCACCCCAATGTCACAGATGCCAAAAATTCGGACATTCGTCAGCGAACTGCCACAGACCAGTGCCGCTAACTACCCCCGCACGTTGTGCAAACTGCGGACAAAGGCATCCATCTAGGCGATGCCCCGCGTTTATAAGGGAGGCTAAAAAACACGGGATCGCAATCAACCCGTCGCGTTCCAATATAAGAAGCGAGGGAGCAGGATGGACGACGGTCGGAAGAGACAGATAAAATCTATAAATGATGTTAAATCCTCAGGGTCCCCCATGAAAATGGGTGTACCACAAGGATCAATCTTGGGCCCATTTTTATTTCTAGTATATATAAATGATCTCCCCTCCTATGCCAGTGAGTTTTGTGATGTTGTACTGTTTGCTGACGATACATCACTCATATTTAAGGTTGACCGAAATTTATCCAATTATGACGACGTAAATGGTGCACTTTCGCATATCCTTCATTGGGTCACCATAAATAATATGGTATTAAATGCCAAAAAAAACTAAATGTATTCTTTTTACTCTTCCTAGTGTGAGAAGGCAAATGCTGTTGATACTCACGTAGGCTAAAATGGCATACTTGTTCTATTATATTGTAAACTAATCGTTTTAAAAAAGAGCAACTTGTGGTGGTGGTAAGAGGTGGTGACTTACGAATGTATTAATTTTTATGTAAAATTTTTGACATTTCATAAGAACGCGCAAGCGTCTATGTGAATAAATATATTTTTGATTTTGATTTTGATACTACGCTCCAGCCGCCAGCCAACCCAACCACAAACCGTGTCAGAAGCCACCGTCGAAGACGCCGCGGACGTGATGGATCCGCGGCCTCCTCTCAAGACGAACGGGTCGAACGACCAATAACTCGTGCGCCCCGCGAACGGGAACAAGCTACCGGTACGGAGACGGAGTACGGAGACGGAGACGGCGCTACCTCACCGCCCCCGCCAAAGACACCATTCCTCGCCTCCGGCAGGAGAAAGCCGACGAATTTATTTCACTCAAAGGACGGAGCCAGCGCCTACTAGTCGTCGCCCTCTTCCCCCCTCAGGACTACCGAAGCCCCTAGAACTGAGGAGGAATTCGCAGCGTCACTCCAACTATTAATACGCACATTAGCGGAAGCACTTAATACCATCATAGCCGCAATGGCTACAGGACAATCGCCAATGGGAGCATCCCTGCACACCCTTACAACGCTACTCGCCGAGCATTACGGCGAATAGTGTAATACCTACAAACAGTGTTACGCCATTATTATGGCGACTTATTAAACAACACATTCCTGCAGGCCAATATGGCCCAACTTACCGGGGGCACTGAGTGGCGCCTGCGAAGAAACCCGGATCATGAGGAATGCCTCGACACCCGCACCTGGAAGCCCCCTCAAAAGGGCATGTAGAAGACCCAGTCGTCGTCTTCATCGAAAACCGATCGATCACGTTCGCGCGAGTCCAGAAAGTTGCTTTCTGGAACGGTCTGGGACTCGTCTCGACCCATATAAATAGCTGCAGGGAAGCGCGCCAGTTCAGTTCAGTTCGAGCTACCTTCGAAGCGACTTCGAAGTGAAAACTAGTGATCAAGAATGATACCCGTGAAACCTACAACTTGGCTACGACCTAGGACATCATTACTGCTTAGTGTTTGGACCTAGTGCTAGTGAATAAAGTCTTCAAAAGAGTCAGCAGGTCTTTCACTCCAAATCCTTCTAACCCTAACACGCAACAATATTCAATTTGTTGATTCGATTTGTGTGGTTCGAGTGCCACAATATTCGCGATAAAAAACACCCACCTTGATAGCACGGACGACATCTGCCGCGTACGCAAGAACAAAGTAGGTTTCCACGCCTACTCGCTACCCCATGAATGCAAACTCGAGTAGTCATAAAAGGCATCGGGTCCAGCAACAGAGACGCAGCGGTCGTAGTGAGACTAACAAAGAAATATATATATTTAAACATAAGATATATTTTCGGAAGGGATAAAAAATGGAGAAACGTTGGACCAGTGTAAAGAACTCAAAGGAGACTATGTTGAAAAAAAAAAACTTTTTGCATAAAAACCTACGTTTTATTGAAAAAGTCACGGACTTATTGACCCGCCCTCGTATTAAATTACATAAGACATTTTAGAAATTGCTGTATCTAATATATTTACGTACGTATGTTGTCACAGAATTCCTGTACTCGTGTATCAACTTTCAAGAACATTTTCTAAAACATTATTATATTACAATATTATCATTTTATGCTACGGGTTCTTATCAGAAGCCTATCCGTATGAGCTACAGGCATGGGATCAGTCAAGCCAGTGTGTCAAATGCTGTTAAGGAAGTGACAATGGCTTTGAACTCAAATCATACCCTTGAAACCCTTCAAGAAAGTTAGAAGACTATGGGTGAAGAATAATTTCAAAATTTATCCGTATCTGATATTTAATGTAATTCATAATTCATGTACATAAATGTTTTAGGTTTTCCATCAAATTTGGATTTCCAGTCTGTCTAGGTTACATTGATGGAGCTTATGTTGCTTTTATATGGCCCAACCAATATGAGAAAAGATTTTATAATAGAAAGCGTTACCATTCAAGAAATGTTCAAATAGTGAGTACCCTACCCTATGAATATTATAGAGATTATAGTTGTTTTTACCCAACTGCGCCAGAAGGAGGGATATGTTTGTGTCGAGACTGTGTATGTATGTATAATTGTTTGGCACGCTCTGCAGCATGAACGGCTTGATGGATTTTAGCTTGAGAGGTGTCGTTATGTTCGTATTTGCTGTGAGAGGGACGCTGAGTATATCAAAATAATAAAAAAATACACAGAAGCGCAGTCGGGTTTTGTTTTTATTATATTGGTCTGGTATAAAAAGAATATTTCGATATTTGAAGGAATACCAAAGAATATAGTTTACTTTATTTTTCAATGAAGGACAATATTATAGAAGAACTCGGACTATGCTGCGGACACTGACACAAAGCGAACTACTACGGGGTACGTATTTACCAAAAATGGTGGCGTTGTCAAATGGTTAAGTCAACGATAACAATGCATAGCCCTCTCCACTACAGAAGCAGAATTTATGGCTGCAAATGCTCAGCTACAAAAGAAGCCTTGTGGAGCAAAAGACTACTAGTTGATATTAGTGCAGGAATTAATGAAACTTGAATCCTAAATAATCAGTTTCAATCACAACATGTGCTGATTAGTACCGTAATATACACATTCTACTTAAGATTTGTGATAGCGATTTAAACAATTTTGCATATAGATGCATCATTTGGTGGTGTGTGGCACCAAATAATGCACATATTTGGAGAAATTGTGAAATACAGGAACATTTCCAACATCTTCACCAAAATGGTGATGCTGTCTAGTTGTTTGGTATGTAGAAACAACAAACTTAACAAATTGTTAAAAATATGTTCAATAAATAATAATTTAAAAACATTGTAGGTGATTCTGGGTATCCTCTGATGGCCTTGCCGCACCAATTGTGTTGGCAACACTAGAGGAAGTGTCATTGTTAGCACATGCACATCACTTCGTTCACTCACCGACCAGACGGAATAACAGCGACACAAAAATAAACACGTGTAAAATTATCTTTATATCATTAAATTAGTATTCTAGAGTTGAAGATCTTTATTTTCAACATCGGACATCAACGTGGAACCTTCCTCCCCTGTCATTCTATGTGGTATAAATGAAGCTGCACGAAGCATTTCATGGTCTTCTTTGGCTGTCAACAAGAAGTAAAATACAAATCGATACCGTAAATTAAATCGTTAGAGTTGTGATTCTTTAATCTAAAAGAGAAATAAGTAATTAAACCAGTGTTATTGTTGTGCAAAGTAAAACTACGGTGATTTGGTAAAAGTATTTATAACTCTACCTTCTTAGCTCGATAAAACAAAGTAAAGCTAGCTATTGTAAATGCTAAAGATCGTACGGCAGATGAACATTATACCCATATTCACTGTTAAACCAGAAATACTGTGGAGCGTTGCATTGGAGTTTTAGTCTCGCTGGAGGTGTTTACTGGGCCACCGAGTATTGCATTATGATGACCACATGGTCGCTAAAATTATAAACGCCTGTGCAGTCCTACATAACATCTGCAACAAATATAAGCTTCCAGTACCACAATTGTCGGATACTAGTACTAACGGGCCACCCATGCGCCAGCATTTCGGCGCGGAGCTGAGACCGATTCAACGTCGTATGCGACGTTTGCCCCCGAAGTGGGGGAACGGTTTGTTGTCATTAAATATTTTTTGAAAATTATATTTGATATTAACATTTCTGTATGAGGTTTAACATTTGAGATGGTGCTTCGGCGCGGCGTGGCTGTGGCGTCTCATTTAGGACGTAATTTTAAGTGTGACGTGTTTAAAAATAGAATAATACACGTTTTTAATGACCCGTGACATTTAAATGGGTGAATAGTAATCACGTTGGTGACATGATAAATTTTAAATATACCAGTTATTCGAAACCAATTTGTGGTTCCGAATTTTTTGTTTACCACGGCAACACCGGGACACGTCACTCACTCTCGAGTCGGTTGTCAAACTAACCTCAATGCTTTTGACGTGAATGACCTTAATGCTTTTGGCGCGTCTGCCGCGCTGCCACGCCGTACATCAGCATTCCTTACTTTCCCTGCCAAATCATCACCCAGAAACCTCCCCCTCCTGAACGGCGATACGACGGGGACAGCGAAATAGTGGTTAGTGCTAGAATTGTATTATTAAAGTTTAAATTTATTGCATTAATATATTGGCATGTGTTCGTTAGGCTTCTCGTTAGGATTCCGGGGCCCTAGGCCCAGCGATAGGCTGGATTCGGAGTGAACACCAGTCTATAGCTGGAATTGTAGTCTGAAAAAGAGTAACATTTAGCAAATAACTTAAACCAAGTCACATTTGTTCTGAAAACAAAAAGGTGCTATTCAGAAGGTCAATTTTACGGATTTATTTTTAAAAATAAACTCGATAAATCCGTAAAATTAGTTTCATTTATAATGTGTAATCGCGTAAATACAAGGAATTATAAATTAGTTATTCTATAATAGCTGATCGAGTACCATACAATCTACCCCTAAGCTCTCCGTACTGTTTATAATCGAAAATATTTTCGTAGGTCAGGGAACATTGGTTCATTATTATTTTATAGATAAAAGCACCATAAAACAGAACGACGTCGATCTCTGCTTAAGAAAATAAATTTTCAAAAATCGTAATTTCAAAATTGATACAAACCAATACAAAAATTTATTTTGGTCAGGTCAGCCTAGAATTACTCAACAAAACCTATGCAATGTAATATTTACAACTACATATTGATGCGCTATTTTGCGCTAAGTTCATGTCCTACCCCTCACTTCGCCCGCACTTCGAGGCAACTCGGACTGCTGCGTCAGAGCCCTTGCAATAATACCTAAAACGCAGAATAGCAAAAATTAAATTATTTATGTTTAAACTTTTCATTTATATAGATAGTGGATATCATATCATTCGTCTATTGAAGGTAAGAAAAATTTAAATAACGTTTCCTTGTTTAATATTGGTGTCAGCTGCTACATTCCCATTCTCGGTTTTATTTTAACAATATTTATCCCAACTCTGTGGTATTGTGACACTTAACGATCAGAAATGGGAACGTTAGAATACTTTCGAAATGAATTGCCTTAGAATGCAGAACGAGACAAACCCCGTCGCGCGTTGGCCACGTGATAAAGATAAGAAAATTATTGTCTTAAAAACTATTTTAAAAAAGATAACATCAATAATCCTAAAGATTTTTCTAATATTATTATAGAATATATGTGGACACGAAGAATTCAAATAAATAAAAAAGATTTATTTTTATCACAAGAGGCCAGAAGAGAAACTTTGTTTGTAGATTTAAATAAAGAATTTTGGGTACATCGCTCAAAAAACGATGGCGGCATCAACCTACAAGATGAGAGACTATAACCTTAAAATGGCAATTAGGAACAGAGACGCAGCGGTCATTTGAACGAGTGAGTCGGCTTTATAAATTTATTTGACAGCCTGGTACTCGGTCGGTCGGACTTGGCTGCTTCTTACAAAATGGTTCAGCTTCGGGGGGCTCTACGGGGTGAACCTGGGGAATTGGTGGCACACTTGCCTATCACCAATGATAGTTACGCGGTTGCACGACAGGTCCTATTCGACCGATACCAAAACAAACGACGATTCATGGACGCTCAACTGGCCCGGCTGTTCGCAATACCCAAACTATCTCCAGTTTTGAATCCAGTTACGGTGGCCACTAAGCCCTTTGGCAACTTGGGTCTGCCGGTAGACCAATGGTCACACCTGCTATTCTACATTGTTGCGGATAGGCTGCCGATAGAAGTGCTCGCCCGGTTCGAGCAGCAAAGAGGTACAGGTAGAGACGAGCTAACTACCCTGGCCCGTCTGTCGACCTTCCTGGAAGTCGAGAGCCGTAGGTACGAAAATATGCCGTCGCCGTCCTTTGGGTCACCTGGCTCGGGTTCTGGCCACACCGTTTCAGATGCCTAGAGAGGAGTGCCTAGAAGGGGACGGGGCAAGAGAGGGCCGTCCCAACGCCTGTCTGCCATGAGAGCGGGCTTGAAGTAACATCATGTCCCAAGTTCCAGTCGACGCTCATCAGGAGCAGACGCAACATCGCTACCCAGCGACGGTGGTGTTTTTTTTTGTTCGATTATCGTTGAATCGTAATAGGCATAATGCTTAAAGAAAAACAGAAACGCCTAAAGATAGACAAGTCCACTTGGCTTGCAACCCTACGGGTGTTTCAAAAGTCCATGGGCAGGCGGTTATCACTTAACATCAGGTGAACCGCCAGCTCGTTTGCCACTTTCTCACATAAAAAAAAGTGTTGCACTCCGATTTTGAGGCCCTCCTCTCACTAGGAGGAGCCACCATTTTTGCTGGCGACTTCATCAGCAAGCACACTCCATGGAACTCGTCACGTACCAACATTCGAGGCACCGCTCTTGACTCGCTATCCGACAGGCTCGACTTTGAAGTCGTAGCCCCCGTCGTACATACGCACTTTGAGGGACACTCATCGGATGTGCTTGATATTGCAGTCGTCAAAAACATCAGCCTCTCCATACGCGAACCGGAAGTGATACACGAGCTTCACTCTGATCACCGAACAGTTCTTCTTCGGCTAGGGCCCTCAACAATAGCCGTTCCCAAAACCAAAACTGTCATCAGCTGACATAAAGTAAAATCCAAATTTAACGAACCCAACCCTCCACTATTAAAATCAATACCTAACGAACTTAACAGCAAACAGGACACGGAGACCGCAATTTGGGCGCTGACAAGCCACGTGAACACCGTCGTCAAGCAATGCTCGAGTGACTTACTGATACTCAAGAATACGACCACTCGTGCCTATGATAGATATAGACTCCACCTTAACTACAAGAAAACCATCCCATCAAGTTTTTTGGAAACTTCCCAAATCCCTCAAAGGTAACGCCATATCAACCATACTCACTAGTCACCCGATAGGTACGCCAGCAATGCTGGACGAAAAGAAAGCCGAATGCATGGCTGTCAGTCTAGAGTCTCAATGCTCTCCTAGTCTGCCTCCGATGAACCCCGAACACCTCCGCAAGGTGAACAAAGAGGTTGGAAGGAAAGCTTTAGAGCCACTTCGCGATCCCGTTCCCCCGGTCACGTGCTCCGAACTAGTAAACACCATTAAAAAACTACGGCCACGCAAAGCGCCGGGCTCAGATTGTTCACTTAAAACTCACCCCAGACGGAAAAGCCATGTTTCGTACAGAGAATATTATTTAACATTAAATTTTTTTTCTTACGTTTAGAAATCCAAAGTAGCACAATTTGGAAGTAAAAGATTTTAATAATATTTACTTAACCCTTTCTTTTTTTTTCTTACTGGCAAGCACTCTAAATTTGAATCCAACGTACGTTTTTGCAACGTTTACCCGCAATACTTTTGACCAATTGACCTTTGTCACTTACGCTCTAACTCCAAACAAGACTACGTGCGCGATCGGCTAACGTTAATACGTTTTGGCCAACCCCATTTCTTTTTTCCTTGCTCCAAATTAAATATTAAGACAGTTCTTCTACCGAACCTGTGGATAAAAGGAAGTCGTGGACGTATCAGGCCAGGAGATTTTCTACACCGGACCCGGGTCGACGACGGTAACTGAAGATAGTCCAGGTCAGTCCTTGCCAGCCTTTATATTTCTTAACAGGCCATTTTCTACATCAAGTCGATTACCTATATATAGGATATCTAACATAATCGTCGAACCTCTACACAAAGGCACCTTTCCGGGACAGTTGCAGCACAACTGCTTCGCCAGGCCCAGGTGCGTCAAGTACCTAGGTGACCATGGCACCCCCGAATGTCCCAGACCTAGGAATAAGGCACTCCTCCCGAAATTTGGCCCACCCGCCTGCGACCTCTGCCAGTCGGAAAAATATACCAAACAACGCGCCCAAGCGCACACTTTTTAAACCTGCCACTCAGGGAGTAAGAAGGCCTTCTATCCCGACGGCCGCCTCTTTCCCTCCACTAAGCCGTGGCGGTACCCCATAGCCCTCGCGTGAACCCAACCCAAACCAATTCGAGCTCTCACAATCCACGTCCATACCATCGTCGAGCAATACTCGAGACAGGTCCCAGTGATGGATGACCCTCTACTGAAATTACAGGAATTGATAAAAGCTTAATTTAAACATTGTGACACGATATTCCAAATTTTAACGAATTTACAATGGAAACTGCCAGGCCTATCCATGTTCAAGCATATCCATGGTTTTACCTACCAGCAGACCGTCTGCCTGACCTCAACCCTCCTTAAGAATTCTAGTGATTGTATTTATCTAACGTAAAGTATTTTTTTCTACATATTTTAATATGAACACACTTAAATCATTTCAAAAAGGAAACTGTTGTCCTCATCGTCGTTTCCTCTCTAAATGCAGTTCAAAACAATAATTCCACAAGAAGGCACTCCAGGATCGTAATTTAAGCTCCTTTCAACGTAGTGATTGGAGATCCTAAGCGGATGACATAACACGACTATGGGCCGCAGATTGGGAAACAGGTGAGCTTGTAAGGTTATGTGCAGGTTGTTTATCCTTTTCGATAACGGCGTAAATTCATAAGCGTCATCCTCACGAGATCGTTTACTATTTTCTGTAATAGTTATAAAACATATAATTTCCTTTGCTTCAAAACTAAGCGTTCAAATTTCTACGGGCTTTCTTGCGAAAGCCATTGGCTCGTAGTTCATGTTGCAAAACGCAAATGATTTTTAAATTTCCTATAAAATAATACCATTTTGATAGAATTGTAGAGATAGGGATTAGATAAAAACTGCAAAAAGCAATAAAATACGTTTTTAGACAATAATAAAGAAAAAAATTGTACTTCATTTTGATACCAAGAATCTTTTTTTGAAAATATTAGGAATGCCGAAACTATAATATCAAATAATGCTCAAATATCCATACCGATAGCGGGAGAGCGTACCTGTCCCTTTCAGATCTTGGTTACATTCATAAAATTGTCAACCTTAGTGATCCAGAAAACCCATTTGTGTCTGAAGATGATACCCATACCCAAAGAATTGGAAGCCAGTGGAGAAATTTGATCATACACCTACAAGATGGCAGAAAATTATCGAAAAAAACGGCAGAGCATGGATGAGTGTCTTCTTGTGTCACTTCAAAACGAAATCGATTGAGTATTTTTTAAAACGTTCCTCTTACTGTTGGATATAGAACTGTTGTAAAGTCGTTTTAAATATGTAAATTTCACGTGGTGACACATAATAGTCCCGTATGGGAATCTAACCCACGACGTCTGAGGCCGAAGCAAATAAACCGCAACTACGCCATTGAGTCATTATCAACATCATTTTTACTATTTTCAATACTTTAAATTGCTGTATAATAGTAAAGTAAGTATAATAACTCATGATATTTGAGTATACTTCAGTATTTTAGTTCACTAAAGAGATTGGTCGCTGATCTATCACGACAATAAATGTACAATAAATATAAGTTCTTTGGAGATATGTACAAAATGGACACTAAACATTAATATGCGTATTAACCTACAAAATGATCTAACTGCCCATGAATTTTCAAAACAATTGTTAGAAATTGGCGATGGCAAAGCGGACGCAAGGCCTTTAGCTCCTCGGACACGGTTGCTGGACTCCTTAAAGAGCTACGGGTGCCCCTTCCCCACGGGGGTAAACTGAATAGTGCCGTTCTTATATATGAATGATGAACTCTTATACAATCCCAAGCATGGAAGTACAACTGTTGCTGCCTACACAAAGCGCCATCGACCGCAACATGCAGCAAGCTACGACCCAGATTGGATCAGCGGCCTCTACCGCCATATCAGAAAGTTTAAGTGCCATCCAAAAAAGTTTGGAAGAGCAGAGTACATTGGAAGCATTGACAACATGGCTCGTCGAAAAGCTTATAGAGAGGCAACAAAAAGGCTTGATGGCGGTGATCCAGTCGTGGACCGGGTCACTCCTTTCACCAAGGTAGAGAAAGTGTCGGCGTCGAAATACAAGGCTCCACGAGTGATCCCGGCGCGTGACGTAACGTTCAACATAGAATACGGGCAATAGACTACGTAAAGCCCCTGGAACTGGCACTGGGCAACCGCAAACAGTTCGGCTAAGGAAACTACGACATTATTGGGAAAAAAATAGCAGCTCTCAAGTCCAAGTATAAGTACGCCACTGAGGCAGACCACAAGACGTTTGATACATACGTAACATGATTTGAACAGTTAAAGGAGTAGATGATAGAGCTGGAGGTAAAGCTTCCTTACGAGGAAGAGGTGTTGCAAGAGGTCGCAAATGACCCAAGTATTTCCGTTCGTGGAATTGAAGAAAGAACGGGAACCCAAAAGCACATCACATCGTATTTTAGAAAGAGCCGAAATGCATCCATACGAGTTCAGTCTTCTTCCTCGAGATTATACTGAAAGGATTTCATTTTGTAGAACAATGCTACAGAGATATAATGAAAATCCCCAACTCATCCAAAAATCTGTGTTCAGATGAATCTACATTTAAAAGAGATGGTATGTGGCGACACATTTAATGCGAGAAGAATTTAAAGTAAACCTGTGGACCGGAATTTTTGGGCTTTATGAGCTGCCCGAGAACTTGAATAGCACGAATTACCTACATTTTTACGAGAAAATTTACCAACTTTGTTAGAGGACGTACCACTAACAGATCGTCGCCACATGTGGTATCAACAAGATGGCCGCCCAGCGCATTACGCAGTGCAAGTAAAAGATTTCTTTGACCAGGAATATCCGGGAAGGTGGATTGGACGTTCAGGCACTATCTCGTGGCCAGCCCGTTCTCCAGATTTATTGGGGCGTCCTCAAAGAAAAAGTTTATTCAAAGCCTATTGACAGCGTAGCCGAGCTACGTAAACGAATTTCTCAAGCTGCTGAGGACATCAACTCTCGAGGATTTGCCCGACTAATGACTAGATCTTTTTAATAAGATGTAGAGCTTGTATTGAGGCTGACGGTAAACAATTTGAACATTTAGTGTAATAAAAATTTTATTTCCCTATCTGACTTTTATTCCAATAAACCTTAACTAAAGTAGGTCAAGATTTTTCATTATTTTATTTATTTTACTTACTTTTGTTGACTTTGGTAAAAGTGGCGTCACTATCTGTCTCGTTCGCTCATGACAAACATGTCCACCCAGTATCGATCTCTTACATAAATAAAAAACATTTGAACTAAGTATAATGGGTTAGCAAAAATCGGGTTACTCGAGGTTTTTATTTTTTACTAGTTTTTTTTTTTAGTATGAAACTACCAAGTATTGTACCATTTTACAATCCTGATCAAATGCGCGAACTTTTAATGCCACTTGCCAAGGCACTTTAGTAAATATTTTCAAAGGGAGGGCCTTTCATAGTCGACAAATTTTGAAAATTTTAAATTCATAGTTTAACAAATAGTCTTAATTCTAGAAAACTTGGGGCAGTTGTGTCATTATTTTTGACTGCGGTTCTAGAAATGTTATTTAGGGTTACAGTTCCAAAGTTTAAATGAACAAAAATAATAAAAATTAACCACAATAACCGAAAAATGGTTACAGTTTTACCAAATTTCTAGGTTTTTCTTAAATGCCCATAATTTCCAAACTGCATGGGATAGATTTTTTTTCTGAATAATGGTTACAATCAATCCTGTCACCCCGTTTCGGCTTGACGTTGAGTTCTGGGACACCCGATATTCGTACCAATCACGAACATTAAAATAAAGTAAATATTTCGTGCCGGACATAACGAATGTTTTTACGTTTTATGGGGATCGAACTGCGAATTAAGTGTTTTTTTCCAAAATTAAAAAAATAAATAAACAAAGAAATTACTGAAACTGTTGGAAGTTCCAGAACAAGGTAAAGTTTTGTATCATTTGATATTTTATGTACACAAAGTAAGAGCTGCGATAAATTGGAGACGACCCTTCCCCTCTTCCCGCGTCCGTCTTACCAGCACCGGCACGGCGTCCAATTCCTCGGCGTATTTTCATCGGTCTTTACCACACATGATGCAAACATTTGAAATAGCTGCAACTCTGTTAAACAGATTTGGTGCTCGCTTTCAAGATAATAACATATGCAAGTGTAATACTGGAAATAACAAGGGAAAGGATGCATCTTAAAAGTAATCTGGCAAATACGGTTGATTCTGTTAATATGAATAGGCGATTATCCCACTTTCATAGTATGACTGCAGATCGATATAATGTAGTACTGTCCAGCCATGGATATTAAAGACCTTATCCTGTGACAGTAACGATCATGAGCACAGGCATAATTACTTTTGATAAAATGTGCGATCCTAGGTCATCTGATAAAACACGCAGTAATATGTCAAAGCGAAAATTTTTAACGAAATTAATATTATTCCGGCACGAATACATGTGAAATTAAATCTCTCTAAACGTTAACTAAAAGCGTTAAACAACTTACGCAACGACATAAATTGAACGATCCTCCGCACGGATAAAGGCAGCGCTACGGTTGTAATGGATACGTCAGAAAATAATCTGAAAATTAAAGACTTTTCGGATATAAAATAAAAATAATTATAAAATATAAAAGTATATCAGAAGGTCAAAACAGACCCCAAAACAAAAACGCTTAACTAGTTTCATTTAATTTGTATTATATTCGTTAACGCCTCGTCCGTGTAATTACGTACCAAACAATCACGAACATTTAAAAAAAAATATTTTTAACTGGTATCAATTATTACATAGCAAATCCCGCTTCACTCCTGTTATCATTGTTTTTTCGACATAACGAATGTTTTAACGTTTTATGGGGATAGAACTGAGTTGTGTGCTTTTTACAAAATGAATAAAAAATAAATAAAGAAATTACTGGAGCTTTTGGAAGTTCCAGAACAAGGTAAAGCTTTGTATCAAGCATTTAATGTACACAAAGGTATAAAAAAATCTAAAAATGTTTTTATTTTATATATCTACGGCAAGATATATGTAACTATATACCCAGCAAATGATATATTTGTGACTGAGAAATTGCACATTGCAGCAGAAAACAAGAAATGTTTTCCATATCTCCCGTCTCCCGTCTGCTATGCTTCTTTCGTCTTGAGATGCCTCGAGAGGGTACACGATACGTCAGTTTAGTCTTGAGGTGCCACAAGATGGTACACGAGATGGTTCTACTGATTGACGAGCAGATGAAAAATAAACCACGACCTGTAGGCCTGAAAAATGTTGTCTTTACCACAAGTGATGGATTGATGCTAGATTTCGAAATTCACAAAGGTGCAAAAAGATGTTTCGGTGATACAAAATTTGAGTTGAACTTATACCCCTCAAAGCAAATACCAACGACCCTCCACTCTAGTGTGTAGGAAATATCACGACGCAATAGATATCAAACCAACAACTTGTAAATAAATCACAAGCTGTACTAATAAATTATTGATAAATTATTTATTAAATTAAATATGTACCATAATTATAGCACGAGTGCCAACGATGAGACAGGGCACATCTCGATGATATAATTTTAATATTTAAAAATAAATTTCAATATTTATTTTTAACGTTAATTACGTTAAATAATGTCAAGAAAATGACATTTGTACTTTTATTTTTATTCATGTTTCAAATGTGCAAACATATATAGCCCATCCTGTAGTAAGAGAGGAAAATAACATTATCCATTAAAAATTGAAAAAATCTTAAGTACAGATAATAGCACAATAAAAATTTAAAATTTCCTTTATTCAATCAGTGTTGCTTAGGTACTTATTGACAAAAATTATCCTGACGATGGGCTAGAGTCAAAACAAACAAGAAAATAACATGAACTTAGTTATCCTGTCACAGACGACGAATGCTGTGCACGAGAAGCCGGGGCAACTTAGGCTGAACCCTGTAGGCGATAGCGATAATTATGGCCGTGACTGTCACGTACCTGCAGTGGCTTTGCTGCTCTGAGCTCATCGAGGATCTGGGTCAAAAGCAACTAACCCACCCGAATCCATCGTTCGTGATGGTCCAGACAACACGGTAACTACTCCCGTTTTTCAGTAAAGAATATTATGTTAACTTCAGCATTTAACTGTTTTTTTTTTAAAGAGGGCAATGTAGGGGCACATATGTAGTTTAGCAACTAAACAAATAGTGACGTATATAGCACATCTCGTTTGTAATTCTTCAGTATCAATCTACGGAGTTTCCGTGTAATCGTAATTAGGGGACACATCTAAAGTTAAATCTGGGATCGCTCCGTAAAAGTGCTGTTTTAATAGAAAATCTGGGATCGCTCCGTAAAAGTGCTGTTTTAATAGAAAAAAACAAAGTCAACAGTTTAAAAGAAATTGTGACAAACGCAGCTAAAAATTAAGACCGCAAGCCTAAAGTTAAGAAAGTGGGAAATCAAACATCATATTTCTGCATTGGCCATATTTAGGAGGTAACCAAAAGCAGAAATCAGCTCTTAAATCAGGTACTCGTATTACTCACAACAGAAAAAACTACATAGTATCTTAAAAGAAGTACTTGTTGAGAGTGTGGATTCCAACTGTTTGTAAAATGCTTATGCATTTGAAAAAAAAAAGAATATTATTTTGAAAAATCCAATCTTGAAAATGCAGACTATAAAAACCCACTCATTTATTTATATCAGATTCAATAAAGACCATTCCCTCACGTTAGTCTTCATTGCCTCACCTTAAGTTTTTAATTCATTCATGGAAGTTTCTTTAAAAACTCTATTTCGTGGACCATTACATTAGTAAAACCTTACTAGGTTAATAACCATATGCATATGCATTACAAAACTGACTGAAATAATATATAGGAGTAAAATAAGCTAATAGGATAATAAGCTAGAACTATTTCCTGAACGTTTAGCTTAACTAGAACCTAGAAATAATTACCCAGTTTGTTCCTGTAACGTATGAAGGCATACTCGTAAGTTTTATTGTACGGCAGTCTCTAAATAAAGCGAGTAAAGAACGGACGTGTGTTTTACTGCGCGAGGCACTTCATATCTCAAGCACTTACATATTTCTCAGTGGCGACGAGGACTCAAAGAGTTCACGCGTAAATTGTTGGTGGATTGTAACGTGAAACAAATACATAACACAATCAGTCAGTGTACAAAATGGCAATCGGCAAAATAGGAACTTTTGACCTTGAGAAGGACAACTGGGAGGCGTATATTGACCGACTAGAACAATACTTTATTGCAAACCAAGTGAAGACCGAAATCCAAATGGCGACAATGATCACAGTGATAGGCAGTGAAGCTCTGAACACTACTACTTAACTACTACTAACAATGAACTAATAGTAAATTTGTGCACACCAGAAAAACCGGCTAAGAAAAGTTATAATGAGTTGGTGGAGTTGATGAAGAATCATTTGAACCCAAAACAGAGTCAATTGGCAGAAAGGTTTAAATTTCGCCAACGTATTCAACATAAGGAAGAATCTATAGCGGTGTTTGTAGCCGAGTTAAAAAAATTAGCAAAAACTGCGGGTTTCGAGACTTATGAGAGAATCTCCGTGATCAATTTATATGCGGCTTATGTAATGAAGAAATTCGCCAGAAATTATTTACCGAGAATATCGTTTGACAAAGCCTTTACCATAGCTTTGTTAATGGAAGCGGCTGAAACAAATACGGCATTGGTAGAAGGTTGTACCAGGGGCAGAAATGCAGGTGACAACATACCAAATATTAACAATACAGTCAATTTCATGAAACGGAACAAAAAAGACATATTTAAGAGCCGTGGGAACATAACGCAAGCGCCACGCTTCCCAGTCGGTGACAGCGGTGGGGGCCAAGCGGCATAGGCGGAGCGAATAGCGGTAAATACCGGGCGACATAATAGCGGTAAACATCAGTCAGACAAGCGCAATGACCAAGGATCACAAATGTAACGCGTGTGGTGGCATTCACGAAGAATATAAGTGCAAATTCAAAATGTAAGTATGTAGAGTGTGCAACAAGGATGGACATCTAAAAAGGATGTGTCCCGAATTGCGAGAAGGTACATTCTTACATAATATTCATAAAGATAATAAAGGTATAGATAATCATGACAGCGACAGCGACGAGGTACAGTATTATAATAATTATTCTTTAACTACAAAGAAACCACAATCACAATTAATTGCGAGCCCACACGGGGTCACCTTCTTGGAAGTGTATCTCCCTGAGAACGTTCTCCGAGTAGGTATCGAAACTAATCTGACGTAAATAAGTTACAAAAACCCCCTAAAGCTACTTGAATCAACTAGACGATTATGTTTAGTACAGACTTAAAGAAATTTATCACAGAGGATCATTATAGTGACGAGACTGTAAAAGGTGAACCCATTATACAGACAATAGAATCATTATTGTCAGATTTGAGCTGTCAGTCAATATGGCAGCTAGTACGTTAAAATGTGCGTCGTGTAATGTTGTTATAAACGAGCTTCTTGCTTTCATCCAAAACAAGCAAGATGTTATGGTCGAGAAATCTTTAGTGACTTTGTGCCTGTCAAGTTTCTCGGAGGAGGATATTGATTCTGCAAAAAAGCTTATTGTTTACGGCGATATCTCAAAGAAAAATAGCCAGAAAGAAGGGAAAGAAATCAATGAAGGATCTGTATGATGTTATAGCGGTTTTTAAAGAGTCAAATCCCGACGAATTACCTGTGTTTGTGGCGAAAGACTTACAAAAATTGCCACCATTGACATTTGACCACATTGATGCATCAAGACTTCTTAAGGATTTAATAGTGTTCAAAACCGATTTACAGAATACCAAAGACACATATGTCACGACGACTCAAATGCAGGAGTTAAAGTCAGAGTTATTATATATGAAAAATGCGTCATTAGTTAGTCATGCAGATAGATTTGTAAATCATAAAAGAGGCGGTGGTTTGCATAACAGTTATTGTTTGGATAGTGGACCTATTGGTCTTACCCACATGCAAACACATCAAGTCGATGAGTCATCATATACCGGCGACGGGAGACAGCAGCGACGTTCACAACGATCCACCGTCGCGCTCACCCATATGTCAGTTGATGACAACGACATTGCAAAATGATACAGGTGACATTACGGATCAACTGACGTTAGAAAAGGCAATGTCAAGATTGTCAAGGAGTCCTAATAATATTAATAACAACAGTGCTGTACAGAGTTCCGAGTTGGATTTAATGATGCGGCCGGAGAAATTAATATCTGAAATAGTGAAGGAGATACAGGATCCAAAGCATTGCAATAAAGATACTGGTAATGAAGAATGGAAAGTTGTTCAGAAAAAACGGTACAGAAACCGGTTTGTGAGTATGCAAGGCAAAGCTTGTTCGAATTCCGAGGAGAAGTTTAGAGCTGCGGTTGTAAAGATACCGTTATTTATTAACTACGTAGATATAAATACAAAGGAGGAAGATATTATTGAATATATAAAAGTGAAATCTGAAATAACTGTGAACCTCAAAAAAATAAATACAAAGGAGCAAAGACAGTATAATGCATATATTGTATATGTGCCGAAAAATAAATTATCCGTGTTCCTGGACGACAGTATGTGGCCTGAAGGTGTGACTTTCAGAAGATTTATGAAGAATTATGGTAATTCAAAGAATAATGATAAATAAATATGGATATAGATAACTCTAGAGTAAAATTTATAACCTTCAACTGCAAATCTTTGGCAAGTTCTATTGAGGACATAAGATTACTGTGTCAGTCTGCAGACCTTTTAGCACTACAAGAAACATGCCTACTTCCGGATGATATCGCTTCACTTGGTCAAATCGATCAAAATTTTGGTTACTAACACTATATGGGTTCTTAAGCCTGAAATAAAAGATTTTTATTTTATTTTATTTTATTTTATTTTATTTTATTTTATTTTATTTTATTTTATTTTATTTTATTTTATTTTATTTTATTTTTTTATTTTTTAAGTCATCAATCTGACAACCAGTCTAATTTAACTAGCATTGTTCCATCAGTTGCATTTCCGTTTTGATCAAGATTCATGTTATAGCCAACTCCAACAAAAAGACACTAAAGTTCCAGGCCGTTCTCAGGCAGTATACCTTAAAATTCCGAAAAAAGATTTTTATGTGCTATTGCGTGTGTTCGCCTGAAAAACGGCCATAATTAGGCACCTGTTGTTGGACAAGATATTAAGCTGTATTTACGAATTTTGATCATGATGGGCTTAAATCCTCTTCCAGATATGTAATTATATTAGACAAAAGACCCTTTTTATTAAACAAAGAAATCACCTACATTTGACCAATCGTCATATTTAAACAAAAACTACGGTAAACCATCAATTAAACGATAATGCTGCGGAACCACCAAGAGGCTCTTCTGCCTATGATAAAAAATAACTAAGTGAGACCTCTAGTTACAGAACTCAAAAATTTATAAATCAGAACGAAGCCCTCTAATCGGCTGTGCAATCAATTGACGTGTGCATATTCAAATTTAAAGAACGCAGTTCGTTTAAGCAACACATGCTAAACAACGAAGCAAAAGGGACTTTACAATATGGGCAAGGTGTGACCCAAAACGAGATATTTACACAAATTTAAAAATCTACACAGAAAAAGGCAACATAACTGAAAATTACTTTGCTATACTGTGGTAATGAAGCTCATATAGCAAGAAATACATTCCTTTTTTTTGTATTTCCTGTTTTTCATTATATTTTATTTCCTTACCTGTCAACTTTCGCAAAAGCTATATGAAAGAAAAAATTTCGCAATAGAAACTGAAGTTACAGGAACGGTCTTCATGACATGATAAAGAAAAAACAACCAAAACATTTAAGACATGAAAAGCATGATTTCGTCAGCTATCACAGCAGGGCCAATCACGACCGTAAGTTTCGTGATACTAAAGAGGTAAGCAGTACTCTCCACGAAAACAACGCAAAAGGAAGGCTCTAGAAAATATATTCTTTGCCCGAATGTGATAGTTTCGTATAACCTCAGTATGGGTGTGATAAAGTTGTTCGATAATTTCGGAAATTATGAAAAATTTGAATGAGACTTCTTTTATTCTTGTTTCATGTGTCAATCATAAACGCATGTATTACCTACAACAACACACGTAACGGTACACACGTGATTTCAGGTTGCGTTTAGTACTTTACTAGTAGACAGAGACCACTCCGAAAACACAAGCGCAACAAGAAACATTTTTTGAACACAAGCTATGTAATGTGAGCATTCACTTTCCAGAAGAAATCAGTACTTAGATTCTACAGATGTAGATTATGTAGTACAAAGAAGAAATTACCAAAATTCAATTTACTACTTGTAAAGTATGTGTCCCAAGAATTACTCCGAAACCTTACATACCTGCCCATCTCAATCATTTAAGTACCAAGTGATTTTGTAATGAAAAATACTATTTTAATTTAGCATTTATTCAATTTTGTACCCTTTTTTCATTTAAGAATTTAATTTGACATGACTTATAATTATTTTACTTTCATAAATTAAAAGCAAAGCAGGGTGAGGAACTAGCTTATAAATAGTATTAAACTATCGAAATAAAGTATTTCCCAATTGAGATTTACAATGCCGTTATGAATAAAGGGAAATTATTTACCAATACAAAAGCCTTTACTGCCAAAAACTTGTTTTCAAAATTTGAAAGCTACTCACAAAACTACCTAAGAACCGATAAAATACCTCTTGGGAAGTTTTCCATTTGATAGGGGTTAAATTATAGTATTCGGTGAGGGTAAAAATATAAGTATGGATGGGAAGAAAGAAAATATGGACACTGTCATTCAATTTTCATTATTTTTTGATGTTGAGACTACTTAAGACTAATACTATAATAATTGATATTAATAATTATAAATATTTCATTTAATAATTATTAATTATAAAGTTTTTTACCCGTACTTGTACTACCTGTACTTTACTCAAATGTTAGAGGAAAAATTTTATAGTCCAGGATGTTGTGCATGTGTTGTGTATTGAGTCCCTTTATAACAGTTTTTTTTTTAATTTTGCCCACAAGTGTTATCATTATATACCAGACATAAATATATAATCTTCTAAGACTCCAGAAATATTATTTCTGCTCATGCCTTCTCTGAAGTTGGTTGGATTCATTATTTCATAAATCAATCTCTTTTTCTATGCAATTTCGTCAAACATATAGAACATTATGCATAGTATTAACTTGCATTTTAATATTTTTCTATAAAGGGAAAATCATTACAGGGTTCCATGACAAATTCCATCAGTCATATGAAGAGTCCAACACCCGGTTTCTGAAACACTGATCATCGTAGATGTCAACTAAATTGATTTCAAATTACAATTTAGGTACAAAGAGGTAAAAAGATGGTTAAAACTCTCTGAATTGACCAGAATGATCTTCTTTATGATCAGAATGATCAATTCAAAGAGTTTAAACATCCTTTTAGCAACTAAAATGAAATTTGAAATTCATTTGACAGCTGATTAGTTGACATCTAGGTTGATCAGTGTTTCAGAAACCAGACGTAAATGTAGAACTGTGCCATTTTGAAATTATAATTAAATAATATAATAAAAATAAATTAGTTAGAAATTATATCTTACAGAAATGACAAAAAAAATCAAACACAAAAATCTGGCTAAACTATAAAGAGACTGTCTCTTATTTTATTTATATTCTAGATGTCATCCCACACACAAGCAGTATTTATTATACAATCATCAGTCAATGTACATATGGTTACCACTTTATGGTTATTTACTGCTGTTTCTTTTCAATAACAGATTTAGCTCTAGATTCAGAAGGTACACTTGTCTTCCCACCGCTGATTGGCAGTTGAAATATTTAGTTCACCTGAAGAATAAAAGATTTTTACGTTATTCTTTTACCTTACGTTTACCAGTGATTCTCAACTTTTTTTTGTTGCGGCACATATTTAAAGATTTCAAAATTTAGCGGCACACAAAGAAAAAAATAAAAAATATTTACTTACTACAACACACTACATAAATAGTTTATGACAAAAATTTTAAATATACGTAATAAACTAATATATACTACGATAATAACTAAACGTTTATTAAGGGATTAATTACAAGCTAATAATATAAATATTTTTAATGCGAAATTTGAGCTTGATGTTTTTTGATAATTTCATTTATATTTGGTCGTAAAAATGACAATGCTACTCTAATATCGTCTTCTACATTTAACAATCTTGATCTTTTTTTAGTTTTAATGTTCGCTAATGCCAAAAAATATTTTTCTTTTTAAATGGTATAATTTAATAATATTAACATTATTATATATTTGCAAAATTTGGCGGCACACTTTTGAAATTTGGCGGCACACAAAAGCGCCGCGGCACAGTGGTTGAGAATCACTGGTCTACACACACTCAGTACTTTTGTTGAAATATTTTTTTCTCTTGTTACGTTTGGTACATTTACTAAAACAAAATAATTAATAAACATTCTTAACAGGTCATACACCTTGATTTAAAACAAATATATGTTTTACCAACTATATCCACAACAAACAAGCACTATAGTATGTATAGGACGGATTAAATGTTTATGAAGTGTGTAAACCACTGTAACAGCAAGTGGTTTCGCTTATTATAAGAAAATTAAGCCCATAATTTAAAGAGCTTTTAGCTAAAGCAATTCAACAACCTACTAAAATTCAGTAAATTCAAACCAAAACTTCGTAAAATTAGAAACATTAAGTTTTGGTTTGAATTTACTTCCTAAAAAAACAGCTGCAGCTGCCGCGTGGGGGCTAAAAATTGTTACAAATTAAATAACTCATAGGTTAAAATTAATGATCAAGGAACCTAACCTATGTACATCAAGAACAGCCGACGGATTACAAATGCGTTGAGAAAATTTAAAAAAATGGAGCCCGGTAACCTCACTCATCAGACGAAACGCGTAAATATAATACATACTTACACTTTACAGCGGTGTTCTGTTAGGGCTTGGTACTTTCTGGACGAGCCTGCCGGTTCGTGTTGCTGTTCCAAGCTGTTGCTCGGTTCTATCACATTTTCACCTACTGGGTTAAAACAGATTTTGTCTAACAAATCGAAATACTTTATCTTATACAACCAAGCAATGATACCATTACACAATGAAAAATGTACGGTATTATACTTACCGGTGAGGGTTCAATCGGAGTCGAAAGAAACTTTACTTGCCAAGGCGTCTTCAAGGCAAGAGTGAATAGGTTTTTACTGAGCTAGCGCGCTTACCATCAGGTGGGATAGCAGTCAAGTGCTGGCCAGTTCGAAATATAAAAAAAAAAAAAAAAAAAAAAAAAAAAAAAACAAACAACTCCTAAACGTATGTGATTTTCGTTTGCCATTAATCACACACTTTCTGTAAATACTTCGCCGTTGACTATTCATAGCGATATGTAATAACAATTAACAATTATTTTCCATGAAATTTTTAACAAATTCAAAAAGTAACAAATGCTAACAACTAACAAATATGGCTGCCCTGAGACCGAACCGACTAGGGATGAGAAAAAATATCGATATTTTTGAAAAAATATAGCGATATTTTTGGCCGATATATTTTGATCCGATATATCGATATAAAAAATTTAATATCGAAATCGAAAAACGATATTTTTATTCAAAGCCGTAAAAGATAAAAATGAAAGGAAAAAACTGTGGTCTATTACTAGTATTGTTTGAGTTAGTATGTTTGAGTTCTGAATTGAGAAATTCAGAATTGAGTTCGCGGATGCAGAGTTGCATTTTGTACTATAATTGTGGTATTTATAGTACAATTTGATGCTTCGTACTTTATACTATCCATATCTTAGGTCTTGTATTAACTGATGTTTTTGCTTTCAGTCCCGAGACTATTAAAGCTTCATCTGACACATATATCTTAGGTACAACATGGTATAAAGGCGTTACAAATCATTAATTTTGAAACTATATATTATGTTAATTTATAAATAGCATGCAAAGTATTAATGGCATCAACAAAGGTTACTTCAATTAAATATGTAAATAAAGTTAACAATGTAAAATCGAATTATCATAAAAAAAATTAAGGTCATAAAAATTATTATTTAACCACATAAAAAAAAAAGTTAAGTAACAGCCTATACATGTCCCACTGCTGGGCAAAGGCCTCCTCTATACAGAGGGTATCAGGGCATAGTCCACCACGCGGCCCCACTGCGGATTGGTGGACTTCACATATTTTCGAAATATATTTTTTTTTGATATTATTTCGAAAATATGCAGGTTTCCTCACGATGTTTTCCTTCACCGCGGAGCACGTGATAAGTCAGCACTTAAAGTTAAAAACTTCATTGGTACCGGGGATCGAACTCAGGTTGCTCGAGTATATTGAATTAAAGGCGAGCGCACGGACACTGAGCTATCACGGCTCTTACGGACACTGAGCTATCACGGCTCTTAACCACATAAGTAACTTTAAATTGTCGTTCAAACTATTACTAAATGGCCTTGGCCTTTCTTTTAGGACAAGTCTCTAGTTAAGTAATCGGCGATCGGTATTCCAATAAAAAAAAGATTTATTTAATTAATTACAAGGTGTTAACTGTATGACAATTTGGAATGGACTGATTTATAATTACAAAAACTTATGAACTAAAACTAATGGTGTCAGCGTTCCTTCGATGCGCCTTCGCCGTGCTGAGTCTGCAGTAATCGCGGTTATGACGTGCTAACTCCTCCCTCCTTAAGATAGAAGCGAGAGTTGGAGCTTCTAGCAGCGTCCTCGCTGCTGTTGCTATCCTGTGGTAGTCTATTGCTTTTCCACTTGTACAGCTTCCAGATGGCCGCTACACTCAGCAGCCCGTATAATTTAAAGTTGTCCAGCTGGGGGTTGCCATCAGGGTTGTCCAGTTGGATTCATCTTGTGGGATTATGTCATCTATCTTGTTGATGAGTTTGTGGATGCTGTCTAATGAGATATCCTCTTGAATTTATTCAAACTTGATGTGTTCTTGCGTGATTTGCTGTGCCTCAGGAAGGGGGATGGTTTCGTCGTTGAAGACTGTCCTCAGGTAGTGGTGTAGTGTGCTATTCAGGACCTGTATCCGACTACCTTCATTCAGTGTGACTATGAACGTTCCTTTCGTCTTTTTGTAGTCTATCTTGGTGCCACAATGGATTTTGATAATTTCATCATCTTGCAGGATCAGTATCCAGCTGTTATCCCGGATTTTCTGGATTTTTCCTTTGGTCAGGTGCAGCTTGGCATACGTGCAATTGGCTTTCTGATGTTGAACTAGCGACGCTATGCAATCTTGTGTGTTTTTCATTCTTCTGACTTCCAGGGATTTGCAGAGATGAGTGTCATCGGTGATTGGTTGGCAGTCTTCTTCCTCGATGTGGGCGTACTCATCGCTACCAAGTGCAAGGTATTTGGACTTCGGGATTATAGTTAGGTTGTTGCGGTCAGGAATGGAGTAAAGGTGAATAAAATCGTATATTTTTGAATCAACAGAGGGGATTTCCAGGATAAAGTTTATTGAGTGTGGTGTGTCCTATATGCTTTAACCTTTATAGATTTCTCTATCTTATGTATATTTATAATATTTATCTCATCTACAGGATTCATTGAATAATGATTACGCAAAATTACTAACTCTTTAATAAGATTTTGTGGACCAATAACGCTTGGATGCATAGTTCCTAATTGAGCGAACGTGACGGCATCTTCCAAAGTCATTAACTTTTCTAAAATTATTTGTAAACTTAAGTCTATCTGTAAATATATATCTAATAAATGTAAACTGTCCCTAATTCCATTAGAGTTTTGCGTTATATTTTGCAATATCTTAACTACATATTTCTCTAAACTTTTCCTCTAATTTACTTATTTGACTGCCGAATTCATTGATCATACTTTTTGCTAATATTAAGGATTTCTTTTGTGAATTTTGAACTCTATTAACCTTGTTACTTATATCTGAAATTTCTTTCTCGAATTTAACGCATCGTCATTATCTAAGTTGCCGGTTATTGTTTTTACGATTGTACCTAATCCGTTTATTATTCCGCGCTTTACTCTAACTGGGGGAATCAAATATGCTAACTTCTTATTTATTAAACTTATACTATATAATATTTGATCCTCGTAGGACTTATATCTATAACTAGATGTTAGGGTATTTTCAACATCTTTAGTGCTTGCATATAATGCCATTACTTTAATTGTTGCTAACTTTATGTTTGTTATGTTATACACACAAGCTAGGCTAAAGTAGTCGGTCTGTCTAAGTAACTGTCCCTGTTTGAGTAATAATATGCCATTATCGTTACTAATGGGATCAAGGGTCACTTTTGCGGTTGCGTAGAGCACGATGGCTCCTGCGACGATGATCCTGGAACAAGATGAGGCCTACGTAGTAGCTTGAAGTGAACTCTTATAGACTTTGAATTTGGGTGACTACCTATGATCTCTGCGATACTATTGGGGTGTAGATGGATTACCTTATAGGGTCCTTTGAAGACAGGCTTCGTCTTGTCATTCCGCGCTGTCTTTGCTACCTGCTTATAAACTATTTCACCTACCTTGAATGATACTTCTTCGGCATCTCGGTTTCGTCTTGCGATAACCTGTTCTTTATTACCGGACATGTAAGCTGCAACACATTCCTGTATCGCTTCTGCGTTTGTTCTGTGTTTGAGTACATAATCCTGGTAGATTTCCTTGGGGAAAAACATTTCTAATGGGTTTCGAGATGCTGTGTGACCAAATAGTAGTTCATGTGGTGTATAGCCTGTTGCGGAATGTATCGCGTTATTATATCCTATGATCGCGTATTTCATAATAGATTGAATAGGATCTTCTTTGTTAGTCATTCTTTGTATACGGATAATCTCGCCTAACGTAGAATGTAGACGTTCTACTGGAGAATTAGAGTTCGGGTTGTATGGGGTGGTAAAATGTATGTTAATGTCATGTAACGCGCAGATCTCTTTAATAACATCGTTATCGAATTTACTATCTGAGTCGGTTGTAATTTTATGGGGTAGGCCTAGTACAGATATGACTTGCAGAAGTGCTTCGGCTACATGCACACTACTACATGCGTTTAATGGTACCGCTTGAGCATATTTTGAGAAATTATCAATTATTGTTAGAAATGTTCCACCGCCTGTCGAATACAAGTCCATAAATAGATGTTCCATAGGTTTTCGGGGTGTTTCTGTGAGGGCTAATGGAGGTCTTAGTGGGTTCCGTTCGTACTTTGATTTTAGGCATATATCACATTCGTTTATGTATCTCTGGATGGTTAATAGCATATGCGGCCAATGGTAGTTCCGATGAACTTGTTTGTAAGTCTCCTGAATACCACGGTGAACTGTTTTGCCTTCGTGATATTTTTTAATTAGCTCTAACTGCTCGGCTTTACTCTCTACTAGCGTTACACGTGACGTACATTTGATGAGTTTGGGGCCTCTATTATTAAATACGGTAGTATAAAAACTCTCGAAAAAGCTAAGTATAAATTTTCGTCATAGAAATAGCAATGAAACGTCCGGTCTGCTATGGTATGTTCCTTGAGGAATTTAATAATTTCTTGTTCCGTATTGTTGATAGGGATGAATACGTCTTTAATTACAGTTCGCGAATTTGTAGACCTGTCGTCTACTCTGTACGTAGAACCTGGTGTTGATCGTACGTGAAATTGCTTGAGTTGTCGATCGATCGCGTCTGTTATAATAGGGATTCCGTTGTTTTCGTTATCGGGCTGTGTGTGGTTTGTAGAAATTAAGTTCCCTTGGTTAATTGTGACTACGCTCATACTGTCTGATTCAGTGTCTACTCGGGATCTTATTACATTACTATTGATGGGATCCGTTAAACTCATCATTTCACTACCAGCTACGGGTTCGTTAACACTCATTGGTTCGTCAAAAGATACTGGTCCGAGAACTTCTGCGGGATCAAAATCATTTGCCGCTCCTAATCCGTCCTGACTGTTTCTACGTTCGTTGTCGAGGATAAAATTTATTATGTCATCATGATCAACATCATTGTTCTCTACGTTAACGGCCAAAGAGTCTACACTGTTATGAAAAATTTTCACGCGTGAAAGTGCGTCCGCGTTAGTATTTTGACATCCCTTTTTATAAATGACTTGATAGTCATATTCGGCTAACTTAAGGCGCCATCTCGTTAATTTCGAGTTAGGGTCTTTTAACGACATTAACCATATAAGAGGCCTATGGTCTGTATAAATTATAAACTTTCTGCCGTACAGGTAAGGGCGGAAGTATTTTACAGCCCATACAATGGCTAGCAATTCTTTTTCTATGGTGGAGTAGCGTGATTCTGTTTCAGATAATGTTCGAGATGCGTACGCGATTGGTCTATCTGACCCTACTTTGCCTTGTGACAAAACCGCACCTAGGGCCACATCGGAAGCATCAGTTGTCAGAATAAAAGTTTCGTTAAAGTCAGGGTACATCAAAATTGGGGCGTTTGTCAAAATTTGTTTACACTTATTGAAAGAATCTAAAAATTCGGGCGAATGAACTACTTTATTGTTTTTCTTTAGACAAAATGTTAGAGGTTTGGTCAGTTTTGCAAAGTCCTTGATAAATTTGCGGTAATAACCTACAAGTCCTAAGAAGGCTTTTATTTCCTTATGGGTTTTCGGTAAAGGGAAATTCAAAACAGCCTTAATTTTGTCCTGATTTGGTTTAAGTCCTTGGTCAGTCAGTTCGTGTCCTAGGAAGTTAACGTGCTTTTGTAAAAATTCGGACTTGTCTAATTGGATTTTTAGATTATGAGTTTGAAACCGCTCGAACACTTGTTTTAATTTTTCTATGTGTTCTTGCAGTGACGTCGATACAATTATAATATCATCTAAATATGTGTATACATTATCTATGCCTCTGAGAATATGATCCATTAACCGCTGAAAGGTACTTGGGGCGTTCTTTAATCCGAAAGGCATTCGTAAGAACTCATAGTGCCCTCTTTCAGTGGTAAATGCTGTCTTTTCGACGTCCTCTGGGTGCATTTCCACTTGATGGTAGCCACTAGCCAAATCTAGGGTGGTGAAATATTGGGCACGACCTATTCTATCGAGTATGTCATTGATGTTGGGGAGTGGGTACTTATCTTCGACTATGCGGTCATTCAAACGCCTATAATCGATAACAAGTCTCCATTTGACTTTTCCGGACGCGTCTGGCTTTTTTGGTACAATGTGGACCGGACACGACCACGGAGAGATACTTTCCCTAATTATTCCCTGTTTTAGTAAGTTATCGACCTGACTTTGGATCTCTTTACGCTGTTGCGGGGCCTGTCTATAACTTCGGACGAAAATAGGTTTGTCATCTGTCAGTCTGAGTTCGTGTTTAACTGCGTGTGTGAACGTTAACGGTATATTTTCCGAGAAAAATATATTCCTATACCTGTAGCATAATCTGTTTATTTCACGTTTTTCCTCTTCATTCATATGTTCGGTACGAATTTTTTTTAAATTTTCACATAATTCATGGTCATCGTCAGTCTGTCCTTGTATATAATTTAGTTCACAACTTCTGTTTTTATTTAAATTTTCTAAATAAATTTCTAATCTGATAGGGGCTTTGTTTGGGATATATTTTTTTTCGGTGTTTAAATTAATAACTGATGTTCTAAACATCCCGTTCTTAACGTTAACTATCGCCGCGGGTGATTTTAAACCGTCAGACCAATAGAAATCGTCATGTAAGTACTGTCCGTCAATGTAGTGCGTCTTGAATGTCATTAGCTTTTCGCATCTAGGTTCTACTTTAAGCTTTTGGGATGGGTAGTTAAAATATATCGGTATGTCCGCTGTAGAGGTGTGTAACGAATTATTATTTAAATCAATATTACTTTTTAATTTACGCAACAAGTCAAATCCGATTAGACCTTTGTATTTTGGATCGAAATCAAAAATTAAAAATTTATGCGTAATATTACTATTAAACGCGGGTGGTAATTGCAAATAGACCACATGATTATGACGCGAAACGCTATGAGCCGTAGATATTTCAAAGGGTTCGTAATCGACATACTGTTCAAACATAGTACCGCGAATAACATCGGGTGAAATAGTAGAGCGACTTGCTCCTGTATCGATTAAAAATTTACCTTGAAATTCGGGTAGCTCGATGTAGGGGAGGTGGTCTTTGTCTTGGAAGTTGATCTGTACTAACTCTGGTCGTCCTGAATCTCCTCCAAACGAAAATCCTGGTTGGGGCCTAACTCGTTACAGTCTACGTCAGTATCAAAGCCATCGCTGTCGACCGGTTGAATACCGTTGTAGTACTCACCTTCGTTGAAGTATGGTTGCATATGGTTATTCATGTGACTGGGAGTGTAAAAGAGCTCCTCAGCGGTGAACTGCGGTCTCGGAGGCTTGTCTACAGACCTCATTGTGACGTCCGAACATTTTTGGGGGTTAACCTGTTGTCTAGGGATGTTTCGCTGGTTCCTAAAATTACTGCTTCTAATGTTGCCTGAGCCACCTGTTTGAAAGTTACCTGGAGTCGGTCGTGTTTGCATTGGCTGCAACCACTGTTGTCGTTGTTCGGGGGCTGCACTACTATAGGGGGTAAAAGGGGGTTGTGGCATATGCATCCCTAAATAGGTTGGTGACATGTACGGGTTACTAAAATTGCGAACCGGGTAAATAAATTTCGAATTCGTTAACTCCTTCGGCTTAGCTCGAGATGTTGAAGGTGTGTTAAAATTAGTGGCTCTATTATATGCAAGCCTAGCCTCTTCCTGCCTAGCCGCTATTATAGCTAGTTCTAAAGTATCAGGTTTAGCAATTCTTACTCCTAGTGAGACATGGAAGTCTAATTGATTACTAAATTGTTCTATGACCATGTTCTCATAGAAGTTTTTGTCGTTATGACTGCCTATCGAGAGTAAGGTGTCTAGAATTTCTCTAAGCCGTTTTCCAAAGGTCTCGGCGTCCTCCTGTCTAGAACGGCGAATACGCGTGAGTTCTTGTATCACTTGAATCTCGTTTCGCGGTTCACGGAGTCGTCTTACAAGAGCGTCTTTAATGGTTTCCCACGTGTCTATATTTTCTTCATAAGCTAACGCATCTATAGCGGCGCCGCTTAGCCTACTCTTAATGAGGCAAATTAAAGCCGGATGTGCGCGAGCATGTTCATCTGACAATAATTTTAATAATTTTTCAACTTCACGAATATAATAACTTAATAATTTAGGATTCCCGTCATATCGGGGCATTAAATCCGTCATCGACTTGAAATGTGAATCGCAATCTTTCAAAGACATTGTTTCTCACTAACTTACGATTCCCGTTAACATAAAACAATAGCGATACGTATTAAGTACAGTAAATTCCTGATTCTAAGGAGTTTAATGAACAATGGAATGACGCTCGCGTTCGTTCAAAGTATCGGATGTCTCGTGCGATTGTAGCTAACTGACAAACGAACTGATGATAATTTTAAACAAAGTTATTGATTTTATTATGTATTTTAATTTGTTGTATTTATTTTAACTTCTTATTTAAATAATTTATTGTTGATCTTATTATTATAAATATACTAATAGAATGGGAAATGTCTGTTGCGATTAAAGCTTATAGACATACACACTCAATAAAAAAAAAATACCTAAATTAAGACAGGAAATAGAGCAGGAACACTTGGATAACTAGAGTACTTACCCCAGGATGTTCTGCATCTCCTGACGAGTCCTTGCCCGATCGCGCGATTGAGGTTCTTTAGGATCGCTCAAGGTACGATTTGAGAACCGTGACACAATCGTAATAGAAAATTTGATTCAATACGAAAGTGCTGCGATCCTACCGACTGCGCCAGTTAAGTAATCGGCGATCGGTATTCCAATAAAAAAAGATTTATTTAATTAATTACAAGGTGTTAACTGTATGACAATTTGGAATGGACTGATTTATAATTACAAAAACTTATGAACTAAAACTAATGGTGTCAGCGTTCCTTCGATGCGCCTTCGCCGTGCTGAGTCTGCAGTAATCGCGGTTATGACGTGCTAACTCTCTGCGGGTTTCTTTTTGAACCATTATTAACTTCGTTTTAAACAATTCTTTGTTTTTTTTACAAAGTTACATGTTTTTAATTAGTTCTTTTTTTATTCGATTCAGGGCTAAAGAAACTGATTTATCTTACTAAATAAACTGTTTGTTTTTTTTTTTTCCAATGAAGTATTTGATAAATAACATACCTAGAAATTTAGATTAATAAAACAAATTTGATTAAAATTAATCAAAAATTAACGTTTTATTAAAATTTCTCATTCATTTAAATAATATGAACTTGGTATAAAAATTACTATTACTTAGTATTGAATCAGACTGAACTAAATACATTATTTTTTTATTAAAACTGAAAATTTGACCGATATATCGGAATATCGATTTTTTTTCGATATATCGAGGCCGATGTAGATATTTTAATAAATATCGATATATCGATTTATTTTCGACTTTCGGCATCCTCACCGACGCTAAGAGCTTCTGGCTTCTTCTTCTTCCACTGGAAGCCTTCCAGCACCAGATCGCAAATGAAGAATTACAGTGCTGCCAGCTAAAAAATAGAGTTCCAAAGATACAGTGATAATAACAGCAGAAAGTATTTGGTTATATATTATATTATTCTTTCAATTAACTTGCATATTTTAAAATAATGTTCTCTATGTTTTTCAAAGTTTTTTGTGGTTACCCTCGACAATATATCTTAAAGTTTATACGATTATCCGGGATTCGATAAACCTTAGCATTTTTACTTTAATGGTGTTATTTTTTTATGTGAGAAAGTGGCAAACGAGCTGGCAGTTCACCCGATGTTAATGTGATAACCGCCTGCCCATGGACATTTGCAACACTCGTAGGGTTGCAGATACGTTGCCAACTCTTAATAATGTGGGCCCCGGCTACCTCACTCACCAGACGAAACGCAGAAGTGTAACACTTCTACTTTACGCCGGTCTTCTGTGAGGTCATGGTACTAAACCGGATGGACCTGCCCAATCGTGCAGCAGCGAACACTGTTGCGTGGCCGTACCACCGTAAAAAGTTCCGGTTCACCGTTAAAAGTTTGGTGATTAGAAAGTTCCGTTGTTTTGTTTTAATAATAATAAATAAATAAATATTTTAGGACACATTTTTTACACAACATTTTCCAGTCCCAAACTAAGCAAAGCTTGTACTATGGGTACTAGAAAACTGATAAATATACTTAAACATACTTTTCTTTTGTAAATAAATACATATTATACATATATAAACACCCAGACACTAGAAAAACACCATGTTCATCACACAATATTTTTCCAGTAGTGGGGATCGAACCCACACCCTCTGGCGCAGGAGGCAGGTACACTACCCACAACGCCATTCGGGTCGTTATCGTAATGTTATTGAGTTTACTGAAGTTCAAGTTTGTGTTTAGCATCTTGACTGTATTTTTATAATACCCAGATCGCAGGCCATGGAAGCATCACAGACAATGCAATTGGCTTTAAAAGGATTATTGGAAAAGCGCGAATATCACTTTCTTCGCTTCCTGAGCTCATGGATTTAATATTTATTTCTTTTTCATTGAAATAACAAAAAAAAAAAAACAAAAATAGTGTCACAGAAAAATTTGAACAAATAAATAGTTATCATGAACGATTAAAAAAGATATAGGTATTGTATTTTTCTTTCGTAAGACAGAGGCAACTTTCTTTTAGTTAATACTACTTCTACTCAACTTGGAGTACCTACTGATTCATCGGGATTTCCCTCCCAGCAAGTAATGTAGTTCATTTTGCTACATTTAGTTTTTCTAATTAATTTTGCTGACTGTGAAACTGATTACAGTAGATCCCTACACTGTATTTTTCACTACAGTAAACAGTGAAACATTCTAAATTACGGTAAATCTACTGTAATTACAGTGAGTCTGGAAGCACTGCGCGTGGCCAATTTTAAGCAGTGTTATCAACTCTCGAAAATATTTGTCCCTAACACTTAAGTAAAAACCACTAAAACTTAGTAAAATAATATTATTAAAAAATATTTAAATAATAAACAGTGCAAAAATTTTTGCCCTCACTTCCACATGAATGGAGTAATACAGTGAAGGATATTGCAGCGAAAATGTTGAAAGCGAAAACGTCTCATAAAAAGTGTTAAAAACAAAAATTGTAGGAAATTTAATTTTATAAAAAAATGTCTCTTATGATTTCTTTAGATGACCAATATTTTTACCGTAATTCCAAAACTGTGACTCATAATAAATGATAAAAAAAAATACTTTTAACGCTTTCTTTAAAAACTGATTTACATTGGTCAAGGACAGTGGTGAGTAGCGAGTACAAGTACAGTGGCCTGTGGTGGGCACCGGACAACACTACAGCAAGTACAGTGGCATTTCTCTGTTGAATGGACAGCTACTGTACTAATTTGACTGTTAACACTACGGCAAGTGACGAGTCAAGTGCCCTGCGGAGGTTAAGCAGGCGCGCGAGGGGTGCACTTGCACCAATAAATAAAAATCCATGCTATTTGGGTCTAGTTGCAAGGCAGTTTACAGGCCAATTTGACTCGTCACTGTCCACGTACCTATATAACCCTTGACCAGTGTAAATCGAGCTAAAATTTATCCTGCGCTACCGCTATTGAATGCGTTTTGACGGACACTTTTTATCTCTACTGTCCATAATTCAACTCCCCATTCTTAATAAAGAAAAACCGTACTAGATGTCGATAGGTTAACAAATAAATAGAATTGGGTAGATTGCGTTACTCCAGGCCCTTTATTTTAAAGCAATATTTTTTGTTAACTGTAATCATATAATTCTATAATATTTCCCATTATTAAAAACAGTGACTTTGCTCTCTGACATTAACACGAAGAATAAATAAGACGTAAGTCAATATTATTTATATAGAAGACAAAGAAGATTGGTAACATTCTAGGGACTTCTCCCAGATAATAATAACTTATATTTAAAATTCAAATAAAACAAAACATGAGGTTTAAGACAATGTGGGAGATTGATGCCTAAAATAACCAAAGTGTTTTAGGCCATAGGAAGGGACATTTATAATAATCATCTTACTACAATTTCTGCCTGCGTCCTGGCAGCTCACGTGCCCAACATTTGTTTCCACGAAGAGAATATAACTACTACGTTTAAGTTTCCAATGAGCTTTTGTGGAAGAATCGCAAAGATTGTTTGCGTCTCAAAATTATTTCATTTGCCCATATTTACTTTATATTAGTCAATATTTTTGCTTTATCATTTTATGTAAGAGGAGTTATTACGCAATCATTTGTATACGAATAGGCTGCAATAAAACAAACGCGCTGCTATTCAAAGTTACTTTATTTGCAGAGTGTTGCCACACCGAAGGCGCGATCCCGCGAGGCTCGATCGCGTGGCGATCAACATTACAATGCAACGTGTAAAAGCGTTATTGCGTATTCGTTGAAGAAGACGGAGCGCCTCGATCGAAGCCTTACGAAATTCCCCACACCATCGCCTAACACATTTTTTCATGCTTACATCACCTGGCAACAGGTAGGTATACAGAGTCTTAACTAATAAAAATATTGCACTTTAAATTCGTGTTTTACAACATCCAAAGGTCAAGCGGTAATTAAGGAACACTTATTTAATTTGAAACAAACGCGTACGAATGGTGATCACGACGCAATAGTTGCACGTTATTTCTCATTTGATTTATATCCTTGCGGATCTATTTAACTGTCGAAACTATATCGTTTCCCTTTGGATACATGTGGAATATTTTATTGCACTTTGGCCACCTTACAGCTGTCTTCATTCAAAATGCATATGAATATAATAAATGGTACAATACAAAAATCTTTTGGTCCTATAAAGTCGTTCTAATATGCTTTATTCTTGAAGCTACAAGTAGTTAAACAGTCTCAATAGTTCTAATTGATTTCCTTCTACATTAAACGCTATCATTATTTATGCATTTCATATTTTTTTGTCCGAAAACTGAACTGATATAGCCAATTTACTAATGATTTTTTTTTAAAGCGCCACATTCACACAAAATGACATATTTTCCTTTTCAAATAGTGTTGCAAATAGAATAGATAACTCTTTATTACCAATGTATTAGTGAAATTTAATGACTACTGGCATGTCGTTAATGAGACTGTTCAACTATGGCTCCGGTATTCAAAAGTTTACATCATATTTTTACATTTGTTGTTCGCTAGTTCGCATAAATACGTCTCTGAGTCGTCAGGACTCGCTAAATATACCAAGGGTAAGCTCTTAAAATTACTATTGCACTAGAGGATATACTCTATCCGTTGGAAAGACGAGGGCGGCGACGTATAGACCATCTTCGAATTGCGTGTCATGTCGATCAATGCAAAGAGAATGTAATCACTATGTTTACGTTGTATCAATGATGTTGCATACAAATACGAGGTAGAATATGACACTACAGTTTGTTAAATATACGATGATACGCGGGAAATTGACATTAATAAACTAAAGTGACATTACGAAATAAAATGCCACATTTTTTGTTTAAAAAATACGGAACTTCATATACCAGATCCATATTTGTATGTCAATGTCCCGCGTATCAACATATATTTAACAGACTGTAGTGCACCGTAACTGAGGCACTCAAATATCATCAATTCTATAGACTGCTATCTCTATCCGTATCATAATTATGTTCTATATCATCTGTCATATTAATATATATATATATGTATATGTCAATTATAATTTAAAGCGGAACAATTTTTAAACGCCGCTCAGTATGGGCATGGGTCATCTGACTGATCATTCAAATGACAAATATCCGGTTTACTCGTTTATTATAAAAAAAAATATTGCTTTCGATACTTAATCACAATAAATTGGTTGTAAATTTTAATGACGTAATTATTTTAAGTCTGTCAATCTTGAAATCGACACAACAGTAATCGTGTTATCGTCATAAATGGAGATTCCTACCGCCACTTTATGTATATTCCAACGCAAAGCTTTAAGACGTTTTTAGCTTTTAATTAATAGCCTTTTAAATGTCTAAGTTAGGTGCACGAATTTATACCTCTGTGATAAATTCCCCGAGCTAATATAAAATCTGATTCACTAATCGTTCATATATAATTTTGGTGTTTGAACGCATATGCGAGGAGGTAGCTTTTCTTTTATAAACTTCCGCGAATCACCTTATATTTTAACACTATTGTCTATTAAGGTCCTAAATCGATATAGAAGTTTTAAAATTACAAATTGCAACACGAAGTAACCGTTATCGTCTCCGTTCGAACTTAAGGTCAAATTATTAGGTAGAGATTTTACTTAATAGCGTTAGTGGTCGTAGTTTTAAGTTTGGTATTTGGGATCGAAGTGCATTGGGAAGCCTTATTTTAGGTTTCGAGTAGAAAAGTAAATCTATTGAGTACGTATCACTAGATAGCTCAATTATTTCGAGTATTCGAACCCCGTTAAATCTGACCGCTTCAACTACCTACTAAACACGACGTACGTAGCGACAATCGTTAAAATTGAATCGAAATATCCGATAACCCGACCTCCTAAAACCTCAATTGACGCGCATACTCGGTCACTGCCCTTTAGTCAAAGGCGCACGCACTACAGGCTACAATTTGAAATTTTTCGTATAAACTCATATGCCGACATTTGTGAAGAGAATTTATTGCAAGTAGAAATACGATAGCGATCCGCCGCGTTTGGGAAGCAACTTGGTCTCTCCTCAATAATATTATAGCGACATGTTAAGTATGTACGACGTGCTATAGAAGCACTCTTAAATGTAATAGTTCCATTTACTTCTCCTATTTCCTTTGAAAGAATTTTAATTAGCAAAAGGCGAGCGAGGCAGGAGGGAAAAGAGAAGATTCGAGGAACGGACGTGCGTCATTATATTTGAAAGAGAAATGTTCGCTTGAGAAGCGTGTGGCAGACATTCGTTTTGCCTTTATTCATTTTTTTATCTTTCACTATAATCATCAATAAAAGGTCACTAGCAAATATATGTCGCTTCTATAAACTTTTCAACATTATAAAACCATGGAAAAACGTTGTAAGTAAACCACAAAGCTCACTACACACACAACAAACATGTATAATATTAAAGTCATGCAAAAATACCTTTTATATAACCACTATTTTTGTATACAATAATAAATATTTCCAGCTATATACACCGCTCTACGCTACTCAAACCTTGGACTGTGGTCTAATATTAGAATCTGAGGAAGCAAGTGTGACTACACTCCATACACGAAATCACACTGATCTCACATTAATTGACAGGGCTCCTATAAATTTTGGCAACATCGGGTCAAATCGTCATCGACGCTAAATATGGAGATCGGTGTATGGAGCTGGCAGCACGGATGTGTCGGGAGATAAAGTACACGATAATGAAGGAGTGAAAATATACACGCGCTCTACAAACCACTCGACATTGTTACCCTTTCAAATAGTAAACGTCTCCCATACAAAAGCCTCGACAGAAATAAACAACTATCAGTTCTAAAGGAGCAAAAGCTCTACGGTAACTAGTCGTAAGGGACGTCAGAATTGACTGTTACGTGTGCAACGGGCCCCACAATGTCCATTTAAACTATATATCAATTTAAGAATTTGCACTTTAAATACGATTTGTACATGTTACAGATATTGCTGTCACTTATGCCACGAGGACGATCTCGTCCTTGATCTAAATTTATCTAACGGCCAGTTCAATATTCTATCCGTAGACTGTTGCCGGCGGTACGTATTTTACATTAGCTCCATGATACTTCAAAATTCTATCTCTAGTCACGAAATCTACAGATAGATAGAATATTAAAACAGGTGTTTATAATCAATAACAATAAAACAAAACCAAACCATTTAATAATAAATATATCAATCAATTTGTACACTAATTTCTACCGAAAGAATAATTCGTAGATCGGTTAATACACGAATTATTTAGCAATTGTACATCGCTGAGGGTCATCTGATATGTTGTTACGGCACTTAATGAAAAATCCAATATCAAACTCCGTAACGCAGCTGTTTGAGGAACACGGGTATTGAAGAATCATGGTACAATATCGGCATGCCACAACACGAAAGAGGACATACACATATGGAAACAAAAAAAAAAGGGAAAACAAAATAAAACAAATAAAATAGCAGTGCATTTAATAATATAAAATAAAATAAAAAAACGACTGAGCATAATGAGGCGGACACCGAGGGACGCCCCGACGGGCGGACTTGTTCCGAGCCATTAGCTGACACAGATGCCCTACTAATGCTGTGACAGCTCCACTTCCGGGCTGTCGCAACTGACAGATGTCATCTGTCACCTGACATCTGTCATGGGAAACGTCCGCTGGCCGACTCGAAGACCGCGCGCCCGCCGGTCGAACCCGTTTGCATATTTTTTTTTTCATTCAACTCAAACTGTTAACATAACTTTGGTAAGATGGCTGGCGTTCGGATGTAAAAGAAAGGCGTTAGAGCGGGTGACAGATCGATATTAATAACAAATAAAATAATTGAACCGTGGAACAACAATCGATTAACTGCACCGTCGCTTGGAATAGAAGACGATTGTAGGAAGAAGCGAATGTTTTCACTTTGTAGTATATAATTATGCATATTGCTTACTAGGTCGCAATTGACTATATCAATAATTTTCGCTTTTATTACAAAAAATATAATAATTTGGTACACATTTAACAGATATCTCAATATATGGCAAGTTTATAAAACTATTTTTAAAGAAAGCAATCATTCCGTATGTACACAGTACACACTACAGGTCACACTAATATCCCTGTATTTAAAGAGAGTTCAGTTTCAGGGATAAAAAGTTTCCTTTACAATAGTTTAGTTATTGTTTATTGCGAAGAATCACAATGACTTGATGAAATAACAATGATACTCTCACATTCGATCCCTCGCTACGGTGCAGGATTCTAGTTAACAGGGTTCATAAGCAACAAGTTACCAAACTATGATCTTGCGCACCAACTGTAGGCAGGTGACGAGCGATGGCGAAGAAGAGGCGGAGCGACGCGTTTAACATATCACCAATTTCTTTGAACGGGTTGTCCTTTCCATTTTTATATTACACTCAAATTTTCTAATGCCAAATTTTGTTTATTGGCAATTTTATATTAGTTTCAGGCTTAGTGTACTGTCGCCATACTCTTTTTTATTGTGACTTCCTTTCAAAGACCATGTTGCTCTTTCAATTTCAAGAATCTTTTTTACAAACTTGCCAGTGCTCGACTGGAATTACACTGGAGGGTAAAGGGTGGTGATAAACTCACTGGCTCAGTTAAACGCTACTCACTTGAGCCATGAAGACCATTGTAATGGGAACATTTTGTTAAAATATTTAAAATTCTAAACAAATTGATAAAGGGCCAATCAGTAGCTTTTGCTGTTGCATGAATGTCTTGTTGAGGGAAGTACCAAGGATTCGGAGAATCATTGTGACATAGAAGTTATACTTTTGCATTCGTTTATTGAATGAGGTAAACAGAGCCCGTGTTTTTTTAACATTTGCAACACCTGTAATGCCCGACAGGAATCGTAACATGTCCATGGGTAGTTGTGAACACTTAACATCAGGTGTACCACTTACATGGAAAAATATATTGACAACATTTGACCAAAATACAATTACAAAGATAAAGCATTTAAAGTTGTAAGCCTGTAAGTTCACAAATAAATAATTAAATTAAAAAAAAAATTATTCTTTGATAGTGTTGATTGTTGTCACTAAACATTTTTTGTGTAATTATCGTTGAAATTTGGCGAGTTCTATCTTTTAAGAGCACCACAAATGCAGATTTCGCTACGAACGGGGGCCGCGCCCCTCCTATGCCATCGCGTCGGCATTGCAGCAGAGGTGCGGCAAAACCGAAATAACTAAGGAATAAGAGCACTCCGGATAGATCCACACTGGAGAACTTTGCCGTTTAAACTGATTGAATAATCAGCGAGCCTTCTACATCCCTTTGGGGTAGACGGACACCTAAATTACCCTGCACTGACATATCAAAATGTTACATTTGTTTAACATTAAGTATACTTGTAATGTCTAATGTATCTAGTACAATATGAGACATTTTCTTCATAGAGTTGAGAAGCACCAATTTAATACATTTTTTTTATTTTATAATTTTTTCAAGTGAGGAACAAAAATTTCCAGTGCATATACGACTTAAATGAGAATCTTATGCCTAAATTACAAGAATCGCCTGGTGTTTCTCCCCTCTATGATGACTGTGTGTTTATAAGACAGTAAATAGTTATTATAAATATAGATACTTTATTGTTACAATCATGGGGTGAAAAACTTACTAATTCAGTGAAAAGCGTATTTAGAACCTAATCATATATTGATATAAACTCTCTTTGTCAATGTTATAAGGACACTTTGTAGACAGTGATATCTTAAATCCTTTTGGGGTGTAAGTTGTGTTCCGACTAGCCCCATGCTCGTAGTGTGACCGCACCGGAGCGCAGATTAACAATAAAATGCACATAATATACCATACCGTATGGCTAACAACTAAAACGAGCTAAAATCAATAGTGATGGATACATTAAAAAAAAACACTAATTTACACGGGGAAGACCCGGCCCGCTTCTGTGGTCGGACGACCCGGGACGACGGTCGGCCGGAAGCTTGTAAGGTGTCCGACCGTCGACAGATGGTGGCCGTCCGTCCGGGGGCCTCGATGGTCGCCAGCGGGGGGCGATCCACGGGCCGTCGATAACGAGCCTACAACTATTTTTAGTACAAGCACAACACGTTACTGTTTAATGTGGACAGCGCCCTCTGTTAATCACTTAGCTAAGTCGGCCGCGGGCATCGCCCCTCACTAGCGGGAAGGGGAACGTAAAAGAAAATGGCACTCAGCGGCGGGCGGGGGCGGCTCGGGGGCGGAGTGAATCCTGAACGATTACATCGCACGAGCCGCGGTTTGCGCAACGAACGATACACGCGATAAAATCTAGACCCAAACGCGTGGGGATAGAGTCCACTTTCGCCCGCGAGCCCGCCCGCCGCCCGCGGCGCTTACTAAACCGACGAAACGATACAACTACAATTATGCTACAAGTAACAATAGGCAGAGGTGCGTTGCCGCATTGCAATTTGGACCCCAACGCCTGGGGTTAGGGTCGCGGATGGCTTGCTTCGCACGATGCCGTCTCCAGTGGGCCGTTCCGACGTTACTATTATACGCCTTACACACATACGGACACATCTCGCTCGATTACTTATAGGCAAACATATCATGATGTATTTAAGTCATGATAGAAATCTCTGAGCACGAGTTGGGCACTTTTGTATACGAGAGTGGAATTGACATTTTAGTTGTATAGTGCATTGTCCCAATAAGGATGGAAGTGACATTGTTGGAGGGTCTTTGATCGGCAGTAGAATTTTTAGGCGGTAAAGATGAAATTTTGACCTAGAAGTTTTGATTCAGTCTGGACTGTCTTGATGCTATCGTTGTTTTACAAGGAATACGATTACGTAATAATTTGTTTCATTGCTTGTCATCGACCAGCCTGTTGTCATGGAAACTGGTTAATAAAGACAGAAGAGGATGAGAACAATGTATAAATATGAATAAGGGTAGATTTATACTTTGAAAATAAGGTGCAAGACCTAGTTAGCGACGAAAAGTTGCAGAGTTGCTGAACTCAGTCCTATACAGCGTGTCTTCACAATCGCGACAATAAATGAAAACACATAGAGGATAACTTTTTAAAATTGTATTAAACATTTACATGCTTTAAACATCAATATTTACCGAGTTATAAAATTTTACAAAACGTATAAAACTGTAACGTAAAGTTCATTTGCAAAGGTCACAAAGCATATGAATGTATTTGAAAGAGACAAAACACACTTACGACGCTGTGACAACGAATGAAAAGATCTCTGAATGTATGAATCAGTCAGTTGTAGTTGTCCTATACAACGTTACAAATTTTGTTTCTTTTTTACTTAATTAGTTTGTTTGAAAAAAATTTTTAATAATGGATTTTTTTAACCTTAATATTTTTTATGATTATTGGCAAGTAGAGTTAGACGTGTGTTCATTTATCGTCGCGGTGATAACGACACGCTGTATATCATAAATTCCCACTTCGTTTATATCCTAACAAGGCGCGAATACTTAGACAATTATAAAGTCTTATTTTAAATATTTTATGAAACTTGAATCTGTTCTATTAAAATTTAGGGATAAGGTTACAGTATTAATAGATTAAAGTATATTCCTCAATATAAATGAAATACAGACATGACTGGTCAATTCTGTTCGTGGCTTGTGCGAGAGTATATATACGTATGTATGTAAAACCGTTAAAAGGGCAACCAAACAGTGAACATACGCCAGAGAAAACAGCACCGTATTACAACGGCGCAAGGTTCATTCTAGACACAACACGGGCGACTTCCCTAACAACCTACGAACGCCTACGACCGACGGACGATCCCCTATCGCACATTCAAAAACAATCCAATTACTCTACAATTTCATTTAAACATAAAAAAAAGAATTTCATTAACGACCTCCACTAGTTAGCCGACTTTGAAAAAAGGAAGCCATGAGAGGGCCAATCGCGTACGACCAAACCAGCTCCCGGCGAATTCCACTACGCGAACGCTTCCTTTGAACCGTGAAACGGGCAACAACACAAACAAGCGACATTTTCGAAAGGGAATATACACATTAATAATATACATAATAATTTTATCAACGAACAAACAAACGTGCACTCACAGTGGCCGCGGACTGGCGAACAGTAGTGGAAAAGGATAATAAATCTACCGAAAAACAAAACTCAACTACAGATTCCCTTAACTAAAACTAAATTAATGTACACGTTGAGAGTTAATAATTAAAAGTAATGTTAGAACGGGACAGGTAACTACACCGGGCGACGTCTCACTCTAGAGGCCCGACGATTCTTGAGCAATTGTGCGGGTGTCGTCGGGAAATGTACGGAGAGTTCCCTATTGCCGATGCGAATAAAGATCAATTTTGAACGGCCTACCTGATGTTGGAGCACGTGATTTCAGTGTAACTGGATCGCAAAATTACTCGAGCGAATTCGGGCCATGCTGCGTTGCCATTAACGTTCAGAGTCCCACAGCGGGGCTTTGCGGGGAAGCGCATTAGTGACAGTGATATGCGAATCCAAACCTTATAAGTAAGCGTTAAGTCTATTCCACGGTAGTCCTTAAGCGTGCGCGAACGAGCGGACAGTTCACGGGAGTTTGCGTCTTAAACCAACTGAGAACAGGGCCGAAATCGGCGCAGCCGCTCAAGGACCGCCAGATCGTCGCGCTCCGAAGCGGAGGATCACGTGTCCCGGCACTTTGCACTAAGTGAGAGACGAACACGGCCCCCAGAAGGCGCTCGGGGCGAATCCATCCTGGCCGAAGGACCGATTCTCGATGAGCACCGTACTCCGAACGGCAAACGGCAACAGTCCGGCAGCGAGCCGAGTCGGCGGCCGCGCCGTTCCCGCCTCAGGAGCGGAGGCCACAAGGGCGGGAATCGCTCGCGCGCAGTCACTCGGCGCCGTTGAAGTACTCCGACGCGTTTCCCCGGCATATCGGACACGTTCTGTTGGACTGGAAGGAGAAAAAATAAATATAACAGTAAAATGGTGACAGTCCTCGCTGATAAAAGAACGGGCAGGTCCGTCCGGGGAATCCACGACCACACAGAAGACGTGCAAGTGTCATACTACTGAGTTTCGTATGGTGACTCAGGTAGCCCAGGCCCACTTCATCAATAGATCACTTCATCTTCAACTGCAACTCTGCGAGTGCTGCAAATGTTATTCGGCAGCGGTTTAACGTCAGGTGAACCATCAGCTCGTTTGCCACCTTCTCACATAAAAAAAATGATGTCTGAAAAATAAATTCAGTCTCGCACTAAAATGCAAATAACACATCCAACAATTATAACAAAATATTGATTATCAAAAAAAAGTACAAGAACGAAATGAAATTACGAAATAACCACGCATTCACCAGCTCACTCCCCAAGTAAAGCATGTATAGAGAAGTTTTACTTCAAAACGTGGACAGTAAATCAGTTGTCTAGGAACACACATTTTACATAGTCTTCAATTGATCTAACAGTCGTAATTGTTGTGAATGTAAAGAACTTGTTGAGCATGCACATGGAATTTGAATTAATGTGAATTTTGTGTAGAAAGTGCGTCTGTCTGTATGTGCACGCGTGTGTGCCAATGCCAACGTGGACCACTCACCCGCAGCCATTTGTCGACGCACTTCGCGTGGAACTCGTGCGCGCAGGGCAACACCCGCAGCGTTTGCCGCGCCTCGAACTCGCACATACAAACCACGCACGAAGTCTGCTCGCCTGAGAAACGTTAAATCCAACTTCGTGTTGACAATTCGTTACTTAGTTTGCTTTCAATTGTGTGCCGGATTTTACTTAACACTGAAACGCTATCACGTCGAAGAATGCTTAGATCATGGGAATTATAATGAAGGAGAAAGCGATTGGAAAGTTCGCGCTGACTCTTCGTTTCTAGCCGTTTGGTCTGTAAAATGATCCAACGACATACCATTATTAATTTTTTTTTAATAGGGCAAATAAATGTACTCCTTAATGGCCCCTTAAAAGCTATTTTGTTTGGATATTCGTTTTTATTCGTTCCAAATCCAGTATACGATTCCTGGTGAATTTAAAGCTTAATTAGAAACGATTTCATAACATTTATTTAAATAAAGCTGAAACAGTAAAATAAATAGTAAAGGGTATGGCCACGTAACAGCTTCTCCTGTCGCACGAACTGGCGCTACCATCCGTAGAAAAACCACGGCCTCATAAAAGACCGGCAGTAGCGGCAGTATCATATCGCGTTTCGTCAATGGGATAACCGGAGCTAGCATCACCTTAACAAGAGGTGAAAGTGGAGCGACCAAAAGGAGTGGGATTGTGGTGGCGTGGCCTTTTTTTTTGTTTTGGTATCGGGGGGCAATCTTTAAAAGATAGCCTGTCATGATATGACAGGGACGCCACGGAGAAGGGTAAACCTTCCCCGATTCCCTCCCCGCACGAGAACACTTCGTGCTGCTGCCAATCCGTGTCCCCTTTTAGTCGCCTCTTACGACAGGGGATACCTTAGCTCTATTCTAGCCGAGTGTGCGAGCTTTAGTGGGGCGGCCTACCGTGGCGCGTCTGCTCCGAGTACTTGTAGGTGGGCAGCTGGTCGATCTCGTGGCGCGCGAGGCCGCGGGGCTTCGCCTCGCCGAGGCGCTCCGCGAGCGAGAGCAGCGCCTCGTAGTTCTCGGGCTCCGGCTCGGCGCTCTCCTCGCGCGCCTCCGCGTACGGCGACAGCGGGAACATCGCCAGCAGGTTCAGGAACACCTGCCCGCGGCACAGGTGCACACTCGAACGGCTTCATTCGACACAGGAGCATTGCGGTCGCACGGTTCGATTGACAAAGTAGAGTGCCGGATCGGAGAAGAAAAGCCGCTGATCCGAAACGAACTGTGGGGCCACGCTATAGGTTTAACTGTTGCACGAATGCGCAGGTCCGTCCGGGTAAGTACCACGACCTCACAGAAGACCGGCGTAAAGTAGAAGTGTTACGCTTCAGCGTTTCATCTGGTGGGTGAGGTAGCCCTTCGGGTGTTGCAAATGTCCATAGGCAGCGATTATCACTTAACATAGGGTGAATCGCCAGCTCGCTTGTCATCTTCTTACTGAAAAACATACACACATGCGTACAACTGTGCCCTTGTGTCTGTGTGTCGTTGTGATTCTGCCCGTGTGTCCGTCACAGCGAGATACAAACTCCTATTGCCGATACTCCTGATACTCGGACGTTCAATCAATCATGCTATCTTGTTTGTTACCTTGACTTGTATGACGTATTATATAATTTCGTAACAGTTGGCAGTCGTGTGAACGGGAAGGCCGATGGAAATTATGTCGGATTGAATGGCTAGCACCGAAGCATTACAACTTTCACCCAAGTTTCGTACCAAACTGTTCAGTCCAAATTTCCTAAAAGCGAAACATACCCACAACCGTCACTTTATACGATGAAGGACCCCTTTTTTCCGTGGGGAAATCCTGCATAGGATATCTACCAAGAAGGGGTAGATATTTTATGTCGGATTCCTACCGACTAAAAACCCACGTTAATCATCTTTAATCCCGATGTGGGGTCACGGGAACTCCAACAGGAATGCAACCGCTGCCCCTCTGACTCACCAAGTAGCCCAGGATCGGGGATATACTCGCCACCCCAAGTACGTGCGCGAAGATGAAGATCATGATCGCCCGCAGCCCCAAGAACGCATTCAGTTACGATGAAGGACCCAACACAAGTCAACCGAGAACCCAACACAAGTCGAGCCGACTCCTTATTCTTAATGCTAACATAGTCCCTGACGATTGCGATGCTTCGAACCTCGGACCGGTACCCGTACCTGGTAGGTCGGCGGCGGCGGCGGCAGGGGCAGCGGCGGCGCCACGTGCAGCTGCGCCTGGACGTGCGGAAGGGCCGCCCCCACCAGGCCCCCACCACCCTGAGGGGGAACAGGCACGGCTCGGTTACAGACACCTTCGTGCATTGGATTGGCGTCGCCCGTTTTACTTGCAGATTGTGTGTTTTTTTTTTTAATTTCCGTAAAAGCAATTACGGCTGTCCACGATTAAGTGGAATTTATGCTGATGTAGTGCTTTAGTTTCCTTTTTGTAGCAAAAGCTTTTAAGTGACTGTCATAGTAAAAATTACAACCTGGATTATTTTGTGCAATCGGAGGGTAGTTTTATGAAAAAGTACCGTTTTCAGAGAATGTATGTTTTTTTTTTTCACCGACTTCAAAATAGAAGGAGGTTTTTAACCGACTTGAAGAAAGAAGGTTTCTCAATTCGACCGTATATAATTTGATTTTTTCATGTGTGTTCGCGGATAACTTCGTCGTTTATGAACCGATTTTGGTGATTCTTTTTTTGTTGGAAAGGAGATATCCCAAGGGTGGTATTATGATAAGGAGACTCGCATCTGATGATGGCATCATAGAGAAATCGAAAGCAACCCTCAAATGTTATAGGTATTAGCAATGTTTTTTAGTTTTCGGTTTGAAGTCGGTTTTTTTGTTATTTATTTTATAGTGCTAATCTCTGCACTTAAGATTAAACGTTAAAATTTGTAGAATAAAGGAACGACGTCTTTCGCCGCTGTGGGAATTATCACACAAGACAAAGGAAATCAAAGTGATATGGTCGAAAAAGAAATTGGGTATATAAGATATCCAACTTCCTTTCTTACCGTACGTGTATTTGTCGTGTTTCTTTCTTTCTCCTGTTCTTATCCTGTTAAATTGGGGTCGGCATTACATTGTCGATCAAGTTTTGTTAATGGTATTTGCAAAGATTTCACGACCGGCCGTCTGGCCTTGAGAAGGACACCCGAACAATTATCCGACGCTCACACGAATACTAGTCCCGTGTGGGAATCGAACCGACTACCCTCGGCGCCGGAGCCAGTGGTTCAGCACCATCGCCACCGAATCATCGGGCACGTCTCGTGATACTCGACGCTGAGAGGGGGGTCTCTGCCCACCTGGGCGTGTATGTGGTGCACCGGGTGGGGGGGCCACCGCGCCGCCGCCCTCACGTAGGGCCGAGCCGCGCGCGACGCCGCGCCCACCACGCCCACGCCCACGCCCACGCCACCCACGCCGCCGCCGGGCCCAGCGCCCACGCCGCCCCCGCTGCGTCTCTGTTGAGGCACAGTCGCAAGTGTACGATGCTACACCTTCCTGATATCATCATCGAAACTGACAAATTTCGGAAACTTTTTAGGGTACCGTACCCAGAGGGTAAAACGAGAAAGGTACTAAAACTCCGCTGTATGCCTGTCTGTCCGTCTGTCACCGGGCTGAATCTGATGAACAGTGATAGACAGTTGAAATTTTCACAGATGATGTGATTCTGAGTTTCTGAGATTCCGCTATAACAACAAATACTAATAAACAAAAAAAAAATCTTTAAGTGGGGCTCCCATACCGCAGACATAATTTTTTGTCGGATTCATAGATAATGTTACAGTACCTATCGCGTGCGAGTCCGACTCGCACTTGGCTGGTTTTTCTATAGTACTGTTTTATAATGCTGTTTAAGCACCTATACTATGTGTTTGCAGTGGGAAACTGATTAAAATTGCATGTTGTTCTTTACCTAAGTTTTTATTGACTATTTTAGAAACATGTAATTTTTAAAGATAGACCTTAATAATTAAATAAATTTCTATGAACACCGTACCGTCAAGTTACTGTTCTCAAATAATAAAAATACTCAAGCTTTTGCATCTCTCTCAGATTTTGAAATGTTTTTGGTTACGAAATGATCGTGTGTAATTTGTGTGTCTAACATAAAAGTTAGTTTTTGGTCTAAGAGAATATCAAACGAGAGTGATCCATTTGTTGGGTGTGAACCCTCGAAAGGTTGCATTTTAAATGTGGATTCTTAGATATCTATAGGAGAAAAGTTTTAAAACAAAAATTAACTCACGTGGTGGTGATGTGATAGAGCATGTCTCGCGTGATGTGGTGCCATCAGCTCAAGTGGGGTACCACGAGCCTGAAACATTTTAAATAAAACACAACATTAACATACCATTCACCTAAATAGCATCTATTAAGTGAAATTGTTATTCAGATGAATGGTCGACAGAATACTTCGAGCTTTGTTGAAGAAGACGAACGACAGAAGAGTTCGAGCTTGAGACGTGTCGTTTGACAAAGATATTCTTCCTCATCTTTGAAGAATACCTAATGTTCAAGTACGAGATACCAATGCCACCAAAATGATTCCACCGGCATTCGGGCATACCTCTGCGGCGAGCAGCAGAGGCGCGTGGTGGAGATCGGGCGCTGGCTGAAGCGGCGAGAGGCCGCCGTCACCGCCGCCCATCACGTCCAGCCGCCCGCCCTCCGCGCGCTGGAGAAGCACCACGATTATTGGGACCCTGAACCGTATCCAACGCAACCCAGCAGTCAGAACAGCTGGTCTCGATTACGCGTAAAGCAAAGGAATGGGAACGATCTGTAAGTGTTCATCTGTTGACGGTGATTTAGAGGCAAGTGTCTGTGTGTGGCCTTTTAGTAAGTTCGGTCGATAAAAGCACGCAATTGGTATAGTACCTGTACCTCAACTGGAGATAAAATGTTTCTCTCTCTATTGCTAAGATTTATACGACAGTCATAACCTTTAAAATAACATTTATCACACTGAATTATGCTCCATAAATGTCACCCATCATGACGACGTGTCTAAATCGAACAGTCGAATCTCAGCTCCCGTGTTCGAAAGATTACCACGATACACGATTACACATTACGAGGTAACAAACATAAAAAAAATACAGTCGAATCGAGAACCTCCCCGTTTTTTAAAGTCGGTTGATAAAAACAATGATTGAATAACAATTATCGGAAGTGTATCTATAGTTTGACCGTGTATCGTACCTGCGATCCGGCCAGGTAGTGCGCGTGGGGCGGCGAGGCGAAGGGCGCGCGGGGGGGCGGGGGCGGCGCGAAGCCCCCGTGGTACGGCAGCCCCGCGTACACGCCGCCCATCTGCGGCACGCAAGCTGTAGCCCGGCCGCGGGGGGGAAGCGCGGCGGGGCGGGAGCGACACTACTAGGGCCTAGCATCCGGCCCGAAGGACCAATCGACCGATCGCGGCGTTCTGTGCGGACTTTGTCGGATTTCGATGCGAAATCTTGGTGATTGTTTGGAAATACAGAAACATTTCGGCCACAGTCACTTCGGAGACAAGGAGTGGCTCATCTTGCTTTTTTTATTTGTTTAATGTAGTGTCGCCCTCATCGCCCCTCCGTCAAATGTTTCTTAACGAGATCGAATGCAACGAGATACGGTCATAATTATTACATGACATTTTCCATTCACCCTGGTTAATTCGAAACTAACTGTCTACGTTGTATTCGATCTTAGAATAGGAAAATATTAAAATTTATATATTTTTTTACAAACAAAACACCGTGTACCAAAACACAAAATTAGCATTGATGGCGCCTTTGTACAGACAAGTTATTTTAAGCGTTCAAGATTTCTGTATTTTTGTAGTAATCAAAGGAACGTAGCGTTTATATTAGAAGGAAAGAAAAAAAAAACTATTGCTTGCGTAGTGTTAAATTTTGCAGCAGCGTATAAAATCCAAAACGAATGAAATAAAAAAAAACTATTTCTAGAACAATCACCCGTTAAATTAATAAAAAAATATCGTGAAGCAATAAATTAAACGTATATGCATTACATATCGACATACATACAAGATATAGCTCATTCCTAAATGGAGAAATAAACGTACACTATAGCGGCATTCAAGACGAAATGGGAAAAACAAAATATCCAATACACATATACATATAATTAATAAATACTGCTGTATAAGAACTGTTGCAGATTCGTGGGCCGTAAAGTTGTGTGTGATAATAATATAAAAATACTTTACATCTAAACATCGTATGCAGAGAAGAAACGATAGAAAAAAAAACTGGCACTAGGCGCACAGGGCCACGTGTTAACACCGGCACCCAAAGAACGGACACGTAGTGAGGTGAGAGATATGAGAGTACAAAAAAAAAGTTATTCACGTCCACATCAAGAGCTCAAGGTAACAACAGCCAAGACTAATGAAAGCGATCAGCTAAATTCTTTCATCGCGATCGCAACCTCTACGAAGTACCAGAAGCTGAAGTTGCTAGCGGCGAAGTCTGGAGGTGGGGGCTGTTGGGAACGCTCGAGTGCGACGAGTTACCCCCTCCCATGACCATCCCCTCTTTCTCTTCCCCCTGCCCTCCCATTGTTCATCTCGAGCGTTCCGACGGCCGATTCGCCACTTGTATCACTTACCACGGGGCACATTCACAGGGACACCGTAAAAGTGGGAATCGATGCATGCGCTATGTAAACAAAATTACGGAAATTGTGGCTTGTGTGAGATTAGCTGTATTAGTCGGCGGGAAGGGAATAGAGATAGACGATTGCGAACGATCTGATCACTAGTTTCTGCCTCGGATAAAAATAAGGTTTATGTACAGGAACAGGTTTAGTTCGTGTTGCATGCGGCTGACGTGGTACCTACCCGGTTTAGTTAAAACGTGTGGGTACATAGTAAGGGTAAGTGAAATACAAGGGTACATTGGAAGTGTGAGAAGGACGAGCAGTCGTAAACTGAATGGTATAGTTTAAATCAGTTCGTAGTCAAGAAAATATCACCCTCAACTCAACTCTTGGCGAAAAGTCGAAGATTGTGCCACCCCAGCAGCGTGTGAGTTAAGTACCTAGGATTTCAGCAAGCGTTGTGCAGATCGGAGTCTATGTGTTACATAAAATAATTAGGTAATAGATGTAAATATATAAAGGTATCATTTTGATGCACACGAATCTATGCAGCCTACCGTCACCCGGCTAAAACACAATGCGTCTAGTATGGTCGCTGTCGACGCAATCCAACGCCTGGCAAATTTGTCATAACAGGCGCATTGCAAACTACGACGGACAAATATTACTTCCCCGGAATTCCTCGTCTATTATTGTACCATGAAGGGCGTTCTGGAGTTTCGGTGATAGAGATAAGTAAATGTGTGCTCGCAGTTCGCAGTGCGCCGGTTTCTTCTGGGGCACAGTCACACGAGCCAAGCTTATTTAAAATCACTAGCATAACAGGTGCTCATAGAGTAGCGGAGGTGTTTCTGAGGTCGCACAGAACTAAGGGGGTGTCACGCCACTGCAATAAAGCGCTATCCGGGCTGGAGCTTGGCGCTTATCCGTTGGCACTTGTCGGTCAATGGGACAATACTAATCATCCTCAATTGGGGTTAAGCCCCAATCCATTGCAGCTTCTGTGCAGATAGGAAGTGCTCAAGCAAGCGGCCCCCGGACAACGTAATTCAGCGACCGATGGGATTTTTTTAACAATATTAGTGAGCCCGCCTCCCTCGGCTATGTCAAAACACTCGCAATGCGAACGATGCTCGAATATCAGGCGAATTTTTCGTGAACTCTGACGATGGTCATAAATGAATTAGCCGGAAAAAAATAACGTTTTGCGTTCACAATAGAACGGAAAAGGCATTGCAAATAGATTGTATTAACTAATGCTAATTGTTTTTATTTCTCTTTGAATTCCCAATATTTAAGACCGTATTTATAATAAGAAAACTGTTTCAATTTTTTCATGTGTTCGACTCGTGTCACAGTTACATAAGTTTAGTTCCCTCAAATGGGCCCTTTTATTTATTTATCTGCTTTCCACCGCTTAATCTATTCGAGACCATTGTTCATGTTCCAAGAGTTTGCAATGCCAACAGTTGAAATAAGCAACCATCGAGCGACCATTTCGAGCAGCGTCCGGTACATATGATAACAGACCTTATTGTGAACGAGCTTTGGATGCTATTCATAAAACTACCACGGCACCCAGCCGCAAGCTGACATGATACAAGCGACATACATACATTGTTAAAAAAGATTAATTCTATGAACCTTCTCGCCGAGTTACATTACAACGCAAGGTATAATCTGGGCATGCATATCACCACGTAAAGTGTAACGAGCTAGATCATGACGGTCGCCACGGACCGCCGATGATAGTTGAGGCATGCAAACAAATCACCAACAAATGTGCAGGGTAATGGTAACTTAAAAAACGCCAAACAAGATATTTTGCCACTACCCAACTCAGTATATCGGAATTAGAGCCTTATAATATCCAGTCAAAAACATTTGAATGGTGTACGTTTCAAACACCATTCAAACATCAGTGGTTAGGATCCGTTTACGTGCCACATAAAACAACGATTGTAAATAACAAGTACGGTTAGCCTATGCCTGCAGATATTGCTAATGAAGTTATAAACAGAAGCGCGGGTGACAGACGAGTGTAGTTGATAGGCCAACGCGTGCCGCAGCACCGCGACCGGTAGGTGAAGCGACGAACACTACAGTTCATAACAAACAGTTACCACCAACAGATACGCCTAAAGATAAACAAGTAGAGGAGAGTGAAAGCGAACTCGCGGGTCGGAATGAGGTAGGGGTCAAGATCTAAGATTTCGGTGAGATAGTAGACGGTTTCCAAAGTGCAGCTACAAACATTCAAAACGCGCCGCGGAAGACGGCTTTACGTTAGATCGGCGAGGCATCGGAACCCAGTGCAGTTTCACAGTCACACTTGATTTAGACAGGTTTCAACTTAGGTCATAGCAAAACTTGGTCCAGTCTCATGAACTGAAACGTATTCAAGTTACAATTTGTATAAGAACAGGACCGATGGCGCACCGATTGCTGACGCGCTCGTGACGTTCGATTTTAAACACTAAAAAACAGCAATTGTTCAGCGCAAGTAACAAATCTAGACTTCAAGGCAACCACTGGTAAAACAAATGAACTAAGCACGCACCAAACACCTGAAGCTAATCTGGACGAGGACGGAGGCCGAATGGGGCGGAGCTCATGGCGCGAGCCTCACATTTCACGACTATCGGTTGATCTTTTCACAATATATATTCGTCATGTATGTTTTCAATTCCAAAGACATTCTAATACCTTTAAGGTAGCAGTCGTATTCTTTTCATTTCTGAATGTTATAAAGAGATACATTATCTATAAGTTTTTATGTCTTCAGTTCACAATCTAATTTAAAGTCTGCCTAACTCACAGATTTCACTCTACAGAAATCAGTGATAAAGCAACCTCTGTCGGAGGAATGTGAGCCTTGCGCGTAAGCGTTCTGCCCCCATCGGGACCAAGTGTCAGTTACAGCCGCACGGCCAGCAAACCACAAGATTAATTACTGGTGACCCTTTATTGTAGCATTCACTGTCGACATTGAGAGTGCACGAAAGTGCCCGAAAACGAGCAGAGAGACGAAATCAAGCGCCAAGGTCTAAAAGACGCGACGTAAGGACGCGTTGTGCGTGTGTGTATAACTTTTTTTTTTCGCGAACTAAATAGAATTCATCGTATTATCGGGACATACACACACGTGCGTCGTTGCGTCGATTCCGATTTACCACCACATAGAAGAATCGAGACGAACTCTCGCTCGGTACGGCTGCGCCTTCGCTCAGATGCTGCTAGGAGAGATGCGTGTTGTTTCTCTCACTCATCTATTGCTCGAGCTTGCTTTCATTTACATTTGTTTTGAATACTTTTTATTTGTTATACGGTAAGATATATATTGGTATTAATTCCTTCACCAGTTGATAAGGTTATTTTCTAAATTCCACGGAAGACAAACTCGACCGACACAAAACCAGCCTGATGCATCATTAACGAGGCAGAGAAAAGCAAGCGCGAGCGAACTGGTCTGAGCGAACCGAGCCCCGCTCGGGGCGGGTTTGATGGTGGTGGTAGTGGTGGTGCGTGCGGGCGGTACCTGGTGGTAGCGCAGCGGCAGAGAGGGCAGCACGGCGGCGCCCCACAGCTCACCGCCCACTGCACCCACGCCCGCCACCTGCACCGCTCCGCTTTGTACCACACGCGGCGCGACTGTAGCCCACCCGGTTTCACCCATCCCGTACGCCCCCTTAACACCTTCTCGTATGAACTTCGACGAGGCAAAGGTCGCGCGATAACAGCCGTCGGACCGGCGGTACAGTCGCACCGCGTTAACTTAGCTTGGGGCATCGCGGAACAACGCAGGGAGACGTGACCTCCTCCCCATCCAAGTACAGCGGTATCTCGTTTCTTATAGTTAGACGTGGACCGACAAAAGTGTGTACCGCGGACGACGAACATTTGCATGCTATGCCCAGATTGACAGAACATAATGAATCGACCTCCCGGAAGTTTGCACCGGCCATCGCCACGAATCGACGAGGAATCGTCTGGGCTGATTTCATATCGAACTAATTAGACAAAAGGAAGGATGTTTTCCTCGTCAATCCGTAAGCGACGAGAGTAACTCGTAATTCTAAGACCTTAACATATTTTACATACAAGAATATGTCTTATATACTAAACTATCATGAATGACGGGAATTTTAGATAAACTTGATCGTCGCTAGGAATTCGCATTGTATGGCACGTGTGTTATGTGTTATAAATGTAATTATGTTAACGTAATTCGTGTAAATAATACGTGTATGGTGTCATTTGTATAATAAAATACAAATGTTTGTTGACAAAAGTGATAGTCTGTATATATATATATTGCCTCCGGAAAAAAACTTATTGAAAGTTCTTTATCCAATAAAAGATTTGATGATCTGATAAATAGTTTAGGACAAATAATAACAAAATAATATAAAAAATAATAATAATTGAAGTTGCTGCAGTTATTGATCCTGGGCTATTTCATTTCCCGTGCAACTAAATTGCGTAAATAATTCGGATTATCCGAATTTTTCTTCAATTTGATTTTAGGTTCCGAAATATTTAAAGCCTATATAAATATTTCGAAAGAGGCGACTCAAATGCGGGTAAGATGATTTTATCTTATCTAAAACAATGCTGCAAAACTAAAAAAATATTTATTCCCTACTTAAATTCATGTTCATTAATAATTAATATATTGGATAATCAAAAACATTAAATAGTCAACAGGAAAGGATATGCACTTAATACTATCTGTTTGCTGTGTAATCAAGTTAGGAAAATACCATGGTATGGATATTTTTTTGCAGACTGGAGCTGATGTGGTGTCGCCGGGTCTATGGATTGTTTACGATAAAAAAATATTCACGGTATATTACTTAAAAACCGAAGGACCTGCCCAGAGCAGCTGTTAGGGAGAGACGGGAAGGAGAAAACTCAACTTTCATTGCATATTTCTCCAACGGTATTGGTATTGCAATATACGTGAACAGCACTTGAACGTAGATGAAAGATTGTTTCTCTCTCTCACTTAATGGAAGACCATCCTCAGAACAAATAATATTTAGAATCCAGATTGTATGTATGCATGTTCCGTAGCCGCATATTCATTTTGAAAAACTATTTGACCATTCCCGAGTCCAAATGGCATTCTCGACTAGTAATGACAAAATCGTATCTCACATCTATATAGGCACTAGGCTGACTAAACAGTTTAAATTTATTCAACGACAAAGCTTCAAGACGCAAATGCCTCTGGTTCTGTCTACTTTTTCTTCATTACCCAAACTGCGGCATCACAGATTCGTCTCGAGATAATAAAATGAATTGGTGAATTTTCTCTGTTGAAGATTTTAAAGGTAAAAATTCGATTTTCGTATTATAAAGTGATTGCATCATTAAATGCTTTTAATACTGCTATTCTTTGTTTTTTGGTATCATACTTTGTTAAACAACGTTATCGTAAATCCCGTTGAGGATCAAATAAAAACGCAACGTTGTTTTAATGGAATCGCTCCATTTCTCCAATGATATAAGAATCGTTAGCGCTAAAATGGGAACGCACGAAAGCTAGAACAAAAACACGTGGTAGGCACGTTAGATATCGCCGGGATCTCGTTTTGGACAACAAACGACAATTTATCTTAACAGGTAACTTCAAAAGCAATTTGAAGAAGAAACTTCGATGTAAATTCTTCAGTTTCGATGTTTCCATTGGAAAGTTTACAGTGTACAGTTCGTGCGTTCCCATTAGGAATGTGCGCGCGCCGGGTTCCGTACCTGCGTGCGCTGCGCGTGGTCCCGGTGCGCGTGGGCGGCGTGTGCGTGCGCGTGGGCGTGGGCGTGGGCGTGGGGCCAGCCCACGCCGCCGCCGAGCGCGCCCAGCCGCGCGCCCCGCAGCGACATCTAGCGGACAACACTCCGGGCTCACACTACCTAACTCTCAGGCCCGGCGGACTAGGCTATCGCCAAGTTAACTGCTTCGGCGTCCGCTAGTCGGGGGTTCGACCCACAAGTATTTAGATGACACGCAGATAAGAATTCCAGTTTCGGGTCCAGTTTGTCCGATTACGATAATCATTACTTGTACTTAGCGCGAAAACAACATATTGATCAATGAAACTTTCTGAAATATTTCATTATAAATTTAAACTTCTCACATTTGGAATAATTAGCAGCAATCTTGGCGACCTATCAGATTTTATCAACATTTCAGACCTAGTTCTGCATTCGCCCTTCACTGAATTGATGAGTTAGAAGAGTACCATCATATCAATTATTACCTATATTGCTGAAGTGGTGCATGAAAGGTAGACGATAATAAAAGAGACATAAGAAAGCAATAGTGACACTAAAGTTAAGTTTGAAACATAGTCCCTCCCTATGATATTATACCGTCTGATGCATCGACCTATAACATTAACTAAAAAGTTCTTGTGCCAACGCATCTGCATTTCAAAACTTAGTCGATTTGATTGAATTGTGATTAATTCTAACTATTGGAACATATTTAAGTCTTTATATGACACAGGTCATAATATAAAATACTAGGCTTTTCTAACCAACATTATTGTGTATTCTATTACTCTAGAATATATACCAATTTTGCTCGTTAAGTTTGTTAATTTTATGAATTGAATTACATGAAATCAATTTTACTTGCTCCTTTCCTTCTTTATTCATCTAAAGAATTATATTAATTAAGCCCTTCGGTCTTGTAAACGCCGCATATATTTTCTACGCTCAAACAATACAATTGTTAATGATTGAACCATGTTTAGTAAATCTAGAAAAATCAAAAGTTTATTAAATAAGGTTTTCTTGTAATATGCATTATATGAAAAGTAATTATTGACTCATTTTAACCTAATATAATGCTTGTTAGTCTATCTATTGCTTTTCCATATACACTTTCGTCTGTACACACGTCAGTTTGTACGTTTGTAGCCATTCTATATACATGCTTTTCATATACTGGCCTTGTCTTTGAGTATGTCTATATCTCGATATGTTAGTATGTATGTATTGAATGCATTTCCGTCCTTATTGTTGTCTGTTCGTACGGATGTCTGTCCGTATGCTCACCTGGTTGATGTCGAGCAGCAGGGGCGCGTGGTGCGCGTGTTGGGCGTGCGCCACGTGGGGCGGCGCGTGCTGCTCCAGCAGGCGCTCGTGCGCCCACACGCCGCCTCCGCCGCTCACATAGCGCATCCGTCGTCTGTCGGGGGTTCGGTGCAAATTGTACCTTATAGAAAAGGCCGCAAGGTCCGAAATGCTTCGACTTGTGATCTTCTCTTGTGATGTTATTACATCAGCTGTGTATTTTTTTTCAACGACTTTTCGTGGAGTTGCAGGACCAATTTTAACAATTATAATTATTATTATTCGTTTAGCACGTTTCCAGTGTGAAAGCGTGATCTAGAAGACGACGGCTTAATGTCCGAGAAGTCGTGTATGTAAATACCCCCGAACCGCGCAAATGAAATTTTTAGTACCGACTTATCACGTGTTCAGCGGGAAGGAAAACACTGTGAGGAAAACCTGAATATATTCGAAAATATATTTATCAGGTCTTTACCCAGCAATGGGACATAAATGTAAGCAAGTGTAGCACTCAGCGAGTCGAAAGCTTAATGCTATTCTAACCATATGGTAACCTGCTATTTACAGAGCGACTAATTGACATTTTCTATCAAGTAACTCGTGGTTCTATATTCGTCATCAGCCACGGACAGCTCTAAGACCTAAAATTAGTATACGTTCTCTCTCCACTGAGAGGATAATAATTGTATTGGCAAATTAATACTGCTGTTAATACTGCGGAGCATGTATACAATAGACGCTAATGGTATACTCACGGCGGTTGGTAGGGCAGCCTCGGTGTCCGTCGCTCGACCACGGGCGCCGCCACTGAGACGTTACTTTCGCCTGCAAAGTGCAAAGGAGAATCCATTAACGTTCCTCCTTCATATTCACCACGCACGTGGTGTTGGTGACACATACAAATGGTACAGAGAAAAAAATAATTTCTGTGTGATTATAACCTATAGTACTAAATGTCTTATGCCCTGGGTACATGGAAGACGCAGATTGTAAATGATTAGATAAGCATGGACTAGCTGCATGCTAGACTTGCACTAGCATCGGGCAGCATTTACTTAGTTGAATGTTTACATTACATTTTACGGTGGTAGGGCGACGCAGCAGCCTCGGCTGTTGCACGAATGGGCAGGGCCCGGGTAAGTACCACGACCTCACAGAAGACCAGCGTAAAGTGGAAGTACGACAAATACTTTCACGTTTCGTCTGGTAAGTGAGGTGGCCGGAGCCCAATTTTCAAAAGGTTGGCAACGCATCTGTAACCCTCGGGTGTAGCAGATGTCCATGGGCGGCTGTATTCACTCACCATCAGGTAAACCGTCTACTCGTTTGGCAACTTTGTACATTAAAAATAATAATTTTACAGTTGGATACAAACTTATAAGCGATTGTATAAATATCTGCCAACTACTGCATTGATGAAAGCTTTCAATGAGACGTACTACGTCTTATCAGAAGTGCTAAAGTAGAGGTATCTTTACCGTATCTATTCTGTTGAATGAGATACTCGGGGTAAATCTTAATAAATTTGGCAAGGTACATGCAATAGATTAAGTCTGTAGTATGTCCATAGCTGGCAGTAATAACTAAATATCAGGGATTTTCTTGAATTACCACTTGAATTGACACTTTCAAATGTAATAACATATCTATGCATACAATATTAAATGATACGATTAGGAATGATCACTCAAAGACCAGAGATGGCGATCAGGCCGAAATTCATAAGCTCTGTTGTTGAAGTCAATATGTCATTTCATTGGGGAGCTCACAGTCTAATGGTGTAAGAACATTCTTCTATTTATACTATAGCCCGCGTTTACTAAGAGGTTGTTTAAAATGCGCAAAAACGTTGTTCACAAAATACGTCGAGATCGCCGAGGCAATCGGCTGTTTAGTTTCTTGACAAAAACTTCTTGACGCGAAACCGGAAGATGTGGGTTCGATTCCCCAAGCGGCGAAAAACTTGTCATCCATTTTTTTCTACACATTTGAAGAGATTCACATGAATAAGGTGACCAATGGGGATGACGAATTGGCCCGCGACCTACCCATCCACTCATCCAATTTCAAATTAAATGTGGTCACAGTCTTAAAAGAGTGTATTCTGCACCTATCACTCCATCACAACACACAACATTCTCTAGTCCCAAAATAAGCAACGCTTGTACTATGGGTACTAGAAAACTGATAAACCTACTTAAACATACTTTTCTTTTGTAAATAAATACATATTATACATATATAAACACCCAGACACGGGAAAAACACGATGTTCATCACACGCTATTTTTCCAGTAGTGGAGATCGAACCCACACCCTCTGGCGCAGGAGGCAGGGTCACTACTCCCCACGCCAATCGGGTCGTCGATTCAGGTAACAATGGTAACCAGGATAGCAGTACCTGATGAGAGGTGTCGCGAGATCCTCCTGCGCTTCCTGCTGGGGCTGTCGCCGGCTTTGCTGGACAGCTCGCCGTCCGAAGAGCCGGCGCTCACCAGGGACTCCACGCCGCCCTCCAGCGGGTTCGTGTCCTGGAGACGCCGGATTGCAGAGCGTAAGCCATTATCAACGTTGCTAGAAAACTATCGTGAGATCGTGTGAGATCTTGGAGATTCGATGTAGGGGTTACGCGGGATGAGGAATTCTTCTAGCTTTAGTATGGAGCCTTTTATACAGGCTCGCCGCCTATGTAGCGATAAGAGCAAACTACATGTAAATAGTTAAGTGTTAAATCCAGACTATAGATCTTCAGACTTAGTAAGATCTCATACAAAAGATCCAGTATTTTTATTCGAGATCTAACCAAGCATCTGTTTTCAAGAATCTTTTTCCACTAACTGGTCTTCTCGTTGACGATAAAGGCAAGCCCAACCTTATACAAACTTGAAAGGTCAGACGGCATAATAATGGACCAATTAACAAACGTATAAAGACAATATTTTTCAGACAGCTGGTTGTAAAAAGCCGTTACATAATCCTTTAGGAAATTAATACAACCATAGATTTTCATAATACATGAACTAGGCGTCAAGACCAGCCTGATATCGCCTAAGAAACCAATCACACAACGTCTATTAAGACGTAAATGCTTACGTGCTCTCCGCGGGGAATGTTCCTATATGGGGTTCCCCTAACCGCAAGCGTCGTCACGGGTATTCTTCTCGGCAACGTTTGTCTCATAACCTTACTACACGAAATTCCGGTCCCTCACAGCTGGTTTTATTACAACTTCTAGATAACGCGCGCCGGATGCCGCCACGAATGTCTTCAGACCGTGAGCTTTTAGGGGTATAGAAATCGAATCCGCGACCTTTCCACCTCGCCCTTCTTTCAGGCCTCGAAGGCGAGCCGTGGCACTGACAAAGCTTTCTCCCAACCGCCAGAGTACTCCAACTCCGGGCACAAAGGGCCACCGACGGGGCTTCCCGAACTTCGACGTTTGAGCAAATTTCCCTGTGAAGTTTTTCCGGCGCGCGTGCCAGAGGTTTCGCCCCATTCTTACTTTGCAATCGACGAAAAGTTTACAGATTTATTGTAACCGAGTTATATCATCTCGACGAAATTACCTCTATAGAGCCGATAAGTGCCAGGTGAGAACTAAATATTTTCAAACGATTGCTGTTACTAAATTACTATTTTGGTCAAATGCGATATCTGCCAATACACACGGGAGTCGAATGGCGATGGTGCCCTAATACCCTCTAACCGGAAAATGGATATATGTAATGTGGGCGCGGCCAGTCACTCACATCAGTCGCTTACCAGCCGTAGGCGGGTGAGGACGTTTTTTGCTTTACGCCACGTTACACCCTTTTTTTTGGTATCGGGGAGGAAATCTTCAAAACATACCACCCTATCTCTTGGGGGTGACAGAGTATTATGGGGCTCCTAACTTTACCACCTCGTTGGCCACCCTCAGTGCGTTCAATACAATGGGCTCCGGGATCTCCGAAAGTATCCACCGGCGCCCCTCTGTACTCCGTGTAGACACGCATCGGGGAATAAGACTCCACAAATCTTTCAGTCGCTTTTTACGACAGGCAGGGGTTACCTTAGCCCTATTCTGAGCCCATGACTACAAGGGCAGACGCATACGGCTTACCTGCCCGGGTGTCGGAATTTGTGTGTTACTTTCTTACATAACTCAGATATTTCAATTAACGGTTATCTCCCACTTAATTGAGTTGAGTCAGACATGGAGTTACTCTCTGTAAGTGCTGTTGCGACAGAGATAACGCATACGAAGCCTAAAAGAAATTAGCTGATTGTCTCTTTTCAAAAGTCGATGTACAATAGTCATCGCAGAGTTTTGTCATTGTTTCGTATTTTTTATATATATATACTAGCGGACCCGATAGAAGTTGTCTTGTACACTAGTACGTCTTAAATCCGACAACAACTTATAAATAAAAAAACACTATCGAATCCACTTGAATACACACTTAGAAGAATTATATAATAATAACACGAATGAATTACAAATTATAAAGATACTTTTTTGGTGTTGCGTTGTGGTCTCCGAGAACTGCCGGTGAGACAGTCACGGTGGGGCTACTCACCATGTGGTGGTGGTGGACCGGGTGCAGGTGGGTTGGCTCCGCTGAAGGCCCGGCACCGGGGCTGACCCTCATCTCTGAAAACACCAAAGGAACCAATTCACTTGTCACATCAAACATACTCTCTTTCTTCTATTCACCCAACTTTAGAAAAGCAAGTTCTTAATTCAGTTAGACTTTTTTACATTTGACACCTCAGAACTCTTGACAATTATAGGATGATGTGAAATATAATTTTCATTTTAATTGTGCTTCAACTGATGCTAAGTGATAACCGCCGTCGCTTGTCGTCGTCGTTGCCACCTTACAATAAAGTGGGCCCCGGCTACCTCACTCACCAGGCGAAACTCAGAAGTGTATCCGTTCTACTTTACGCCGGTCTTCTGTGTTGTCGCGGTACTTACCCGGACGGACCTGCCCATTCGTGCAACAGAAATAAAATAAATAAATAAATAAAATGACAAAACTTTTAGACAATTCAGGTGGATTGTTGTCGCATTTGTTATGACTCTTTGACATATCCTCCAACATTCCACTTATAACGGAAATAATCTCCGTTTTATACCAATGTATATCATGGTTAATAATACTAGTATTCGCCCAGTGGTCGAAATTCGACCATAATTAATTATACATGGTAGTTGGTGTGCGTAATTTTTTTTGTTGATTAAATGTATTTTTTTGCATAATTAAAAAAATATATTTAGCTTTCTGCACTCCTCTATATATACTATAACTGTGGGAAATTTCATACTACATATTTCATACTAGGGTACTTAACGTAATTACATAAAAGGTTTACACAAAGTTTTTGTTTCACGTATTAATAATATATTAGACTAGCTGATCCGGCAAACGTTGTTTTGCCATGTTAATTATTTCTAGGGAATTTGTGAACCTGAACACATAGAAAAATAATTTTCGGAACGCACCCATAAAATTTTTGACAGATTTGATATTGAATGGGAAAATAAAATTGTTGCTATATCGATTTTCCATGCAATTTTTCCATAATTTCTTATCGTTTAAACCTTCCCTGGACTGCCACAAATATTTCAAAACCAAAATTAGCCAAATCGGTCCGGCTGTTTTCGAGTTTTAGCGAGACTAACGAACAGCATCCATTTTTATATATAAGAACATATATAAGATTAGATTAGATGAGCGAATCGCTCGTAGGTATATCGCGTGGCCGCTCCCGCTGCCGCCCGTGATCTGTTGCGCAACCAGCGAAAGCGTTTGCGGCGCACGGGCCCATGGCGAAAGTTGTAACGGCGGCCGCGTCGGGCCACTAGACGGGAGGGCGTATCGGAGAGCGAAAGTGTCTTAACGTTCACTCACTACTTGAGCGATATATAAACGTAATGTTTCGAGTTCGTTACTAATACACGATCACTCTTTGATTTTCTTTTTCAAATCACACATTTTTTTCCATACACAGAGAGCACTTGCTACTGGCACCTACTGGCAAGGTGTCACCTTAATATGATCTACCCAAGCAGTTAAGAGTTATCCCTTAAGCCCGATTTCTGAAACACTGATCGTAGAAGTCAACTAAGCAGCTGTCAAATGGCTTTTCAAATGTTATTTGAGTCGCCAAAACTCTCTGATTTCATCAGAATGATCTTCTTAACGATTAGATTTATCAATTCAAAGAGTTTAACAACTTCAGGTGATCACATACTGTTTGCAACCTCCGCTATAAACTTAAAGCAAAAACGCGGACCTCCATGCCGACTATTACCGTTTACCTTTTGCCACCTCTGCGTTTTCTTTCTTTCTTTAAAAAAAACCCCTTACTTTAGAATAACATTATCCCGTATTGTAAGGACGTTTTACAAACGTATATTTAAGGTGGACAAACACCCAGATGCGAAACAATTACCTGTGGGTCACACAAATAGTTGTCCCGTGAGGGAATCGAACCCACGAGCCCTGACGCCGAAGCCAATGCTTTGGCACCTGCGCCGCGGAGTCATCGATTATTTAAAAAAAATAAAAAACGAAAACGCGCACCTAATGGCCGCACACGGCGTCGCGTGGTATCCGTGCGCTCCAACACGTGTATCGAAATTGACATCGCACGAGAAATCCACGCTCTTTTCGCAATAAGAGGCGATGTGGCGTATTCAATACAAACGAAACGGGGTCTTTATTTATGACATGGACTAGCTGATGGGGCATCCATTGTGGGGTGATGACCATGGACAGCCACAAGTGACGTAGCAAGCGGTTGGGTTGCCAACAGCTTCTATTGTTACACGAATGGGCAGGCTGAGAGGTACCAGGGTTTTTTTCTTTAAACATTGCCCTTACTTTAGGATAACATTATCCTGTGTTGTAAGGACATTTTACAAACATAAATTTCATGCGGACAAACACCCAGATGCGAAACAACTATCTGTGGGCCACACAATTAGTTGTCTCGTGTGGGAATCGAGCCCACGACCCCCGACGCCGAAGCCAATACCTTGGCAACAACGCGACGGAGTCATCAAAAAAAAAATATTATCACTACGTAGTATAAAACAAAGTCGTCACGCTGTCTGTCTGTCCCCATGTATGCTTAGATCTTTAAAACTTGATGCGGTTTTTTTAACCAGACAGAGCGATTCCAGAGGAAGATATATATGTAAAATACACTGAACCCGTGCGAGGCCGGGGCGAATCGCTAGTTTCGTATAATTTCGTCCGTAAGCGTTATCAGGATAGAAAGCGCGCGACCGATGGCGACAGTGTTACGAGAGTGGCCAACAAGTGGGGCGGGGAGGTCCCGGGGTCGAACCCGACCTGTTCTTATCCACCCAACGCCGCGCATTAAATACATAATAATAGTAACACTTTATATGTAAAAACATATAGGTAAATGCTGTATTATGCATGATGTTATGTCACAGATACTTAAGTATAAGTATCTACATTAGCATAATCACAATATCCAGAGAAATTACAAAAGAAAAAACATATTTATGAAAAAGTAATAAATAAAGATCAGTTAACATTCATATTAAAACTTAAATCATGTAATAAATTAAACTTGTTACAATAATATTGATACACAAAGCATTATTAATTATATTTGATATTCATCTAAGTCATTCTAAGTTGTCATTAAGAAAATCACAAAAACAATAATGACTCTAAAAATGAAGGATGAACTTCAATTTCTTTTCATAAATGGCTAGAAAGGCAAGTCTAAAGTTGGAATTTTCATTAAAAATATTCAAAATCCCTTCCGACGTAACGAATAATTTACAGCCTTTAATGACTACCGAGTATAAGATAGCTTCATCATAAAGTGTTATCCGCGTACATTCTTCCTCTTTCTTACTTTTTCCTGTCCCCATCCCATGATGGACGAACATGGGAACGGCAAGACGCGTGAACTTTTACCGACTTCAAAAAAGAAGGAGGTTTCTAATTCGACCGTATATATATATATTTATATTTATGTGTGTTCGCGGATAACTTAGTCGTTTATCAACCGATTTTGATGATTCTTTTTTGTCGGAAAGGAGATATCCCAAGGGTGGTACCATGATAAGGAAACCGGGATCTGATGATGACATCTCAGAAACATCGAGGGCAATCCTCAAATGTTATAGGTGTTCACATGTTTTTAGTTTCCTGTTTGCAGCCTTTTTTTCTTTTTTTGTTAAAAATTATACTGTTAGTGGTGTTGGTTCGTGTTTTGTTTACCCAACTAAGGTCAAACCCCGTTGTGAACAAACATCCAGAACAAATGTTCTGGATGTTTGTTCGGATAAATATCCGTGGGTCGCACAAATACTTGTCCCACGTGGGAATCGAACCCACTTTCAGTCAGCAAGCAGATGAGCTATTGGCGTTTTCCAACAAAACTAGCACCGAAATTACGGCCGCCGATAAACGAGAGACCGCTCTTTAACCAATCTTGCTCACGGAATCGAATCTCAGCCTCCAAGCGCGCATTGCAAAGGGGCTTTGTCTATTTTCTTCATGAAAAAGAACCGAACAGCTCCATAGAATGACCGCATTATATGATTCGCGATTATGGTTCTTAAGCTAATATTATAAAGTCTAAAATCCCAAACGTGCCGTACCAGCTAGTACAACGCAACACAAAGACGTGTTGCAACTCGACAACCTTCGGCGCAAAGACAATAGAAACAACGGACCGACCCATTGAGTGTCCATTAAATACATCAAACATACTAAAAGAGACTTAACGCAATTAAATTTAAGATATAATTTACAATGAATCAATCGATTCCGTTTTAGTTTTGATTTAAGAAAATAATGTTGAGTCACATCTGTTAATATTTAAATGCCGAATCGTTTTAGTTTTAATTTAGATTGTTGTAATTAATACGGTATTTTTTCTTTAATATACATTTTTGTTTGTTCCTCCTTTATTCATAATTTTGAATCTGATATTAATTGTTTTTAAGTATTTTTGCATTTATTATTCTTATTCATTCTAGTATCAATCTGTAACAATGCCGCTTTAGAATTTTTAAGTTTATCTTACTACTTAACTACAGAATGTATACGCACTGCTGGTGAACTTTTTAAATAAATAAATAAAAATTACACAAACAAATTCAGACTTAATACGACGACACTCCTAAGGTGTTTATATTATAATTTAATGATGCGTTGTTTTGGCATTAATATGTCACGTACCATACATGCGTTTAGCAGTGTAACATATAATTTTCATTCGTCTCTTTCTAATAACGGGGATAGCGTATAATGGATTTAATCTTATATCTCTTTCTCTCCGCCTTTAATGCATACTTATGTGTGCGTGAGTACCATTCATTCACGGTAGCGCTGTCTTTGAGTGCAATGATGGCGTCCATAATAATTGTATTAAAAATAATAATAATAATAATAAATGTGATTTATTGAACACTTAGTTACACATTTAATGGCGCCTTGACTCCCGAACTAGGATATCCTATATTTCAGGCGCCAATCCCATCCCCGAATACTTATGGTTATTGACTTTTAATTGGTTTATATTTAATTAATCGATTACTTTTTAGAAATTTTTCTACGAATTTTAATGTTAAATCGTTTACTGTTATAATATGAAGAAAAATTTTCAGGGCGGTAGTGCCACGCTGCAGCCTCGGCTGTTGCAAGAATGGTCAAGCTCTTCCAGGTAAATACCACGACCTCACAGAAGACTGGAGTAAAGTGGAAGTGTTATACTTTCGCGTTTCGTCTGGTGAGTGAGGTAACTTAATATAAACACGTCGTGTAAACACCCATACTGGAAGAACTGTGTTCATCGCACACAATCATGTGCGAAAAACTAATAGCGGGCATCGAAACCACACCCTCTGGCTCAAGGGACCGGTCCACCGTCCACTGCGACATCTGGTGATCGTAATCGAACCCCTTACCTGGGCGACGTCGCTCCGAAGGGCCGGCCGCCCTGCGCTCGGCGCGCCTCGACCCACCGGCCCCACCGCCTGTCAGAGAAAGATAACATCGTCATCATAAACACCCACCCACAACAACCACAAAGACCCACAACTACCACAAATACCCACAACTGCCACAAAGGCCCACAACCCTTCTGCGTAGAATAAGTTATTCCTTTATGGGACAGCGTATACGTTTTTACAATAAAATCCCAGAAAACCTTCACAATGTATCAGTTGCTAAATTAAAAGAATATTTTAAAGGAACATTTATTTGTTATATGCTGTTATAATGTTAGTTATTGCTTAAATTTAACACACCCTGGAAATTAATTAATTGATCGCTCCAGGTTCTTTCAAGTGGAGTTTAATACATTGTAAATATATTTCATTGCCAAATAACGGTAAAAAAAAAGTCCCGCTGAGTTTCTTTCGCCGGTAGTGGCTTCTGGGAACCGGTACATACATAAATAAATTTCACGTGAACCAACATGGATCCGAAACAGTTCTCAGTGGGTCACACAATACATTGTGTCGTGTGCGATTCGAACCCACGACTATGGGCGTTATCCCGATTCCTCTTTCGCAGCGCCGCCTCTGCCGTTAGATTGGGATAAATTTTGATGATCACCTTTTTAATTTGAGATATTTTTGGATAAAAATAAAACTTAAAATTTTACGACCACCGTTCCTTCATTAGCGTTAACCACAGACTGCTCACAAACAGATAACAAAAATATAGTTTTAGTAATTTTTATACAGATTATAAATATTTTAACTTTAATGAGGAGAGTGAAGGTCTAAAATGCAACAGGCGTCGATACAAAAACTCAGCGAATCCTGAATCTGGTATCTAAGGGACGGACACTCCATCGGGCGTATACCACGGCCACCCATACCACCGGCCGCGGGCTGGAATGGTTCCAACGCGCATCGATCCACGGCACACCCCGATTCGAGCCCCAGCGTCATTCCGCTCCAAAAAGTCTTAATACTATTATTCATATTCCTTCTCCTGTCCTTATCCCACCTAAGCGGGGTGCGAGCAACATGCGAGTAATGTTGTCTACCGTCAAAATTTGTGGGTAAAAGTAACAGCATATAAATGTCCCACAGCTGGGCAACGGCCTCCTTTGTAAAGACGATATCAGGGCATAGTCCACCACGCGACTCCACTACGAATTGGCGGACTTCACATATTTTCGAAATATTTTTTTTTATTATTATTTCGAAAATATGCAGGTTTTCTCACGATGTTTTCCTCACTAACACCTTAATTCAGCACTTAAAATTAACAATTTCACTGGTGCTGGCACCGGGGATCGAACTCAGGTTGCTCGAGTAAATGTAATTAAAGGCGAGCGGCCCGGACACTGAGCATTCGCGGCTTTTCGCTCAAATTTGTGGGTCACACAAATATATTTGTTAATGTTGTCTACCATCCTCAGGAATTAACGCAAGACCCATACAATTGTCTGTGGGGTCACACAACTTTATGTCACGTGTGGAAATCGAACCCACTATAACCGGCGCCGAATCCGACAGCTTAGCGTCTACCCTAATATTGGCGAAGCGAGCGGACTGTTCTCCTGATGTCAAATGTCTCCTGCTGCGTGCCCCACCTCAGTGAAGGTCTCCCGTTACCATACTCAGGATGACGGCGCAGTTAATAATAATCAGTTATTCGAATTAATCCTTATTTTATACGTGCAATATATTTCAATATGTTTATTTTTTATTTATAAACCCAACCAGACGAGAAAGCAAATAAATATCCCCATCGTTTATTCACATAAACATGGTACATAATATAGTCGTGTCTAAATTTGTGTATGTAAAACGTCCTTACAACACAGTATAATGTCATCCTACAGTTAGGGAGCAACGTGTGGGAAGATCACTCTGGGTTGCAGTCAGCGCCTGTCGGGGATGACTCACCGACGCTGAGACGCCTCTGGTCGTGGTGCTGGTGATGCTGGTGCTGGTGGGGCTGGTGTGGTGGTGGTGGCGGACGTCGCGCTTCGCTGGCGCCGGCGGCGGGGAGGCCGCCACGCAGGCCTCCTTGGGACTGCCAGCGCTGCTGCCATCGCTGCCACCAAAGAACAAACCAGGTTAGTTGGTTTAGTAGTTAAAGTTCCACCCGTGATCAGAAGACGAGGATTCCAATCCATGTGGGACAAGAAGTCTATGACGAGTGTCACACGAATGGGGCTTTTGACAATTGTATGTAAATCTCTAGCTATAATATTACTAAAAGTGAAGCCTTTTTATTGGCTATTAAGAAGCAAGTCCACAGTTATTTAGGTTTGTATAGCTGTAAATCTTATATGTCTAAATAAACTATCCATCCTTATGTATGCCTAAATCTTAAAACTACGAAACGGATCTTGATGCATTTTTTTTACTAGATAGAGTGATTCAAGATCAATTGGAAGTTTTTATACGTATAATACACTGCACCGGTGCGAAGTCGGTCGGGTCGCTATTCGTCGTATTGAATAAAAACATTTAAATTTGTAATGCAACGTAAGTGCTCTTAATAATGCTTTATATTTACCCGAACATTACATTATTAAATGTATCAATTATCACGGTACCATATGAATATGACCATATGGATGGTTAATCTCTTTGGATCCATGGTTCTGATCATTAAGATGATCACTCTGGTCAATTCACGGAGTTCAACCCTCCTTTTGGCAACTCAAATGACATTTGGAAAGCCATTTGACACGTGATTAGTTGACTTCTACGATGATCAGTGTTTCAGTAACCGGCCGTCAGTCAATCGAAGCTTCAAAAGGACCAACACAAACAACAATAAACCTCCTCAGATAAGATACATCGCGTCATTCGGGCCGAATCGAACCCATTGCCGAGACGCGGGAGGAAGTGAGTGCGACATCCACATTCCGCGGGCCCTAAATAGGGCGTTTCACAAAGCGGCACCGAGGGTACCAACCGATTCTATTTTGAGGCTACACAATCGTGTGGAAACTAAGTGTAGTTTTGGTATGCGGTGACGCAGCGCTGGGCGCAGGCTACAGCCGAGTGGCAGTCCTGGATGAGAACCCGATTCGTTTTAAATTTTTCAAGTATTGATGCTTTAAAAGCAAAGATGTTCAAAATTTCAAATTTAGATTGGTTCATTATAACTAGAAATTACAATTAGAATTATTACAGACTGTAGATGTGGCAGCAGTCTGCCGTTGCATGAACGGGCAGGTCCGTCCGGGAAAGTACCACAACCGCACAGAAGAAGCGTGAAAGAACACCAGCGTGAAATGAAAGTGTTATACTTTTTCGTTTATTCCGGTCAGTGTGGTAACAGGAGCCGAGTTTACTAATGGACATCTGCTACACCCGAGGGTTGCACATGCGTTGACAACCTTTTGAAAATTGGGCTCCGGCCACCTCACTCACCAGACGAAACGCGAAACTATTATACTTCCACTTTACGCCGGTCTTCTGTGAGGTTGTTGTACTTACCTGAACGAGCCTGCCCATTCGTGCACCAGCCGAGGCTGCTGCGTGGCCCACCAAACTTTAAATTATTAAGATTCTCTTCAATTCCATCAATTCAATTTAAAGCTAAAAATATTGTTATGAACACACAAAGGAACTAACGCCATCTAGCGTCAACTATTAAAACCACTAAAGAACAAGGTGACATAAACCCCCTATTCAATACTAGATGGCGTTAGAGGAACTGCTGTGGAACTATAGTCTCGAAAACCGGGTACATTCGCGAACTTTCCGGAATCACGAACATGTTCGGGCGTGTCGGGTACGTTCCAGGAAGGATCTTTCTGGATTAGTCTGGAACCGGTCTCGGCTCATATAAAAAGCCGCGGGGATGCGAGCGAATACAGTTCGGTTTGAGCTACCTTCGAGGCGACTTCGGAGTGAAAACTAGTGATCAAGAGCGATACCAGTGATACCTACGACTTGGCTACAACCTAGGACATCGTCAGTGCTTAGTGTTTGGACCTAGTGCTTTGTGTTGGACCTAGCGCTAGTAAATAAAGTCTTCAAAAGAGTCAGCAGGTCTTTCTCTCCAAATCCTTCGAACCCCCTAACACGTAACAACTGGTGTCAGTAGTGGGATTTGGAGATGCCATTGACTCCGAGAGAGGACTTCAAGGACGGTGTCAGGACAAGGGCACGAGCTGCGGAGACCACACCCACTGGGGACCCAGCCCCGCCCACTATGGGTCAAGCCCCGCCCACTGGCCCCACCGACCAGGCCACGCCCACCGACCACGCCCCCAGACTCCGCCCACTCAGGCCCAAGCCCCGCCCACGTTGTTTAAAGCCACGCCCATTTCGGGGCAGGCCCCGCCCACTGACTCCACCCATCGGGACACGCCCACTCGTGCCACGCCCACCTTGCCACGCCCACCGGCGGCACCACAGCTTCTGCAGCCCCTGAAGTGGCTCTTCAATTAGAAAGTTTAATTAAATTAATGGAGCTGCAAAGGGCTGAAATTCAGGCAATGAAGGAGTCACAAGAACGCAAGCTCAGCGCTTTGCAAGCGTCACAAGAGCAACAAAAAGACCTCCAAGAAAAAGCGCTTTGGGCTATAAATGATGTTAGTAACACGGTGATTAAGCTTCGAAGTGATGTCGACGTAGTCGAAGAACGAGTTACCGGGTTAGGAACCACTGGAGTGGCGCAAGGACCAAGAGTGAAAGTGCCGCCATACGACGGCACTACTTCTTGGCACGCTTATCGTCGGCAATTCCAGACTGTTGCTACTGCCAACGGATGGACGGAAGAGCAAAGCCTGACCGCTCTCACTGTTGCGCTTAGAGGGCAAGCTTTGTCGGTCCTGGAAGCAAGCACTGCCGCATACAGGAAATGGGTTCCAAGACCTGATGAAGGCACTTGAATCCAGGTACGGGGAGCGACACCTGGAGCACGTGTTCCGTGCCCAACTGCGTGACCGAGTCCAACGCTCAGGAGAAGGACTACAACAATGGGCGTTGGAAATTGAAAAACTCGTCAGGAAGGCACAACCAGGAGCCGACACCAAGATGGTAGACACGAATATTGTTCAAGCATTTGTGGACGGAATCAAAGACCTGGGGGTCAGAGCTGCAGTGAGGCTTCGTCACCATACCTCGCTAAAGGAGGCATTGGCGCACGCTTTGGAGGTCGAGGCTGTTCGCTACGACATAAGGCAGACCCATAGGATCCGTGAGGTCTCTGAGGAAGTGAAGGAGGTTAAGGCTCCTACGAAGAGAAGTCCTGGAGCCATGTGCTACAAGTGTGGCGAGAGGGGCCATCTTCAGCTCAACTGCCCGCAGAAGGAGACCCAGATGGCAAGGATGAAATGAGGAGAGGAACAAATAGCGGAGCTGAAGAAGCGAGAGGCTTCGTCCCCTGCCCGGGATCAGGGAAACTAATAAAAGCCAGTACTAAGGGGCGAGTACTGGCTGACGCGGAGGAAGCCCCGATAACTGTTATCTCCGAGGCATGCAGCGGGAATAGCCTTGTGATTCAGGGTACTATTAACGGGTCGGATTGCAAAATGACTCTATACACAGGAGCCTCTAGAACAATAGTGAACCCAAAACTGGTAAAAGCCTCAAGGGGACTCAAGAGGAGAATTAACTGCCGGCTTCTTACTGCCTCCGGTCAGCCAATACCCGTCTTGGGAGAAATGTCAGTCTTCAAAAGAGTCAGCAGGTCTTTCTCTCCAAATCCTTTGAACCCCCTAACACGTAACAATATTATGATCTTAAAATAGGAATTACTGATTAAATGTACTCATTGCCATCTTCATATTCACACACTTTACAAATGTACAGGGAATGAAATAAACATATATATTGCATTTTCACTTTTATTTCCTTCCTTAAAACAGAATGCAATAAATTAATTAGAAGACAAATAACATGTCTCATTAATATATCTTCCACACCCTGTGACAGATCATTCCAATTGGGCGTTCTTAATTGTTTTTAACGATCCCAACTGACTTTGAAATAATTTATTTTTCATTTGATTTTTTACCAGTAATTTTATTACTCCCTATCTGTGTATTTGATAAAAAAAAATTAAATCTATAAACAAAACAAGTTACTGTCCACTGATCCCTATGTACTAATTGGTTGATTGTTGAAACATGGTGATAAATTTATGAAATAGGTATATACATAAATGTAAATTGTTAGAATATAAATCGGATTATAAATCTCGGAGTAATCTGTGTACAGACATAAAAATATACCAATTGAATGGATAACCTCCTCCTCTTTGAAGTCAATTAAAAATGAAGGAATAAGTGAAAGAAGAATTTGGACACGGTAAAATGCTGAATACTGCACAGTGCATTAACAGCTATTGAATTGCACATCAAGGCAGCATTGAATCTTTAAGTGAAAGTGAGCGTTAAACACCCAGTCCCACTTTTTTAATAAGCGTGTATTACTTTTACTTTTACATACATGAATGTATGTGTGGAATGCAGAGGAAGATTTGGATGGGCCGTACGAAGAATGATATGTACGTGATGGGGGCTATATTGAAATGACGCTTGATAGAGGAAAGTGGAAGGAAAGGATATGGCGTGGGGGATAAGGGCGGGAGAAAGAGGAAAGAAATATGACAATGTATGTATGTATGAATATGATGAAAACTATATTCTTGTTTTAAGACCGAGAAAGATTTGGGTGGACTGCGTGAATAATGTTGTCAAGGGTCAGTATTTAGATGAGGGCTAGTAGAGAAAAGTGGATGGTAAGGACAAATCAAATCAAATCAAAAATATATTTATTCACATACACGCTTGCGCGTTCTTAGGAAATGTCAAAATTTTACATAAAAATTAATACGTTCGTAAGTTACCACCGGTTCGGAAAGCAGTTTCTGTTGAGAAGAAACCGGCGAGAAACTCAACAGTTGCTCTTTTTTAAACGATTAGTATACAATATTATAGAACATGTCTTATTTTAGCCTACGTGAGTATGTTGTAGAATAAGGACAGGAGAAAGAAGTATATATTTATGTATGAATGCGACGAGAAATTCCGATTCCAATTTGCATCTACTCAAGAGATCGATTATTTGTAATTATGCACACATGACTGTGAAATGTTCAAAGGGGTGTAAAGTAAAGTAAAGTAAAGATGTCAGGATTAAGGATGATCTTGATATCAGTGAGTTGTCAATGTATCGCGTGTCATGATTCACGATGGTGATACCAGTCGCAATGCTGGTGGTGAGCTTGTCGTGGTCCGTCAAGTTCAGAGATTTGGGAAAAAAGCCGATTGCGTGGATTCTTATTACTAACCTAATTAGACTGAACTAGACGAGTAAACGAACTTAAAGCTACCTTCATAAGTCTTAAAAGTCTGAGCGCGGCCGCTTCTTTATCGAGTGGGGTAATTTGAATATGTTAAATGCGAAGCCCTCAGTCATTATTTGGTCCTACGATTGTGACTGTAGAATTATGTCCTGCCTAAGATTAAATTCGTCCATCCGCGGAGAACAGTTACGCCAGCCACTAGCCTTAGCCACCTGACACGAAACGTGAGCCTATCAAAGGGCTAACAGACATCTCGGAGGGGCCGTTAAACTGACGATTAGTGGGGCGCTACTCGTAATAACAGTCGCGAGTTCGAGTAAATTAGGCAATTATCGGAGAGAAAACTTCACTACCCTCCGAGTGACTCCTCGCTCCCCGGCCGCTTTTCGGCGCTGGAGAGGGACAGACGTAGCGGAGGGGCATCGTGCCGTCCCTCACCGCGCGTCGAGCTCGTACGCGCGAGAATGTCACTCGGCGCCCTGCGGACGCGTTGAGCGCGCGCGCGGTCGACGACCCCGCGGTTTCGGGAATACGCTACTCCGGCCGCTCGGCCGAAATGGACCCTAAACGCGAAGCGCCAAGGTCGAAATCGCATCGGGCTGCGCGGACGCCCTTGTTCCGACGCGCGGATGATAAAGGCCACCTTCCTTTGTCGCGCTGCGAATGACTACTCTGCGGCAACGGTGCGAACCGTTTTGAGTCTTAATAGCGAGGCGTACGTTCCACAATCGTGAAAACCGTCCGCGGACAAAGGACGATAAAACGTCCGTTCGGCATTGAGATCAGCGTTGTAAAACGGACTCTACATCACGAGCGATTTGGTTCAAAATCGCGCGCGCGCTGCTCGTGTAGCTTTCGTAGAAACGTGTACATAGAAAAAGAGTAAAACAAGAAATCGCCTTGTTTGACGGTCGCACCGAAAGATTTCCTTCGACCTTCTTAAACGAGACCATACCGCCGCTGGCTCAGTGGTTGATGGACCGAACATGGGATCGCGGGTTCGATCTGAAATACGAGGAATGTAGCTACGCGATTAGCTCAAAGACCATACTCTAGAATTTAAAACAATCATCCCATAAAAATACTTGTTAAGTCAGTTGTGTTGCGTAATTATTATTTTTTTTGCTGCACTTCTTTCCTTAACTTTTTTTAACATTAACCATTCAGACATCATGTTGAAGATTACATTGCACAGTAATGACGAGCCAAATATGTAGTTAAAATTTAATGTTTTGGTTAATAGGAAACTTGAAACTAGAAGACTGCCGGTGACATTTAATTATATTGAGAATTCTTTTATATACGGTGATATTCATGTTTTGCTACATTTGAGAGAACTCACGCTTATGTGGGAAAGCTACTAATAAAAATAAAATTCGTAATAGTAATAGATAGAACAGACCTCTATCCTGTTAGACTATAGGCTATTTTGTCACAAACATAATAATAAAACTCATTGGAACATATCTTTTTTACAAATTTTTATGTAACATAGCTTATGTGCAGAGAATAGCACTGTAAATAAAAGTGTAAATTTCATGTACCCAGCATTGCTGGTCATTGCGCAATGATTCGGATGCAGTACGATGGTGACTAGGGATGTAACATGCTTAAAAACACTGATAAAATACGTTGAGATTTTCGTCGGTGTGGCAATCACATGTTTAGCTTAGTGGTTAAGGCTTCTGGTAAAAGCGAAGACGTGGATTCGGTTCCCGCAGAGGAAAGAAACTTTTCGTAACTACAAATTGTAATCAAACATACCTTATAAAACATGAACCGTTTTTTGCTTAAGATATTTTTTGTTAATTATCATATCTATTTGTTTTATTCGTCTTTCTGCGATAAACTGATTGAAATTGATGACTTCGTGGCGCAGTAGCCAAGGTATTGGCTTCTGCGTCGGGGGTCGTGGGTTCGATTCCCACACGGGACAACTATTTGTGTGACCCACAGATAGTTGTTTCGCATCTGAGTTTGTCCGCGTGATATTTATGTTTGTAAAACGTCCTTACAACACAGGATAATGTTATCCTAAAGTAAGGGCAATGTTTTTTTAAATAAAAGAGAAGAAAAAAAAATATATGGGCACAATTCCTACTTCCAAACCATTGTAAACATTTAAATTAACACCTAAACATTGCATATACCCCCGATCGCATGCAATGTTTCAGCACCCCGCAGCTACCACCCCGTGTCACCCTGCAAGGGTTGAATTTTAAATGTGCCTTTATAAGAGTTCTCGCGTATGGAGGCGAGGATGAATCTGGCGGTTGAGACAATTATGCGAGAAATATTCGCTCCCTACGAATACCCTGAAATAGGTGGACAGTTTGTGGCGTCTGTTTATCGTCGAGCACCATTACGCGACATGTGACGATCTTTTCTCACCTGACGACCGTATTGGCAGCGAAACTATACCGCTTTGATAGTTACTCGAGTATACAAAATTCGAAGAGAGCGCCCGGACGCTGAGCTAACTCGGCTGAAACCCAAAGCAAAGAAAAGAACTGTGGTAGGGCCTAGCAACAGTTTTGACTGTTGCACGAATGGGCAGGCCCGTCCAGGTAACAAGCACGACCTCAAAGAAGACCGGCGTGAAGAGGAAATATTATACTTCTGCGTTTCGTCCGCCGAGTGAAGTAGCCATGGCCCCACTTTGTTAAAAGGCGGCAACGCATCTGCAACCCTACGGGTGCTGCAGAGGTCAATGCCCGACGGTTCTCGGTTACCATCAGGTGAACAGCCAGCTCGCTTGTCACCTTCACATAAATACAAACAAGTTTTTTTTTTTTTGTAACGAAAAACAAAACCGCCCTCAAATATCTCGCTCTGTATTCATCTTATAATTGACTAGCTGACGCGGCTTGCCATATAAATTATTTGTAGAGGAATCGGAACGCTTAAAATTGTTGCTATTTCGATTTTCCATGCAATTTTACCATAATTTCATCATCAATCATCGTTTAAACCTTCCCTGGACTGCCACAAATATTTTAAAACCTGTTCTCGACTTTTAGCGAGACTAACGAACAGCAATCCATTTTGATATAGGTACCCTACGTATCTCCGGTACCCAAGATCCAATACCAATGAACTTAACATGCGGCCACATGAGAAGCACGAGCTTTCAAATAAAAAAAAGAATCGTCCAAATCGGTTCCCTCACTCGAAAGTTCTGAGGTAACAAACATTAAAAAAAATCTGTCGAATTGAGAAACCCCCTTTTTGAAGTCGGTAAAAAAATTAACTGCATAAAATAATAGGTTGGAAGTTTCGACTTCGACCTTGTCTCCGCCGTGCCTCGGTACAGACCCGTAATGTGCCTCGGTACAGACTCGTAATGTGCACACACTTCCTCGTTCTCGATGACTTATAGCGGCCGACGACGTCACACGCCGTTTGATAGCTCCGACGAGGGAGCTCTGCGTTTCCTCAGCCGTGTGGAGAACGCGCTCGCCGAAAACCGACCGTGTTCTCAACTGGGCAAGGTTCGGAATCGAGCCGCGGCCGGGCCGGCGGTCGCGCGTCCCGCTCGCACACGCGAGCCGCGGTCGCGTGCGAGCGAGACGCCACACGGAGTGTTTTTATCACGGGGGCACTCGGCAGCGGATTGCGGTCGCTGCGTTCGCCGATAACGCGACGGGCTACTCTCCCGTCGGCCGATAAGAGTGTTGTTCTGCGTGTCTCCAGTTCCAAACCGAAATCTACTCCACTCGTCATTACTCACATCGCCATCATTTCAGCCTGTTCTAGTTCACCGCTGCATATAGGGCTCCCCCACAGAAAGCCTAAAAGGACCATCCCGAGCAACCTACATTTGCACAGGTCACCCCATCTAGTGGTCATCCTACAGTAGATGACATCATCGCGACGTTTATTATTTCTTAAGAAGCACGGTTTCTGCCGTTTCAGTCGATGAAGCTTAGGCGTTTAATCGTTAAAGTAAGGTAATCGGCTAACTTAAACTTGAAAGAGTCCATGGGCGGCGGATTGATAATTTAATCACGCCTATAGGGAAAAATTATATTCTGTTTAGTTTTTTACGCGGAACTCGACGATTAAACCAAAGTTGCATTGTTTCGAGGTATTTCCGCGAGTGACGTCACAGTTGAGGTGGAACCTGGAAGGTCGACGAGTTCTCTGGCGGCTCTTCTTCTGGTCTAAGGTGCTAATTAGCGAACGGATTATGTAATTTGTAATTTCAACTACTGCTGCAAGATACATTTAGCACCTTCTGCGTGGATCGGACGGTGGAAGTTGACACTTTAAAAAAAACAGGCCAAGTGCGAGTCGGACTCGCGCACGAACGGTTCCGTACCATTGTACATCTATAAAAACGGCAAAAATCAAAAATCATGTCTGTTGTATGGAAGACCCACTTAAATATGTTTAATAGTATTTCTTGTTATAGCGGCAACAAAAAAAGGATCATCAGCTATGAAAATTTCAACTGTCTAACAATCACGGTTCACGAGACAGATAGACAGACGGACAGACAGCGGAGTCTTAGTCAAGGGGTCCCTTTGGGTACGGAACCCTAAAAACTGACGGTAGCCCGGCTAACTATAAAATTCAGACATTCAACACCCCAGACTGTCCCGTGACCATGGACGCTGACAAGAGTTCGGAACGTCGGGAAATAAAATTAACAAGTATAATTTTTAACAAAAAAAAAATCGACCTCAATCAGAAAATTAAAAACATTATTAATACCTATAGGATTCAACAATGGCCCTCAATTTCTCTGGGATGCCATCATCTGATCCGGGTTTCTTTATCATTATCATGGTACCACCCTTGGGACATCTTCTTTCCGATGAAAAAAGAATCATAAAAATCGGCTCATAAACGACGAAGTTATCCGTGAACACACATAAAAAATATATATACGGTCGAATTGAGAAACCTCCTTTTTTGAAGTCGGTTAAAAATAAACACGATAAATTCGTTAACATAAATTTCATTTAGAAGTATAAAATTTTTCGCACGCTGTTTGCACACGGGCTCCCGGCCCATCTCTGTAGATGAACTTCGAAAATGCTTCAAGAGCTATATTGTAATATTGAATATTATCTACATATCTTAGGTTAACTTATTTATCGATCGTACATGCAATACGTGCCAATTTTCTATGTCTAAGGCCTATGAAGGCTAGACAAACACTAGCATTATATTAACCGCTGAGTGCATTTACTTGTCATTTAAAAATATAACTTAACTAGAAATAAAACGAGTGTATAGCGTGCTGCCAGTATACCTCATGTAAAGTCATAACTGTTTGCCACCCATGGACATTTGCAACAATTCCATTTATTTACCATGAGGGAAACAGGTGCTTTGCCACCCGGCTCTCTGGTCTGGTTAACTCGCTAACCAACCCACTCGTGCCACACGAACGAATACTGTTGCGTGGACCTATCACCGTCGTGAGTCCATTATCTAATGAGGAGGTGTGTCTCCTGAGAGCCACTTTGGTGCTCGCATGTTTGTATTGAACAACATATGTACATAATGTCCTACATCACAATTGCACGGTGGTAGGGCCACGCAGCAGCCTCGGCTGTTGCACGAATGGGCAGGCTCGTCCGGGTAAGTACCACCAACTCACAGAAGACCGGCGTGAAGTGGAAGTATAATACTTTCGCGTTTCGTCTGGTGAGTGAGGTAGGCGGAGCCCAATTTTCAAAAGGTTGTCAACGCATCTGTAACCCTCGGGTGTAGCAGATGTCCATGGGCGTCGGTATTCACTTAACTTCAGGTGAACCGTCTGCTGGTTTGGCAAGTTTTCACAGAAAAAAATAATAAAAAAGAATAAAGTAAGTAATGTAACAGCCTATATATGTCCCACTGCTGATGACATCAGGGCATAGTCGACCACGCGACCGCACTGCGGATTGGTGGACTTGACATATTTTCGAAAAATATTGTTTTTGTTATTATTTTGAAAATATGCAGGTTTCCCCACGATGTTATCCTTCACCGCTGAGCAGACGTGACAAGTCAGCACTTAAAATTAACAACTTCACTGGCGCCGGCGACGTGTGTAAGAACGTGGAGTACGCCTCGGGCGCAAGATCGAGTCTTTGTGCTCAACGCGTTAAACGCCGGACCTTGGCTGAGGTCGTAAATATTATAATCGCTTACGATACTATGTGAACAGTTCGGCGTTGCGATATTGACGTTGTAAAATTAACGGGAACCATCACGGTCGATACAGCAATAGAGTAAACAATTTTTTTTATGATTAATCTCATTATTACTGGTCTCTGGACTCGAGATGAAAAATAAAATGCGGTATTGGAACCTTTTAACCAATTGCACGGGGCCAACAATTATATCTTCTTTCGATTCTTAAATGCATTTTTAGAAATGCTTGCCGCTATCCAGTGTGCGGATACTTTACAGTATGAAACACCTCACAGGTCACATTTAACGATGAATATTTCTAACGGAAGAAGCAGGTACGATTCACACAAAACCGAAAGTTTTAATAATTAACCAACAAACATTTACGTAAGTAGTACACTATATTTACAAAGCCGCATCGGGCTTAAAGCCAGTGGAAACTGGATGGGCTAGGTCTCCACGAGTCGATGGACACCACTTGGGGCGGAGGCATGCACGTAAACATGCACGCATTGACATGGAGCAAGACGCATGTGGACACGCGCATGCGATCATTAACAAAACTTGGGGATTGCTCGCGTGCAAATCGTGACATCGACGGCGGTGGAGCGCGTCAATCTTTCGCTTGTTTGCAAGGTTCAACACAAATGACCTTACTCGGTGCAGACACGAAATAATTATAAACAAAGACTTAGGCACTTAAAGCTTAAGGATTGGATAAATAGAAACATTGTGCGTTAAGACTACAAGAAAGCTTTAATATGTTGAATAATTTCATATTTTATTGTAGTGCTAGTGTTGTGTGTGGTTACTGTTCTCCTTAAAGGAAGTCTTTCATACGATGTTGTGTTTACCTTTAATTTAAATGCATAATTATAAAAAAAGGATAAACTTAATTTTTAAGTGTATCACATCAGAATAATAATTGTTTCTTTATGTATTTAGTTGGTAAGCCTGTTTAAATCTAAATATACCTGTTCGTTACTTTCGCTAAAACTTTAGAAAGTCTGGACCGGTTTGGCTAATTTTGATTTTGGATAATTTGTGGCAGTCCAGGGGTTTAAACGATGAGAAATTATGGAAATACTGCATTGAAAATCGAAATAGCAGCAATTTTATTATTTATATAACGTTTGCCGAGTCAGCTAGTAAATAAATAAATATGCATGTATTACGTGATATGTTGTTTGGTGCATTGTTTTTATGTCAAGCTCTAATCGTAGTGTATGGATAAGTGCCGATGAGGAAATTCCATAAATAATAAATATCGCGTAGTCGACCCGCGTCTTTAATTACAGTTAATTGCTAATCGAATATCTCGAGTACTGTCGACTGTTATATGATATCCGCTGTACATAGGAGGCGTTTGCCCAGCGGTGGGATTAAAATAGGCCGTTACTTTGCAACCGACTTCGAAAAAAGAGGAAGTTCAGAATTCGGTTGTTTTTTATGGTCGTTACTTCATAACTTCATTATTCATGAACAGATATTAAAAACTATTTTTGCATTAGGTTCCGTATATCCCCCATGACGTCCCACAATAACTCGATTGGTACTCCTCAAAAGCCTTAAATTGGATCCTACCTATAAGATAAAAATACATGCATGGATACGTTTACAAATCGTGTTCATTCTATTCGAGCTAAACTTAATTCGATTGAATCAAACTTTATCGACCTTTAAAAGACCTTAGTTGTAAAAGACCTTTCGCAGTAAAACTTATCAAGTTATTCATATAGTTTTTTTTTTTAAGTCTTTCGATTTATGTGTCCTTGGGATTTAAAATTTTATAATTTTATATCCCAAAGACACTTGAGCACTCTGTAGATGGACTGTTTACGAAGAGTGCAATAAAAACGTTGAACCCTCTGAAAGGGGCCTGCTCTACGGCGGTGCACGTGTACGCGTGACGTCACCGCTGTTTGTGTACAGGGGGGTTGCGGTGCGAGGGGGAGGGGGTACGGTAGGCGGCACGGCGCGCGCGGCCCCGGCGACGCGACCGTACCGCTTGCGTTGAGCGCTACGTCGCCGCCCGTACGGAGCACACAAACCGCCATAGCCCATACAAAATGTTGTATGTCCCACAGCTGGTCTAAAACCTCCTTTATATAACCCAATGTGCATCGAGAGACGCGTGTTCCAAAGTTTTTTTAAAGTGAAAAGTTCTTTACGTGCGTTGAGCACTTTGGGTGAACAAAAATCATAGAAGTCGTGTCATCGTCCCCGAACGCCTTCCATTACTACATAGTGTAAAACATGGTCGTCCCGCTGTCTGTCTGTCTGTCCCTATGTATGCTTAGATCTTTAAAACTACGCAATGGATCTTGATGCGGTTTTTTATTAGATAGAGTGATTCAAGAGGAAGGTCTACATGTAAAAAATAAGTGTGTAAATGATCGTGACACGAACAGCGGCCTTCTGTTTCGGGGCCGCTCGATTACCGACTGAGCATTATAACATTTTTTTTTTCGGCGAAATTTACCGTCATATTGGAATGATATTTTTCATTCCCTGAAAACAGGGATAAAAGGATATTTTATAAAAATGAAACCTATGTAGATCGATTTTTCGCCCCCGAATCTACGCACATACAAAATTTTATGAAAATCGCTGGAGCCGTTTCCGAGATTCCGATTATTATATATACCTATATTTAAATACAAGAATTGCTTGTTCAAAGATATTAGATAGATAAAAATTTATGTTTGTAATTGTTTATGTTTTCACTTTTATCGACAGTTATAATTACCTACTTTGGTCAAAATCAAATGTCGTACTCATTGAACCGACTTTACATATATTGTCATTCGTTGCACGAGGGCTTTCACAAACAGAAATTGACGACGCTTAATCACCAATCAGGGGTCTTTGGTCACCAATTGCCGGCGAACTCAAGCACAAGCGACTCCACCATCACCTACCGAGAACACAAACGTAAGACGGTGTTGGCCTCGTGGTGTCCCAACTCCCCAAAAGATCCCAACAAGATATCGAAAAAGTCACCACTATTTCGATATCTTATATTTTTTAAACATTGCCTTTACAAATAAACATGTGGAAAAACACCCAGATGCGAAACAAATATTCGTCGGTCACACATATAATTGTTCCGTGTGGGAATCGAACCCAACGACTTACACTTCGTGTCCTCCATTCGGGACGTTGCGACAGAGGACGCTTCTGCCGTGGGTGAACTAGAACAGCGGCGCATTAGTCACTAGGGATTGACAAAGGCGAGAGGTGAGGTGTCGGCGTGTGGGCTCCCACGCCCACGCGGTGGCCTCGCGCCAGCATCGGATACCACAACGCCAACAGCGAGCCCTACCGCGCGCTCAATCAACGCAGCCAATGAACCACGCCTCTCGAATAGAACGTGGTAGGCAGGGAAGCCGTGGTACCTCAGGGTACGATGGAGTCGATTTTAATTTAGTACAATCGCAGCAACCTAGTTCAAACCATGGAAAAGCGGTGAACAAAACATTGCGAGGAAGCCTGCACATTTTCGAAATAATCATTTAATAATATTTCGAAGACATTTAAAGTGCGCAAATTCGCAGTGAGATCGTAGTGTACTACGCCCTAACACCGTCTGTACAGAGGAGGCCTTTGTCCAGCAGTGGGATATACATAGGCTGTTATTTTAAGGCACTGAGCGCCATTGGATATGCTATACGGTTCTCGTAAACTCGATTAAAATGTTGTTTGTAGTATTTCGCGTGCCGTAACATCGGAACCTGATGATCAGATTCTAGAAATATTTACATACACTTTATATTATTGCTTTGGTGATCAAATCGTAAAAAAGGTTTCATAATGAGCCGGTCGTCGACAACCGTCCGTCGCGTGTTAAAGTCCATGATTAAATATTTTTCGACGGCCTACCACCGCTGGGCAAAGGCGTCCTCTCTTCACGTGTAAAATCGATACATCTATAGAAAAACTAACGGCAGTGAAATGTCTGTAATTCTGAAAGTACTCAGGGTCACCAGTGCTGTGGCACGTGGGGAGTCGTGGGTTCGATTCGCGCAGCACAGGACAAGCTCGTGTGAATTTTTCCGAAATCGGGTATTCACCGACACAAAATCCATGCACGTGAAACATCCCATACAGTTATTATGTGAAAATTTGTAAAGCGAGCAATCACGAACATCCACTAAATACCTACTTGTTTTACAGATGCGTTACCAACGTTTACAACAGTGGATCAAGTTAACTCGGTCGCCAGTATAATATTTCATTCTGATATTTTTTTTATGTGAAAAGTTACCAAACGAGCAGACGGTTCATCTGATGTCAAGTGAATACCGCCGCCCATGGACATCCTTTTGGAAATTGGGCTCCGGCCACCTCACTCACCAGACGAAATGCGAAAGTATAACACTTCCACTTCACGCCGGTCTTCCGTGTGGTCGTGGTAGTTACCCGGACGAGCCTGCCCATTCGTGCAACAGCCGAGGCTGCTGCATGGCAGTACCACCGTTCGAGTGATCTTCGGTGATTCGGATTAATCGAACAAAACTTGCTTGTACGCAATCCATCTCTTCCTAAAGCGGTCGGCGTGTCGAGGTCGAGTTAAGTTGGCAACGTTAACTCGCGACGAGGCCGCCGACGACCATTGTCTCAACGGAGTAGGATAGCAACGATTATCGTGATCAGTACCTACTTAATTCGACGACCCGAATGGCGTAGTGGGTAGCGTACCTGCCTCCTGCGCCAGAGGGTGTGGGTTCGATCCCCACTACTGGAAAAATATCGTGTGATGAACATAGTGTCTGGGTGTTTATATATGTATAATATGTATTCATTTACCAAAAGAAAAGAAAATTTATCAGTTTTCTAGTACCCATAATAAAAGCGTTTCTTAGTTTGGGACTAGAGAAGTTGTGTAAACATGCGTCCTAAAAATATTTATTATAGGTAATTGTTAGTAATTTTGTGTATTGTATTCTTCGAGTTTGCTCCGTTCGACATCATGGCAAAGAGGACGCAGTGTACGGGTTATAAGGCCGAGTGAATACATAGGGACAGCAATTATTTTGAGAGAAAATTTTACGCAGTCTGCCCCGTGCCCATGGGACTCTGCGAAACGTCCGAAAGTTCGGAAATGTAAATCAAAATTGTAAACAGTAATAAAATACGTTAAATAGTCTTACATTAAACACCCATGGGTGCATGCAAGAAAGCATGATGTCAGAACAATGTAAACGAGTTTTATTCTAACTTACTCACAAAGAGCCGTCGATTAAGACTAGTGGAATTTCTGAAATTCCACTTGGTCGATCTCAGGCCAGGAATGAAGCGCTTGTCCGTTTCGGTTATTTATTACATCTCATTACTAGAAATTAACATAACATAATACGCATCAAAAGCATCTTGATGAGGTAAATAAATATTTACTTCCATTAAAGTCCTCCAAGTCTACCTAAAGTGTATACGTTTAAAAAAACAGTATTATAAATTTAAATTGATTATAGTGCTAATCTTTGCACTAAAGATTGAACATTAAAAATATGTAGAAGAAGATTAGCACTATAAACAATTTAAATTTCTAAAAAAGCAATGGCGACATCTCTCGTTCGAATTATCGTTGTAAAAAGATATTCGAAGTTGTTTGTATGCTGGAAAGGATATAACAATAGATGGCGCCAAGCATTGCTTCAAATGCTAAGAAAACAATGTGGAAGAATGCGTTAAGATTTTCGTCGGTGTGGTAATCAGCCGCTTAGCTCAGTGGCTAGAGCGTCAGGCCGCAAATGCCGAAGACGTGGGTTCGATTCCCACAGCGGCGACAATCTTTTTGCACTTTTTCTACATATTTTAAAACAGTATTATGTTTCTCACCGACAAATAACCAGCCAATCCTTTACCCTCATAACTGAGACGGAGCGTCACATGCCTCACCACGTCAGAAAACAGGTGGTGGCAAGGTCCAACAGGGTGAATTTAGGGTAAGGTTGTCAATAAAGGGGCGGACCGTCAGAACAAATGCCAGTCGATGTCAAGCACGTAGGATAAGACACGAGAGACACGTAGGATAGTTAACGAAAGGAGCCTGTACTAAGAAATAGGCGTTAGATACCGATTAGATAGATAGATACGCACACGATAAATAGATTGATAGATAGATGATGATTAAGGCAGTCGCGTTTCTATGAGCTCGTGAGATAAGTGAAGATGTAGAAATTTTTTATTACACTTTCCATTCCATTTTGAGGAGTTCTCTTATTTCTTTATAAAAATAAATATTTAAATAATAGTTATAAATAACCTACTACACAATTCGACTGCACACTAATTGCTGTCTCAGGAGAAATTTCATGTCGAAATAATCATTCCTTTGGCCAAAGTTTATGAATTTGCACGTTTGACCTATTAGTGTCTGCATAAATAAACCGAACCGAGCAACCTCGCTTCGAAGTCGCTCGTAAATGTGAGCTAAGCAAAGAGCCCGCTTTTGTTCAAACCAAATATATTTGTTCAATATAGAAGCATCACACTTACTTATTGAATGTCAAAAATCTCTCCTACCGGTACGGAAAGAGCCAACTAACTAACTAACTAACGAAACTCAGAACTCTGTTCCACCTCCGCCTACCCCACGCGGATGAAGACTCGAGGGCTTAGTTATCAGAGCGCCGTCCAGGAAGAGGTGTCCAGGAAGAGGTGTCGAGGGTGCGCTTGCGAAAAGTCCGCACCGGCGCGTATCGCGAGGCCGCCTTGCGAAACGCCGCCGCGGCCTTAGAGCGCGGCACCGAACCCTGACCCCCATTCGCGGCGCGGCCCGATCGCCTTTTTAGACCGCGCAATGTAATGTAAGCGAACGCCTTCGGGGGGCGACGGTTTCGGTTCTGGCGCGAGCCGCTCGAGCTTGGCTACTTTTTTTTTATGTGAGAGAGTGGCAAACGAGCTGGCGGTTCACCTGATGTTAATTGATAACCGCCGCCCATAGGCATTTGCAACACCAGTAGGGTTGCAAACGCGTTGCCACCTTTAAATAAAGTGGGCCCCGGCCACCTCACTCAACGGACGAAACGCAGAAGTATACTTCTAGTTAGAAGAAAAACTTGTTTGTTACTACGAGGTGATCGCTTATACAAACCACCTAAGACACTTATTAATTAACAAGCTGCTGCCCGCGACTACGTCCACGTAGAATAGGCTGAAGGCGTAACATTCAGACAGAAAGACAGATGTACATAAAAATGTATATAAATTATAGCCTATTATTTATTCTGATGTAGGTATAAGCTACATTATTGTAAAGTTTCATTAAAATCCACTAGTCAGGTGCACTACCCACTTTACCAATCGGGTCTTACCTCTTTACCTCTTGCGCCAGAGGGTGAGGGTTCAATCCCCACTACTGGAAAAATATTTTGTGATGAACATGGTATTTTTCCAGTGTCTGGCTGTTTATTTATTTATAGTACTTATGTATTTATTTACAAAAGACAATTATGTTTATCAGTCATTTAGTACCCATAGTACAAGTACGGCTTAGGTTGGGACTACGGAACGTTGTGTAAAAATATGTCCTAAATGTTTACCTTACAACATCATAATTTTGACGGCGGCAGGGCCACCCAAAAGTAATTTCTTTTGCAAGAATGAGCAGATCCGTCCAGGAAAATACCACGACCTTACAGAAGACCGGCGTGAAGTGGAAATGTTATACTTCTGCGTTTCGTCTGTTGAGTGAGGTAGCTGCGGGCCAATCTATTAAAAGGAACCAATGCATCTGCAACATTACGGGTTTAGCAATTTTCAATGGGCCGCAGTTATCTTTTAACCGTTTATAATTAAAAATATGTAATAAAGCCGTGAAAGTGCCGTAAATAAAATTAAAAGTACACTAACAGCACAAATGGCAAAATGGCAAAATGTATGAAATACAAATCAAAATGTTTCATCCATGTAACATGTTCTCTCATCAAACAAAGAGCAGTTTTGATTTTATCTCGTAATACTAATAACATGAAATCATTACTATGCAAAGAATTCTTTGATACGTTCCCATCCAAATAAGACGCCACGGGTCCCAATGGAGTTTTGTTGTCGTGGAACCAAAAAGGAGAGGAATTCAACGAGCGATTGCCCAATTCCTAGAAGCCGTGATAAATCATAACCACGGGCGGGGAGACGGCGAAAGAAAACGGAACAAAAGAAGTGCGGCGGAACCGAGACCGTGCCCTGCGGTAACCCTAGCGCGACGCAGAAAAAAACATATTCTAAGTCGCTGAAATAAGGTTCACATTGCATTGCAGCGTACACGACGAGACGAATACACCTACAAAGCGTCCCTATTCAGTCGCATATAAAGTTCAGAATATAACGCGACAGATGGTCTCGATACATAAAAACTAGCAAAGGATCGCAGCAAAAAGCCCCAACCACCCGCAGGGGACGCGCGGGGAAGGGGCCTACCTGCCCCGTACAAAAACCCAAGCCCGGCCGAATTGCCAGCGGCGCGGAAAAGTTTGGCCAAGACTTGAAAAGATGCCTTTGTGTCTTACGATTTCTGGGTCCTTCGAAACTTATAAAGGATGATAGACATCAGTGCCGCATAGACACTCGTGATATTACTATTGTGCGCGATTGTATGCTACAAAATCAATTGTATGCTACAAAATTGATTGTATGCTACAAAATCAATTCACAGTGTTTCTTCGGCAATAAAGATTTAAATGGGACCCGTATAGAACAGCAAACACACACTGATTTGCATGTCTCTTTTTAAATATACACACGTGACAAATTTATCGCCGCATAATATGGCATATATGAATCGGACATCTCTGGTGTTGTCACTTGTACGATAAAAAGTAAAGTAACAGCCTATACATGTCCCACTGCTGGGCATAGGCCTCCTCTATATAGAGGGTATCAGGGCATAGTCCACCACGCGGCCCCACTGCGGATTGGCGGTCTTCACATATCTTCGAAAATTTTTTTTTATTATTTCGAAAATATGCAGGTTTCCTCACGATGTTTTCCTTCACCGCGGAGCACGTGATAAGACAGCACTTAAAGTTAAAAACTTCATTGGTGCCGGCACCGGGGATCGAACTCAGGTTGCTCGAGTATTTTGAATTAAAGGCGAGCGCCCGGACACTGAGCTATCTCGGCTCTCTTGTACGTAAGCCACTATGAAATAGACAAAAAAAAAATTTAGTTTGACTTTTTAAAAACCCATAATCATGGAAATCTTATTTAAGAACGCGATTGTATGCTATAAAAGATATAATAATAGATACGCCAAGCGTTACTAGAAATTCGAAAAAACAATGTAGGTAGGTAGATAAAAGCCGTGGAGATTTGTCGGTGGCAATCAGCCATTTAGCGTAGCAGTTATTTGTAGCTTAAAGCGTCTGGACGCGAAGTCGGAAGGCGTGGGTTCGGTTCCCGCAGCGGCGAAAGACTGGTAGGATCTAATTGAGGTATGTGTGAATGATATCTGATAAAAGCGATGCTCTCCCTACCTGACGGTGCTATTGAAGCCTCATGTAATAACGAAACTGCCACGGTATACATCGTAATCGGAGCGGGCGCGGCGATGCATTCCCCGTACGCCACCTGTCGGCCGCACCTGGGTTCGAATCCTGTACTTCCCTTATGGGACGCTAAGCACCACAGCTTACGTATTCGGAAGTTTACTTTAAGTGGGTTTTCACACGAGAGTTTCAGCCTATTGTGTACTTTTTGGGTGAACAAATAGTGTCATGAATGAATGAAAAAATGAATACGCAGAAATATGTTTGCAGTTATGGATATGATCTAAATATTGTTATTATCGTTCGGAGTGCCTATAAAATATCAAAAATTTAGATTATCCAATTTGATAATAATAATAATTTTAATTTTGATATTGTTCTGTTTTCACTCCTGTGTGCAGTACCCATGAGAACGCCTATGTTATTTGTTATTCTTTCGAAAACACGCAGCTTGCCTCGTGACTATTTCCTTCGCCGCTGAACACGTGATAAGTAAGCGCTTAATATTGTAATTGCCAATTTCTGCAGGGTATACTTATTAAGAAGCAAGCGCCTGAACAATGAGCCATCACGGTTGGCAAACCCATCGCATCGCGAGTGTGTGGTGTATATTTAAGTGATTGATTTTTTTTAAAAAAACATTGCCCTCACTTTAGGATAACATTATCCTGTGTTGTAAGGACGTTTTCCAAACATAAATCGCACGAGGACAAACACCCAGATGCGAAACAACTAATCTGTGGGTTGCACAAATAGTTGTCCCGTGTGGGAATCGAAAGCGCGACCCCCGACGCGGAAGCCAATACCTTGGCAACTGCGCCACGGAGTCATCGATTTAAAAGAATGATCTCCGCTTACCTAATTTACAGTCTGAGTGCAATAGTAGAAATTACAAATACTTTTAAATTATTATTTCCGTTTACAATAATTCTACTTGCAGGTAGCGTAAAGGTCCCTTCGAAATGCCTTTACAGCCGACTTCAAAAAGAGAGGAGGTTCTGAGTTAGACTGTATTTTATTTTATTTGTTACTTCAGAACTTTCGGCCGAGTGAAGCTATTTTGCTGATTCTTTTTTTTATTTGAAAGCTGGCGCTTCCCGTGTGGTCCCATATTAATTTCATTGGTATTGGATATTGGACTCCGGAGATACGTAGGGAACTCCTGACAATCAATTATAGAACGAATACAGAGTCGGTTTAAAATTTGAAGTCTGTTTTGTTTTTCGTTAATAAAGAAAGTGTACTTCTTGCACTTCCAACTGTTGACAAATTTCGACGTCCTTTAGTAGAGCCTTGGCAACACTGCTTAAATAAAGACTAGGTAATCTCTAAAGTTCCCATTAGGATATAGACATGTAAAATTTTTAACGACACGCGACCGAATTATTACTTGCGTTCACACGAACACTGGTGGTGTCGAACAAATGTTTAAATTAAAGTATGTTGCGGATTTTACCGTGTCGTTTTGTTTCCATATTCCCGAAGTATCTAATGTTTTATGCGACGTTCGTTACGAGTTGTTATACGTTTCTATATCACTAATGTCTGTACGATTTTAACACATATATGACAAACATAGACCTCGAAATGGAGCGCAATCTGCCGAAAGTTCTAGTGTAAAATCAGGAGAAAAACGAACTATTTAACATTGTAGGCTTTACATTATATGACATATGTAAGTAAACGTGACAGATATAATTATAGCGTATGATACGGAAGAAATAGCAATTTCATTACACCAATTGGTGTAATTTGAGTGCCTCAGTTTCAGTGCGCTAGTGTCATATATATATATATATATATTCGTATTTGCATAATATATAATATCATTGGCTGTGAGTGTTAAGAAAAGCAACGTGTAGTTCTCAACGTAATATATATCTTATAATTTTTAGTTATTTCACAGGTATACTTATGTTGTTACCGTTATGTTAATTGTGTGTTCAATTTCTTACTTATTTATGTGCAACTTATTTGCGAAAACCTATAATTAACCTTATATATTATAAGTGTACTAGCGACCCGCCCCGGCTTCGCGCGGTTGCAATGTATTTATACATATAATCCTTCCTCTTGAATCAGTCTATCTAGTAAAAAAAACCGCACCAAGATCCGTTGCGTAGTTTTAAAGATCTAAGCATACATAGGGACAGACGGACAGCGGGACGAATTTTTTTTATCCGGATCTGATGATGGCATCCCAGAGAAATCGAAGGCAATCCTCAAATGTTATAGGTATTAACAATGTTTTTGTTTTTTTAGTTTCCGGTTTGAAGGCGGTTTTTTTTTTGTTAAAAATTATAATTTATTATTTGTTGTTATAGCGGCAAAAGAAATACATCAACGTATCACATCAGATAAGATCATACAATAGAAATAAATTTCAACTGTCTAATTATCACGGTTCATGAGATACAGCCTGATGACAGACAGACAGCGGAGTTTTAGTAATAGGGTCCCGTTTTACTCTTTGGGTACGGAACCCTAAAAACAACACACGAAGTCTAACACCGTCTGTACAGAGGTGGTCAATGCCCATCAGAGAATAGTCTGCAAATTCAAATATCCGTCTTCAATATAGAAGTACCCGGTAAGTACACTTACACCCGGTTTCTAAAACACTGATCATTGCAGATGTCAATTAATCAGCTGTCAAATGGCTTTACAAATATCATTTGAGTTGCCAAAAGGATGGAACTCTTTGAATTAATCATTCCGATCATTAAGATCATTCTTATCATTACATTGTTATAGATATTTGAAAAGCCATTTGACAGCTGATTAGTTAACATCTAGGATGATCAGTGTTTCAGAAACCGGTCGTTACTTATTGATTGTCAAAAAAAACCACTACTACAGGTTTGGAAATCAAACCACAGACCTGAGAAAAACCGGCGAAAGAAACTCAGCGGGACGAATTATTTTTAAACAAAATACTAGGCGTTAGTACAATGTAGGTAAGTAAACTGTTAATAAACTTCAATAAAGAATAAAATTTCAACTGTGAACTCGACACGAACTGCATTTAATGGAGTCAAATGCCAAACGGTCTTATATTAATGATACTATAATAATGGTGCTGATAAATGCGTCAGTCTGTTTGTTGCCTCCGTATCGAAGATAATGACAAGGTCATACTGTGCAAAGAGCACGGTACAGTATATGCGGATCAGTTGGAAATTACTGTGCTTGGTCACGTCGCGACCGCTTGACGAGTTTTAATGAAATTCAAATGAAATAGGCTTTTCGTCGACCCAATTGGCGCAGTGGATAGCCATCCCGTCTCCCGCGCCAGAGGGTGTGTGTTGGGGCTAACTCCTAACACCGGTTATGATGATGTAAACGATAATAGAATTTATTAGAACACTTGATTACAAAATTTATATAGTTAAAATGATACACTCTGATAATGTGATATTTATGATATGATAATTAGGTATGATATTCTGAGAACGCGTGGTTTTCTTGATGGCCGAACGTGAACTGATTGCTTGTCGCGGTATATTTTAATGCTTACTATGTATTGATGGACTTTAGGTAAAAAGTGCAAACAAGGCTGTTTGGTTCGATAGTGAACCGAACAGTGTGGGTTCGATACATAATGTTCATCTAGTATCTGGGTAGTTAAGTCTATAACATGTATTTGTTTACAAATGAAAAGTAGGTACGTTTAATCGTCCTCCATATTACAAGCTTTGCTTAGTTTGGTACTAGATAACGTTGTGTAAAATATGTCTCGAAATATTTATATTAAGTTGAATATAGTCTAAATTTTCAATGACGAAACTTAGACATTTCATTGCGAGTAGTTTTCATCGTCGCTCCAATTGACTGGTGGATTTTGAAACGGTCTCTTTCAATAGAGGGTGTGGATTCGATCCACGCAATTGGACAATACTGTATGGTGCATTTAGTTTAGTTCCAGTGTCTGTGTCAATATAACTACAATGTGAATTTATTTACCAAAGGAAAGTATACTTAAATATTACTACGTACTTAACTAAACGGCTGATTGGCACACATTAGTTAAAGCGTCTGGGCCCGAATCGCATAAGCGAAAGCGCGTAAGCGGCGAAAAACTTTTCGTACTTTTCTCGTAATTTTTAATTTTAATCCATAATAATGTTATAAATGCGAAAGTAACTCTGTCTGGCTGTCTCGATTTCACGCCAAGACGACTGAACCGATCTAAATGAAATTTGGTACACAGATCGCTATCTTTCTCACTAGAAAGGACAGAAAAGACATATTTTAATTTGCAAAAAGTGTTGTGAAGGGTTGAAAATTCTTTCTTTAAAAAAAAATATAGGTACATATTTTTAAAGAAAGATATTTATTTAAGGGCTTCGACGCGAGCGAAAAGCTAGCTATTAATATGTGTGAAACCCTGCACTATACAGAAGCGGGCAGAGTCGCGGGGAGCAACTAGTAATAGAGAACGGACACAAATCGTGCCGAGAGTGGGGCGTCTCGCTGCGGAGGGCCCGTGGCGAAAAAAAGGCGAAGCCGGAGAACAAACCCCGCCCCCCGGCCCCCTCGGCCCGCAACCCCCTACCCCCGCGACGCCGGCGGGGCATTGAACCCGCGGCGCCCGTCTACCTGCGCCGGCGCACTGCCCTTTTCTCCACGGAGACCCGAATGGCCCGCAGACCGTAATGTACCATGGGACGAGTAGACATCGTCCGATTGACCATGTTCAACTAAATAGACTTTATTTTATGTGGAAAGTTGACAAGTGAGCACCTGATGTTAAGTGAATACCGCCGCCCATGGACATCACTACACCCGAGGGTTGCATATGCGTCGACAACCTTTTGAAAATTCGGCTCCGGCTACCCCACTCGCCAGACGAAACGCGAAAGTATTTGTCATACTTCCACTTCACGCCGGTCTTCTGTGAGGTCGTGGTACTTACCCGGACGAGCCTGCCCATTCGTGCAATAGCCGAGGCTGCTGCGCGGCCCTACCACAGATGCTTGCGACTTTCGCTAACGAGGATGGCAGGCCGGTGGTGATTTTGGAGTTGGTTGTTGTCCTTGGTTGACTTGAAGGCCTTAATTTAGTAATTAACTAGCGACCCGCCCTGGCTGCGGGTGCAATGTGTTATAAATATAAACAATCCTCTTGAATCACTCTATCTAGTAAAAAAAAACTGATCAAGATCTGTTGCGCAGTTTTAAAGATCTAAGCATTCATAGTTACAGACAGACAGTGGGTAGACTTTGTTTTATAGTATGTAGTAATTCCTGAATTTCATCAAAAATTGTATGTAATATAGGTCAGGATATTGTTACAGTCCTTTTTGGTACACTTTTATTAATGTACCCCGTCTAGATTTCATTGTTTAAAAGTGTAGGTATCTACTTGAATTAAAGTATCTTTAACAGGCTTAAGAAACAATAATTAAATTCTTAAGCCTGTTAAAGATACTTTAATTCAAGTAGTACAAATAATATTTGATTTAATTGCTCATGTCTGTATAGGACACTGGTTCAATTTTAAATCCTGTTCATTTTGGGGACTTCACCACAATTTCAGTTTTCTATATACATATGTACATACTTTGTTACTACCATTACAAACTGTCATACAGAAGTTGATCTTCTTACTTTTTATTATTTCAAAAACCATTGCCTCAGTGTTGTATACTAAGTAATTTTAGGTGCATTAATGCGGGAATAATTATTTACAAGCCATATGTTCCTCTTGCAGGAATTGTATGCATGACCACTAAATCCTATAACCTAGCAATCTAATCAATTATGCCAGGTATACCTTGAGTATACAGCGTGTCGTTACCATCGCGACAATAAATGAACATACGTCTAACGCTACTTGCCAATAATCATAAAAAAATATTTACGTTAAACAAAATCTATAATTAAAAAAAAGTATTTTTCAAACAAACTAATTAAGTAAAAAAGAAACAACATTTGTAACATGCTATACAACTCGCGCCACAGCGTCGCATTACAAGCCTCTCCTTCTAACAGTATGTTTTGTCTCTTTTAAATTCATTCAACCCATCTATATGCTTTGTGACCTTTACAAATGAACTTTACGTTATAGTTTTATACGTAAGGGTGTTCTAAAATTGTTTGTTTTGGAAAATTTAATAACTCGGTAAATATTGATGTTTAAAGAGTGTAAATGTTTAATACAATTTAAAAAAGTTATCCTCTATATGTGTGTTCATTTATTGTCGCGGTGGTAACGACACGCTGTATACATGATATTGGTCCAGAAATATTCTATTTGTCTCTTCAATTAACCTGATAATAAAATTCATACAAACTTAATTTCTATCTATACTTGTTGTATTATATGACATTTTAATCATTCAGCCCACAAATAGCTGTAATATGAATTGATTTTTCATGAATTCTGTCAAACTGTAAATATTGTTGGCAGGGTGATTATAAAGTGTAAAAAAAAACTAAGCCTAAACTCAAGACTGTATATATAGCCCACTGCTGGGATTGCCAAGAACAGATTGAACAAAATTATTACTACAGAGAAAGCCATTGGCCCTCCTCTGTACTGTACACCCTCAGAGGGTGTGAGTTATAGTCCACCATGCAATTCCATTACGAGAAAAAAAACTTGTTATGTCTATTTAACATTACATTAAGAAAACTTATATGATATTTTGTTTCACATCTTAAATATGCAGATTCAATGGGACGTACGTATACATAATTATATTTCACAAACAAATCCTGAACAGTTTCATATACTAAACATTATATGACAAGGAATGAAGTAAGAGATGGCAGCCAAGTCACAAAGCACAATTGGCCAATAGCATTTCTCGTATCAACAATCTGTACATTGCTGAGTCAGTTCCTTCCCTGTAGTGTTTTATGACTCAGTGTATGTAGACAGCCATGTTTGTATGACAATTCAAAGAACTCTGTCATGATACAGATCTTTTAATGGATACAGGTAGATTCCTATGTAAATATCCAAGGTAACTTAACATAAAAACTTTTCAGTGTGTTTAAGAACAGAATGGAATAACTTTCTTTTAAAATGTGATATTTTATCATTTATGGTGTGTAAATTACATATTCAATGTTAATAGTATATTGCTGTATATAATTTTACTTACAATGCATTGTGAAATAGGCAGGAAAATTACATTTTTTAATGTTTACTCCCATTTGCCATGGAGGTAGTCTTTAAAATGAAGCTTTGAAATACTGTCCATAAAACTTTTGTACCTTACCACTTATTACATTAGTTCTGTAGTTGAAACATGTTACAAACTCAGCAATGAACTGTGGCATATTCACTGGTTTCCAAAGAAAATGGAACTAATTATATTATTGTCTTGTTGTGTACAAGAGCTATATTTTTAAACCACTCTCATTAAGGTGTTTAGAACTGTTATATACAATTTAAATGATCTTTAATTAGCCATTTTAATGGTTTATTGCAACATTTATAATAAATTATGCCTGACAAAATATAGTTTTAATGTGAAAACATCATTTTGTTTAAAAGTAGTTAGGTATTAGGGTGGACAGTATAGACAAAAAACAAAAAGTAAGTGAAAATGTATTTCCTTGTTCGCCAGAAGCAGCTATTACATAAAATATAATAGGTACTTTGACATAATAATAGACCAACATTTTTGAATTTGTAATTCTGATGCATTCCAGAAAGTCACTCTAATTAAATTAAATAATCATATAAATAACTTCACTAGGAATCAATAAGTGATCTGTACTAAATATATAATAATAATTTTGTTGACAAAATGTACTAAATATGATAATTAACCAATCACTATATATTACATAATCAGTGGAGGAGAAACTCATCAAGAGATTCAGAATTATGGAGAAATTTGTATGATTGGAGTTGATAATATTAACTCAAGCTCTTCAGGAGTTGACAACTGTGAACAGACTTATTTGTTGACATTGCTATTTGTTTTAAGTGCTTTTGATACCTCACCAGGTTTGGTGGAAAAAATTGGATTGAACATGTTAATGTATACAAAATAAGTCCCAGGAAATTGATACATTGATTGTTTATTCAAGACTGCAGTGCATTAAAGATATCGTTTTTAAACACCACATGGGTAGTTTTCAATATAGCGACCAGTTGATTGTTCCAAACGCATTTACCCGCAACTTATCGCGAAACCTAACCGGACCCGACGCCTACGTCACCGCGGAGTCCGCTCGGACGCCACAATTCTCTATTTATAAACAACACGTTTATAAATACCAGATACCAGCGCGTTAGCACTTCGCTCGGCGTCCGTAAGGTAGGTATTAGGCTGTCCGATATGAGGTCTCACGTCGCGCGTGGAGACCTCAGGCGCAGGTCTCCGTGCCGCGAAGGGCGAGCCAGCACGTCCCTATCGCGCGTACGTTGCATAGGTGGCACGTCGAGAGCGTACAATGCAGCAACACGACATGTGCGATAACGCGTGTTTACGTCCCCTCACCTGTAGTTCTGCTCGTAGTCCCAGTACTCCTTGTAGCGCGGGTGCCAGCGCGGGCCGCCGCGCGGAAAAGGCCTCCTAGAGCCCCCCTGACTCATGCTGGATGCGCCATACCGACACTTATCGATCCGAATAACCACTGCGCCAGTTAGACGCAAAACAGATGCACGGGCACAAGCAAAAGCACTGAAGCACTCCACTCGATCACAATTCCACGGCGGCTAACAGTAAAACTCGACGTTTCTGGCCCGCAGGGCCTCACTTAAAATGTTTTGAAGGCGACTGCCACGGCGTGAAGTTGGCGCGGACGAACACTGCGGTGCGCGCCCCCTGGCGTCGTGTCGCGGCGTTCCTTTCGAAAACGACCGCCAAATGGCTTGAATTATTAATTACGACTATTTAATTGTTAACTAATTGCACTAGAACTTGACCCGCTTCTTAAAAGACGAATTGTGATTTTTATAATTGAATTACTAGATGTGTGATCGAAAAAATGGAGCATAGGGGATTAGGTGCTGAAAGTATTGATTTTATGTTTGGAACGCTGTTTAAGCGATTTTTAATGCTAATCTGTTGGGAATTTACAAAAAGAAACGCAAGAATCGAGAGGCGTCACCGCGCACTCGAAATTGTTCGTCACATAATTAATGCGAATCATGAGATAATTTCGCTTTCGACGTTACGCACTAGCGAACTGCCCCGTTTCAACACTAACACCAAACATGGAACTATCAATCTTCTAACACGACACAAAACTTAATATAAATGGTAAAATCTAACGAAAATGGTGAAACAAATCGAATAAACGAGATATAACACTGCGCCCAGTCCGGACTACACAATACGTAAGCTTAATAAAAAAAACTTTACACAACTAGTCAGATTGCATCTTCCAACCGAGCAAAGCGCTTAAAAGTAGACATCATTGCGCCCAGTAATATAAAACGTCTAAAACCAAGAGCGCTGCAGCGCTGCGTAAACATATCGCCCCGCCCATTGTTATTATAATGCAGCCAACATAACGCATGTGTAACGGTGCGAAGTTAGCCGACTACCTCACGTCATCCTCTACCCGTCCCTCTCTACTCAGTGCGGAAGACGAGAACAAAGGTACTCTAGTACTATCGGTATTTGGGGTTTGTTATTTTATCTTTTGACATGGCGTGGGGCCTATGGTTTTTATTGCGACCGAAACTCGATGACACAACAACTGCGGCTTTCACTTAAACTGAGAGCTGGTTTCGCAGCATCTCCGTTCGCCAGAGACTCCGTTAAACTGATAAACGCGAAGTCATTAGCTAGCAACGCATTTAGAACGCGATCATGCGGCACTTTATAGTATACAGTATACTTGATAAAGATCATACAAAGTTACACATGTCGCTAGAATGTTTGAACGTCCATTAGATATTTGATCACATGTTATTTACTACACGCCTATAAAGTTAGGTTTCTCAGTTCTCTATTCGTTTATATTTATAGGCATTTAACGGCTATGATAGTATAATTAATGACAGCAGTTATACAATGATACGGCTACGGAATTATCTGGTCACGTAAGCTGAAGCAATAGTGAGAGGTTGTTTCTAACAAAATGAATTATCAAAACCTCTTAACAGTTGCACCATTAGAGAAAATGTTTGTTATATGTCACGTATCATCGAATTTATAGCATGAAATATGTAATGCATATGGAAAGATATAGATTAAGTATTCGTCGATGAAATGTACTAACGGTGTGTGAGACTGAATTTCTTTTCAATTTAGCTAATGTTGATGGTTACTAATATAAAGCACACAATGAGATTGGAATGAAATAATCTTTCTTATTTTATTAGAGAACATATTATACGATGCAATTCACTGGTCAAAGCTGAAGGACATCGCAGTTTCGCAAACTACAAGGGTTGCCCCCGTTTACCTGAAAAATAAAAAAAAACGAACACGACTCAACCGATGGAACACAAAAGTGATACTTCTTGCCCGAGCAAACTAATTTTACCCTAGCCAACAAAGCTCCATGGCTCTATCATTACAATAAAAATAACTTTTTAGGACACATTTTTTCACACAACGTTCCCTAGTCCCAAACTAAGCAACAAAATGTACTATGGGTACTAGAAAACTAATAAACATACTTAAACATACTTTTCTTTTATAAATAAATACATATTATTCATATATAAACACCCAGACCGTCACACAATATTTTTCCAGTAGTGGGGATCGAACCCATACCCTCTGGCGCAAGAGGCAGGGTCGTCAAATACTTCTGCGTTGTCCAGTGAGTGAGGTAGCCGGGGCCCACTTTATTAAAAGGTGGCAACGCCTCTACAGCTGTACGGATGTTTAAAATGTCCCCGTGCGCCGGTTATCACTTAACATCAGGTGAACCGCGTACTCGATTGCCAGCTTCTCGCATAAAAAAAGTATTTCCAACTCCACCGAGCACTGCCTTATTGAAATTTTTCGGATCCCACGGCAAAACTTAATTTGGAACAACCCCCGTAGTCTACCTTGACTCACTGAAAGACTATGTCCAGCGCACTCTGACTTCCGCAGCCTCTCCTACGATGTACTTCGGAATCTTACCCTTGTATAGGTCTGAAGAACCGATAACCCATGAGGCACGAAGGTTCTCGAGTGGCAGCCTCGCACTGGCCATCGCACTGTAGGACGAGCCGTCACTAGATGGAGTGACGACCTGTACAAATGTGCTTCGTGGCAATCTGTGGGGGAGCCCTATGTTCAGCATTGTACTGAAATGATGATGATGACATGTCAGAAGAAAGTAACTTGCTTCTCATGGCTGCCAACACCAAATTTTTGCGGTTGGAAAATTTCTAGTATACCTATGTTTGATTTGAGAACCTGACTGTGATATATTCTTAGGTTTTGAACGTGCAAGCTCAGAAAGGATCTATTCGTTCTTGCTATGAAGACATACCTAGATGAAGATATAATAAATAAATAAATATTTCAGACACACACAACGTTCTCTAATCCCAAACTAAACAACGCTTGTACTATACGTTCTACTGACAAAATCAGAGAGTCAAATTAGGTCCCAGAAGGACGGTCCTGTTGCTTGGAAAGTTCAACTGCTCGGAAATAGAGTGTGGAGTCGAACATGTGGGGATAAGGTAATGCCTGCATGATGCAGTGAGCTGATGGTCTTAGATGTAGATGAAAAGAACACTTTACATATCTTGTTTTAGGCCTTTTGTGGATCGACAAAATAGAAGATTGTAGAAGACCTAAGTTAAACCTACAGGATACCACCTACATCATTAAGTTTTTTCCCAAGACTCTGGTGGTGAGCGCGGCAAATTACCAGCACGACACTAACGCGAACGTCAACAAGGGTTCAATGTCCTCATCGACCCGGTCGAGGAAGGGCACTTAAGTACGTCGGGGGCCCACCAAATGTGTAATACTATTAGTGCATCAACATCTATCGTCCTTCGAACACGGCGAAACCAACACAACGCGTACACTAGGTACAGTCGCATTCCAGGGCGGTTTTTACCGCCCCCGGCCACCGACTAACCAAGCACAGTCCAACGGCCATCGGGGTTACGGCCGCACCTAACCTCGGTGGCCCGTAGATGCCATAATCAACGCACGCATGAGTACATGCGCGGCCCTACTAACTGAGGAGTGCTAGCCCACCGGTTCTGCGTTCGATGAAGCTTTAAAAGTCGAAGGACTGAAGCATACCATTAGTTAAACAAAATAAATAAATACAAAATTAAGTTTTTTGTCTAGCGAAGTCAATGACCATGACCTTAAATTTTGTATTTTATTTTTCTTCTCATTCTTTTAACATGCAACTCCACTGAGTCATCCCCAAAACTCTAATAATACTTACCCCTCAAAAGTTAAATTTTAGATTCGCCATTGGAGACAATTAATCGCTAATTATTAAAAAAATAAAGGAACAGCCTGTATAGGTGCCACTGCTTTGCAAAGACCTCTGTACAGAGGGTTTTAGGGCATAGTCCACCGAGCGACACCGCTCCGGATTGTCAGACTTCACATATTTTCTAAAGATATTTGAAGAATCACGGCTAGTAATATAAACTTGTGTTTATTTAATTTTGTAGCACAGCATACGGTTCGGCCGTACACGCAGATAAAATAAAAATCTCGGCTTTACATTTGAATGCTAATCAAACGACGCCAAGAGAGCTCATTAGCTTTGCAAATGGCCGCGCCGCGTCGACGCTGCCGCATAATGAACTCGCTAATACATTCCCTTCGACTTTTGCACACCTCACGACTTATAAATAAATGTATGCGGCGTAAACCATTACGAAAAACAGCAACCGTTTTTGATTGAACATTTTTTTTTTAATGCAAGCTCTAACGTCTTTTCCACCTATGCTTCACTGGTCCTAAGATCTGAAGATAGGTGACAAGCCTAGTCGCCATTGACTGTACAGGCTTGTCATGGCACAGCTGGCACAAATGTCAGAGACGTAAGCTTTTATTTTTCTTAGTAAATATTTTTAATCTCTTCATTTCCTTAGCTAATAAAATAAGAAAATAGGCACGATACGTAACCGACTACGTATATATTTGGATTCCACATGCTTAACTGCTTACTGATTCACCTTTAAACGATGATATACTTTAGCATCTAAAATGTTAAAATTTAGATGATATAAAATATCACTTAACCTTTAAAGATACTTTTTGAGCCGAATAGAGTTAAAATATTTTTATCCATCTGTCGGAGGATTTTTAGTTTTATGTAATCTTGTTTATTTTAGTAACGTGTTTCCCGTGTACAACCAAGTCCACAAGTTGGAGCCAAATTAAACTTTAAAAATTATCCGCAGGAGGAATCTGTGAGCAACCAGTGAAATAGTGACACCATATACATATAACTTTAAAAAGTCCCGATAATCTAATGCTTACCATAAAAATAATTTTTACTTTTTTAAATTACCTTTTATTTGTGATTTACTTCCTCAAGGTCGGTCTAGTCTGTGATGATCAACACACACGATCTAGAAACATCGTTTATCGTTTTAATGTGGTTATAAATGTAAATCTTTTGCAAATGACAAAATTTGTGCGTAGATACAATACTAGAACTCAAAAAAAATCAAATCGCTGATGGAAGCTATCAAAGTATAGATAGATGAGTAGAATGGGAGGAATAGCTACAAAACACAAACCTTTATTCTCCTATTTTTAATTTATTTTTTTAAATAATAGCTTATTTAATGGAAGCAGTAATACAAATCCGCTCCAACAGATGGCGTTAATATATACGTGTCTTGAATACATTTTATTATCTATTTTAAATTCATTAAAAATTACTGCAAAAAATACTCAACATAAAGTCCCGACTTATCATGAACGACTCCTACTTCTTACTCGAAATAAATATGAGATTTTGCTTCAAAATAGGCGTATTCATTAAATAGTCTCAGCAAAAGACGAAACGTTATACTTCTACTATAACCTCCACTTCACGCCCGTCTTATGTGAGGTCGTGGTACTTAACCGGACGGATAAGCCCATCCGTGCAACAGAGAAGAGTGTGGCATGGCCCGACCACAGTTAACAAATGAAAGTAAATTCTTATGAACCTCACCGACTTTGCTTAGTTTTCTACAACCAAAGAACATAAGTAGGGGGAAAAGTCAAACAGGTGTTTTAGAAATAATTTGAGAACTTTATTGTCTAGATCTGGTAGTCGCTGGGGTCGTAGAGCTCTGACAGCAGCCGATAGATGTAGGACGGAGAGCTGCCACCGCTGTGGACATGACAAAAGCATGCTTGTGTTTACTTAAACAGCCATGTTTACTATTATTACGAGCAGGTAGAATCTGTTTGTATGTAGTGGTTGATCTATTTATTTATGAAAATTAGCTTGCAAGTAAACAATTTCACTTATGTTTAGTGATTCACCCATGGACATAAACACCTAAGGGGTTATATCTGCATTGTTAACCTTTAAAAAACAGTACCCTGTCACCGTTTAGAGCCGTGATAGCTCAGTGTCCGGGCGCTCGCCTTTAATTATACGCCTTTAAATATACTCGAGCAACCTGAGTTCGATCCCCGGTGCCGGCACCAATGAAGTTTTTAACTTTAAGTGCTGAATTATCACGTGCTCCGCGGTGAAGGAAAACATCGTGAGGAAAACTGCATATTTTCGAAATAATAACAAAAAAATATATATTTCGAAAATATGTGAAGTCCGCCAATCCACAGTGGGGCCGCGTGGTGGACTATGCCCTGATACCCTCTGTATAGAGGAGGCCTTTGCCCAGCAGTGGGACATGTATTGGCTGTTACTTTACTTTACCCAGTTACCACACTCATCTTCTATGCTTGTATCTTGTAAGTAAATTAGTAAAATTAAATTGATAAAATAACATATTCAAATTGAATGTTGTAATCAGTTGTTATTGTATTTTGTAACCATGCCAAATAAATAAATGACGAAACACAAAAATATAATACTTCCATAATATGCCTAGTGCTTTCCCGAACGAGCCTGCGTATTAATGCTAGTAGTAGTTAGTCTCTGAAACAACTGAATCAAATCTGAAAATTGTTTCAATCGCACTATATGAGATGTCTCTTAGTAATGTTGGGTATATTTTATTCTTGTATTTCATTGATTTGATTGAGTGTCCTCTATCCATACAACATAACTACATAGTTCTTTAGTGTTCACCTCACGTAAAATCAAATTCCAGTGTAAGAGCCTAAAAGCTACACTACCTCATAAAATCTTTATGTATGTAATTCTTCTGTATGTGTGTATATCACTGAACTCCTCCTAAACGGCTGCACCAATTTTAATGAAATTTTTTGTGTGTCTTCGGGGTCGATTTGAGAATACTTTAGATTCACAATTCGGTTTTTTTTTATTATAAGTTGTTGTCGGATTTAAGTCGCGTGGACAAGACAACGTTTGGTGGGTCCGCTAGTATATTTATAACATTAAAAAGACGGTGAGAGATGATAAACAGTGTTCCCACTCACAGGTTGGTGATGAACAGGGTGATGTGGCTGGGCGGCAGGAAGTCGTGGGAGGGCGCAGCCACGTGGCCCAAAGCCCCACCGCTGCTTCTGTGTGGGTCAACAGTGACATATTAAATTTTGTGTTCATGTCACCATATTACACTGAAAGTGCTATAGTTCTTGCTGGTGTCAATTGACCACATACAGAGCTATATAAAAGTCACTGCCAACTTTTGAATAGTTGTGATTTTATGTTGTGAAATTCTATTACGATTTTTGTAGCAACAGTGGCATAGAGAGGTTTATTTATTAATTTCCTAATGGTTTAACAAGAGCCGTGATAGCTCAGTATCCAAGTGCTCGCTTAAAATTCAATATACTCGAAACTTTTTTTTCTAAATCATTGCCCTTACTGTATGACAACATTGCCCTGTTTCGTTGCAACGCATCTGCAACCCTCCAACGGGCCCCCGACTTTACGGTGGTAGGGCCACGCAGCAACCTCGGCTGTTGCACGATTGGGCAAGTGCCACGACCTCACAGAAAACCGGCGTAAAGTGGGAGTATAATACTTTCACGTTCCGTCTGGTGAGTGAGGTGGCCGGAGCCCAATTTTCAAAAGGTGGCAACGCATCTGCAACCCTCGGGTGTGGCAGATGTGTGTGGGCGGCGGTATTCACTTAACATCAGTTGAATCGCCTGCTCGCTTGGCAGCTTATCACATAAAAAAAGTGTGCCAGTGGGGCGTGGTCACCGACTGGTAGGAGGGCGGCGGGGCGAGCGCGTGTCTCCTATGGTCCCTCTGTTCGCAGGCGTGCCGTGGGCTCAGCGTGTGGAGCGGCGCCAGCGCCAGCACCTGGAACAGCACGCGTAGCGAAAGTCAACAGTGTTTCCGGAAGAAACCACCGTTCGGGCTGTTAAGGTGTATTTTGGCTTGAACGGAGCAAATAAAAATACGTCTCGTTTGTGTAATATTCTATTAGCAACTAACTTTGCAACTGATTGACACGTATTTTGCTGGAATCTACGCGCTTAGCTATATGTATATAAAACGTTTGGACAATCACTTTAAGTAATAAGGCCGTCTATTCTACTAGCCATCTGTAATTTTTTTTTAATAAAACTTCTAAGCGCTACTAACGCGTAACTGAATAAAATGTAATGAATGCTGAATAATGCGTAATGAAATAAAATAAAAAAAAATGTTAATTAATTATTTACTTAAATATTTTTATTAGAATTTTTAGTTTTACTTGAACCACATGTCATTTCACAGATTATTCCATCATTTTCCATGATGTGTGCAAAGAATATTGATTCATGCGCTAACGAAAGTAATTTAAACGGGGAACCGTCTCACCGGCACGCTGTAGTGATGCGCGGCGACCGTCACAGCGTGCGAGCCCGCTCGAGCCAGCGCTGTCCCACCGGCCAGTACGGCGCGCACGCACAGGATCACCTGCGGACAGCAAACACGGAATTATCGTAAAATGTAACAATTTCTACGTAATAGATTAACTTATTGAAGGCAGCTTAAGGCTATCCAGTTAAAAGGACCACATAACTAAAGTTCTTTGATTACAGCTCTGAAGCAATTCTGCCTAAGAACTATTGGTGGTGGCGTTGAGCCTGTCCAAAATGTTTTAGAAGATTCCATGACATGTTTTGTCGCTGAAGGGAAAATCTTTTACTGAAGATATGTAAAATGAGACGGGTAGAAAAGAGATATAGTGGATACCTACTAAAATTTCTTCATGACCCATTACCCTAATCTAAAGACGCAGATTGTGGGTTCAGTGCTGATACTATAATATAAAAGAGGTACTGCAAGGATGCTTCAAAACACCGGCTTGAGAACAAGTCGGTAGACTGTCTCATTAAATAAAGTGTGAAAATTTATATCAGTTCAAATCAGTTTAAACGTAAAATCAAAAGTCAACTTATGGTTAAAGCATATTATACCATTGCGGAATATCTCGACGACGCCAATGTGTGGAGTTAATTCTGTTGATACTCACGTAGGGTAGAATAAGACTATTATACCGGTATTTTATATTGTAAACTGATATTTTTGAAGAAGAGAAACTGTTGAGTTTCTTGCCGGTCTCTTCTCAACCGAAACTGCTTTCCGAACCGGTGGTACCTTACGAACCTACATATAAAGTTTTTGATGTATAATTTGACGATTCATAAGAACGCGCAAGAGTCTATTTGAATAAAGTTATTTGATTGAAAGAATAATAAACATATGCTTTTATAACGTGAAGTTACTTTACAATTCGAAATTTCGAAAATATCGGCAAATAGAGACGCTTCGAAGCATCTTCAGGTATTTAGGTGTGGAAGTTGATAGAGAAAGGCACGGGGGGAGTACCTTGTTGACCCTGGGCATGAGGGCTGCCACGGCGGCGCTGCTCACCACCGTCACGTCGACGCCCGCAGCGCTCAGCCTGGACGCCATCGCGTGGCTCTGCAGACACCGCGCACATGGGGTTACACATCCACCCATCACCATCGCTCGTAGGGTAGTAATATGATGGAGCGTTTCCTTAAGTTATAACGTGCGGCATTGGATGCTGTCGGAAATTTGGACAGTTTAGTGTTTTCTAGAAACTTTTTCTTTTCAGGTTTTACGCCCCTTTAGTCGTACGTACCCTTCCGTGCCTAGTAACAGCCAATATATATACTACAGCTGGGCAAATGCCTTCTCTGTATTGGTATTAGGCCGTAGTGCGTGCAGCCTACCACTGCATGCAGACTTCACATATCCGCATCGCAAAGTTGTCCTTTATCACTCAAAATCGCCGTCAACCAAATTGAGTCGAGCGCAAGGACAGTACGTGGTTCAGTACGGTGTTATCTGAGTACTTAAAGACATAAGAAACATACATTCCGTCAATGGTAATTGTTTTCTTTTAATCTACCACCGTCAACTAATGAAGAAGAGAGAGAGGCGAAAGAAACTCCCCCTCTAGTGTTTCTTAAAGCCATCGATAGCGTTGGGCGTTGCAAAGCGGGGCAGAGGGCGCGCGGGTGCCCTCTCTGGTACCTGGCGCACGTCGCCGCTCTCGGCCAGCAGCAGCCGGTAGCGGCGGGCGGCGGCGGCGCGCAGGAAGCGCTCCGCCAGGGCGCACGCGCCGAACGTGAGCACCAGCTCGTCCGCGTGCACGTGCTCGCGCGCCTGCTGGCACACCGCCGCCGCGCTCGACTCCAGCTCGCCCAGGAGCTGCGGATGGACGCAAGGAATTCGGTTCCCGTGACGAAGGTTCGATTGGGCAGCAGCTAGACAATGGGTTCGGTTCCGGCGCAGATAGCTCGGTGGGGAAGTCGCTAAGCAATGGGTTCGGTTCCAGCGACGTAGGCTCTCTGGCGGATTTGGCAAGCGATCGATTCGATTCTCGCGACGATAGCTCGATGGGGCAGTCGCTAATCTATGGATTAAGTTCCCGTGACGAAAGCTCGGTGGGGAAGTCGCCTCTCATTCACATGTGCCGTCCCACCTAACTGAGGTAGGGCCACGTAGCGGCCTCAGCTGTTGCACGAATGGGCGGGCTCGTCCGGGTAAGTACCACAACCTCACAGAAGACCGGCGTAAAGTGGAAGTAAGACAAATACTTCCGCGTTTCGTCTGATGAGTGAGGTGGCCGGAGCCCAATTTTCAAAATGTTGTCAACGCATCTGTAACCCTATTATTCACTTAACATCAGGTGAACCGCCTGCTCGCTTGGAAACTTTTCACATTAAAAAAAAGCCTAGGTGGGATGAGGGAACATTACGCAACGTTGCAAGATATCGGTATCGCGGAAGTCTCCAGCGGTGAATATTATGGTGAAGAGCTTGCATTTTATATTTCAACGAACATTTCACGATGTGATTGATACATTTGTTGAAACATTTACTGTGTTTTACGTACTACATACAATTTTGTTGGTAGCTTGAGTTTGACTACGTTAGGGCCTCTATCCCTGCACGAAGAGCAAGCTCGGCTAGGAAACCGGTATGGAGCGCAAGTATTATGCGTTTCTTCTGTTGTGCGAGGTGACCGGGGCTCAATCATTTACACAGGGATTGAGAGCACATCTGCAACCCCATTATTGTTACAAAAGTCCATGTACAAACAAAGTCACTTTATCGCTTCTTAAATAAATTTAAAAAAAAAACTTAAAAAGACCTGCGAGATATCACTTAAGAGCATACTGGGAAAAAGAACTGAACCAGTGGAGGTAAATGCGTTAGTGTTGGGCGTTTAAGACGGCTGGTCACCTCGGCTATGAAGTCCCGCACTGGCTCCCTCAGGTCCCTGGGGGCCGTGGAGGTGGAGCGGCGGTGGGGCGCCGCCAGCACCAGCCTCTGCAGCGACTCGCCCGCGCCCTCCCCGCTCTGGAACACCATCGACAACCATAGAGTCCCGCTTCTTAGTTCTTCGTTGCTTATTATACAATAACAGTTCTAGTATATAATAATGTATATTTCATTTCATTTCAAACATTCAATAATATAGAATATGGTTAACAAAGCTCTCGAATGGTTGGAGCCAGAGCCGGAGCTTTGTTGGCATGGCTTGGCTTGTCCATTTGCAGTTTCTTTTTATTTAGAAATAGTTATTCTTAAATATCTGTCACATACCAATCCTATTGCTAGTGACCATTTGGAAAAAGATTTTGCGTTTCTTAAAGAAGTACATTCTGTAGGGAATATTGAAGTTTAAAAACTAGATTTTGTAATTTCAGACCGTACCAGAACAACATGGAGCAGCTGTAGATTGCTGAATATAATATTAAAGATCATTGTAAATTGCGTTGTCTCCAGCGGTGTTGGTAGTGATTCCCGCACGTAACAATTTCTAGGATCTACATTTAACAGATTCTACCCTATTCTACCGTATCGAACATCAGGACGAAGATATCCAAGAATCATCGAGCCAGGGTTCGTCGGGGCATCTTCCTGTCACCGCCCACTTAGAGCACGCGACAGGGGCACATTTGGGGGTTTCCCCACCTGGTCCGCTGTGGTCCGCTGCTCGTCCCTGATGGCGCGCAGCACCCGGCGCACCATGTTCGCCGCCACCAGCTCCTGGGGCAGCGCGCTCTGCACCCGCTGCCCCACCGCGCGAACCGTGCCGCACAGCTCACTGGACACCACGGGGAACTGCTAAATGTCTCATCACCAATCCATCTGATGGAGATTGTTGTAGGTGATAAACACATTAGACAAGTAAGAGCCTTGTTTGTATCTCTGGGGCCGACTGAAAATCAGGGCTGCATTCCTGCATCATATGTTGAGACGGGTCCTTCTGCCACCTTATCACAACACACATTGTAACATTTTAAGTTCTTAATTTTAATACAATTACTATTCATAACATTTGTCTTTGTTTTTGTAATTTTAATGTTTAAGCTTTGTATCATATATATAATGACGGAATAATGTCAATTATTCATTCAAATGTCTTTAAATGTCTTTGATTCCCTTCTTTTATCATGTTGGCAACTACCAGCAAAACAGATATATCCGTTAACAGCTGGTAAACCATTGACTATCAATACAATTACTGGTGACTGAGGTAGTCCTATTTGAAATAGCAGTTTCCCTTTCATGTGATAGTCAGTGAGCTGGAATTTCACATAGTGATCACTAAGATGCTTAGTAAATGGACAGAAAAGTGGAAATATAATCTTTTAAAAGTGAAAATATAATCTTTTAAAAATACTCTAATGTAATTTATAATCACTCACAGCTTTTAACCAGTCAAGTAAGAATGTGTAAGGCTATATGTTGTTTTGGCAGGGATTGCCGCTATTATGAATGTCTCACAAAATTTCATTGGGATAATAAAGGAGAGTTGTCATTGGCGAACCATGATAGTCATCTTGTTAGTGATATTAGCTAGGTTTATCACCTATAATTAACTACTAAACTTAGTCTATTGTATTGTATTCTATTTTCTACTTTATACTCACAATGCAGTGGGGTTTTGTGAATCTGTTATTATTTGCTCCAAGAGTGACACAGTGGCAGTTGCAATGTTTATGGACCCCTTCATCTTTCTGTAAGGTTAGATGTGATTACATAAAAATAGAATCTGAATAAATAAATATGTGATATTGAATTATTCCAGTAAAAACTCAATGTCGTATCTATATTGTTTCTTCGCATTTCAAGCATCTATTGCTATATCCTTTAAAGCCTACAAACAATTTCAAATGAATTTAAACGAAAAATTAAAAGTAAACTTATGGCTAAAGCCTATTATACTATTGCCGAACATCTTGACGACGCCAATGTGTGGGGTTAATACTGTTGATACTCACGTAGGCTAAAACAAGACTATTGTACCTGTACTATTATATTGTAAACTGATTTTTTTAAAAAGAGCAACTGTTGAGTTTCTTGCCGGTTTCTTCTCAACAGAAACGGCTTTCCGAACCGGTGGTAACTTACGAACGTGCTAATTTCTTGTAAAATTTTGACGTTTCATAAGAACGCGCAAGCGTCTATGTGAATAAAGATGTTTTATTTATTATTATCATTAAATATTGTTTTACAATTATAATTCGAACGGAGATGTCGACATTACTATATGAAATTTAAAAATGAAACTGCAAAGATGAAACATTAAAATTTGTATTTTTCTAGCATAACGACGTAATAGTCTTCGCTGTTGCATGAATGATCAGATCCGTCCAGGTTAATACCACAACCTCACAGAAAATAGGTGTGAGGTGGAAGTGTTATACTTCTGTGTTTCCTCTGGTAAGTGACGTAGACAGGGCCCACTTTATTAAAAGATGACAACGCATCTGCAACACTAAGGATGTTACAAATGTCCAGGTTATCACTTAACATCAGGTGAACCACCTTGTCACCTTCTTTTGTGTTCATGACACAAAGAACAATGCCCACTTCCCATACATTTAAAAACCTGATAATGAAAGTGTATGTATAGTTACAAGGTATAGCAGAAAGACTACCTTTAAGTTAGTAAATTAATATCATATAGTCATTTTTACGATTGCTGGTCTACGAAGTCCAAAAATTATTAAAAAATGTTACTTTTTAGGTTAGGATTTGCAGTTACCTAATATAACGAAATAAATGTGCTAGAACTATTTACGCTCAAGTTTATTCTAAAATAATAATATTAGCCTATCTAAGGTCTAAAACGTCTTTTTTACTTTTGAATTCCTAGAAACCGACTGCCCTTACGTCACTGCTTAGACTCGATTATTGTCACTATAAATTGAGTGAAGAGCATTATCCGCTATTTCAGCAGCTCACATAAGTACTTACTTAAAAAACGTAAGTTTAAAGTGATCATTTATCTGCCCTACTTTATTGGCCTGCACTACAATAAATAATAATCGATAATTATAATACCTGATGAATAAAACGAGGGAAAAAATAAAACACTATGTTACAGTGGAATGCTTTATTGATTATCATCATCTTCACTTAAATGTCTTATAACTATGGTATCCAGAAATTCTGCTATAACAGAGATATTTTCTTGATAGTTCATCCAAAGTACAACACTAGTCATAACATGAGTGCAACATCCTATGGTTCGATTAACTAAACAATTACAACAGTATTCGACTATACTAGCTCTGCCAGACACATTATTTTCTATTAAAATGTAGACATAATATAAACAATATTATATTATATATTAAACATAATATAAACAATATTATCATTTCTTTAAATGTGCCAGGACTCAATTTTTCCTCTTATTAGTGTTATGTCACCACTTCCACTCAGATTATTCCTAGAAAACTCCCGTATCCCTACATATTTCTATTCTATATGATCCATGAAAGCGAATATGTTCGCCACAATAGGATTTGGCTTGCCTTATTTGGTACCTAACGCAAATAGTATAAGTTCACTAATAACTTAATCTCAGAAACATAAAAAATAAATTACCTTCAGTAGTATTCAGCAACATGCCTAATATGTGTGGCAGCACTCTTACAACTCATCCAGCATATTCTATCAGATGATGATATCTACAAAAGAAGTAATAAAGCAATAATTATTATTCATCTTAAAAATATATTTAAAAAAATCGATTATTTATTATTTGTGGTTAAAATTATTAAAGCATCAGTCAATTAACAACAGATATAATAATTTACATCTAAAATACAAAAGAGAAATAATCTAGAGTAATAGTATCAAGTTTTATACTGGCAAATGATTAACAATGTAGAAACATGAATATGTGATGTTGTGAACTTGTTTGTATAATAGCATTTATCTGTCTTTGCTTTTCTGAAGGATTATCAAAATCTGTTCTTTGGCCTGGTTGAGATAATCCTGAAGCTTGAGCAACATCACAGCTTGTTAATTCCTGGTTTATTATTCTCATAAAGAGTTCATTACAAGATTTACAAATGTAATCTTCCTCAGTAATCTGAAATAAAAAAACATACATTGAGTTTATAATACATATTTTGGATATATAGATCTTTTAAACATTTGTTTGTGTTATGTCACAGGTATAATTTATAGGAGCTTTGTTAGTTTGATTAGGATATGATTGACATTTTTAGACTGAAAATAATAAACATAAATACTCACAATTACTGGCGAATACCGATGAGTATGAGTCACTCACAGAACTGTCAAATGTCAAAAAAATCCATTTACGTCAGCCGTGCGAACTTTATTACATGCTGGATTAATAATTTATTATTTTATTTTTAATAAATCTGTACTACTAATAAGATTGATCTTAATTTTTATACGAATACTGTCAATTACGTGCTTACACACTTCTCTAAAACGTAAAATCACGTACAAAACGCAGAAAAAGTTGAATATAGTCAAATATGTAGTGTTAGAAATGGAACGTCCTATGCAAAGGATTGTTAAGGTGCGTTCAAAACATGGTAATATGTTTACCCTTGAAGTAAAATAAGCGTAAAGAAATATCAAAAAATATTTTTTCTTTTTTCATTGTGATTAGTGTAATTACTATAAAATGAAATTAGCTAAATTTTAATATTTATTTCACCTCTATACACAATCAGGTCAAAAATGGGCAGTTCTTTTCTGAAGTGACACTTCTTTACATGCACGGGAAACATTTCAAGGCCACGTCATCAACAATCGTCACGAAAAACCGTCATGCCCATAAGGCTTCTATTATGCATAACAAAAGAATTAAAATATGATTTACTTGTTCTTTCCTTTATAATAACAGTAGTCAAGCAATCAGACGTTGTACCTGATCTATGATGAATGATAATTTATTCGAAATTAAATTATTTACACAAGCATTAATTTGCACAAGCTTCGGGGTGCAGCAGCTTACTTTCGCACTGATGTAATAAAGTGCCACTTATTTTGGGTGATAATTAACCGACTTCAAAAAAGGAGGAGGTTTCTCAATTCGATATTTTTATCTTTTTTATGTGTGTGCGGGGATAACTTCGTTATTTATGAACCGATTTTGATGATTATTTTTTGTTGGAAAGGAGATATCCCAAGGGTGGTACCATGATAAGGAAACCCAAATCTGATGATGGCATCCCAGAGAAATCTAGGGCAATTCTAAAATGTTATAGGTGTTGACAATGTTATTCAAATCAAATGTTATTTATTAATTTTAATAAAATTTCCTTAATAATCTAAATTTCTTTCTTAAAAATCATAAAATTTATAATAATAAATAATAATAATATTTATTTATTTCTATAATAATATCAGTATAGAACATTTATATCTAATTAATGTTAGTTACACTAAGGAAAAGACAATGAGTACACTGTGGCTCCCAAACTAGGCAGTGCCTGTATCTTGGGAGCCGGAGTGCGCTTCATATAAAACATAAAATGAAATTATATGGACGGTACTTTTGGTAAGTTATATTAATATTTTAAAAATGAATGGTTGTAATAATAAAAAAAACGCAGGTAAGAGAGCACGAAGTAGTGTGTGTGTGTGTGTGTGTGTGTGTGTGTGTGTGTGTGTGTGTGTGTGTGTGTGTGTGTGTGTGTGTGTGTGTGTGTGTGTGTGTGTGTGTGTGTGTTCGTGTGTGTATGTATGCATGAGTGCGTGAGTGTTTTGCGGATGTTTCGTATTACTTAATAATATTTAATAATACTTAATAATATTTTCAGTTTCCTCGTAATCGAGAGAGAGCAACCACATTTTTAGACGCTTCCTACAAGAGTAAGTACTGAGGTCTGCGATGTTGCAATGCTTTAACACATTGTTGTACACGAAGACATGGAGAAATGAGGGACAGCGCTTTCCGAGAAGCGAGTTGGTCCGCGGGCAAGGAATTCTGTAGGTACGTTTTGATACAATAGCCTGATAGTCATCTCTTAGTTTTACTCCTTTGTGCACTAGTAAGGATGCTGCTAAAATAAATAGTTGCCGTACCCTGAGAACTGGAAATTCGCTGTAGAGTGGGTTAGTGGGGTAGTCAAAAGGTTTTCTTAAAGTGACCTTTAAGATTGCCCTTTGTGCTCTTTCCAGTTCCAAAATAGATCTTTTGCCAGCTCCTCCCACACTGCTATACCATATTCAAGGACCGATTGACAGAGACAGTGGTAAACCATGCGCAGGATATTTTTTGCCACGTAGTTTCGCAATTTTTTCATGGTGGATATTAGCTTTCTAACACGAAGACTAAGCTGATGAATGTGAGGCTTAAAAGATAAGTTTTCGTCTATTACTATTCCCAGATATTTAACAGAGTTAGTGTGTTTTAGGGCTACACATGTGCAATCATTGCTTGTAAAAGTTGTATTTGGCGAGCAAGAGTGAAGCTTTATGGATAGGTGTTCTGGGGGTTTTGATGTCGCGGTTTTGTAAAAGGGTAGTACCATCCATTTATTAGTTTCCTGTTTGAAGTCGGTTTTTCTTGTTCAAAATTATTTTTATGTAAATTTTATATTTGACGATTCAAAATCATTAACTAACTTTGTATTTTATAAATAATAACACAAAAAAGCGACTAGAGATATAATAAAGTACTATTTATTTTGGTTGGTGATTTTAATATAAATCTTATATTTGACAATTTAATTTCATTAATAAGCTTTTTACATGTTTTAAATAAAAACACAAAAAAGCCAAAACATAGTAAAATCAAAATCATTAATTCATCGACATACGAAACATTTCATGTCATCTATCGATGGTCATTTTTTTTAAATATACCACTGCTTAGTAATGAGGTTCCTCTAGCCGACAAGAAACAGGTGAAAGAAACTCCGTAGTTATTCTCTTTTTTGTCATTTTTGTCCTCAAAACTTTAAAATGCATTTTTTTAGAAAAAGGTTGGAAGTGATCATCTCATTCCCAGGGATTATTATCGTTAATGTAATCATTTATATTTTAATAACACTTTTCTTTAATTGTTAATTAATTGATGACTCCGTGGCGCAGTTGCTAAGGTATCGGCTTCGACGTCAGGGGTCGTGGGTTCGATTCCCACACGGGACAGCTATTTGTGTGACCCACAGATTGTTGTTTCGTATTTGGGTGTTTATCCGAGTGAAATTTATGTTTGTAAAACGTCCTTACAACACAGGATAATGTTCCTAAAGTAAGGGCAATGTTTTCCATAATATATGACAAAATAAATAAAAGAAATAAAATAAAAAGTGCACACTTTGCACATTGAACATGAACCCCATGAACATGTTACTTACTCTATGCAATCTAGTAACTGGTACAAGCTTGTTTTTGTTCCTAGTATTTATTTACATTATGTATATCAATATTCTTATTATACATAGAAGAATTATATACAATTATATATATATTGATATACAATTCTATATTTATTTTTAGTAAGCATAGCATGATAGTAATAAATATACCAATACATGCATTGACTAATCATAGTGTAAATATTGAAGAAATACAATAAAAATTACAACATATAATTTGTTTTGTTCTTAAATCCATGTTATTACAAAGGTTTTTTTGTTTCCGACCTCATTCTCAGATGATGCCCTTTAAGTATTGAGATTTATGGACTTATGGACATATTGTTTGCTGTAATTAATAACTCTGTTTTCATTCAAAATATATTAATAACAGTAAATGCCACGACTTACCCACTTCTAATGTCCGCTACGTATTTTACAACCATATCGATGCATTTCTCATCGAGTTCCTTTATAGGACCTTCTGATGGAGCCATTTTATTTCAAGGTTGAACTTTAATTTTCGGTTTTATTTAAAAAAATATATTTTTACAGTGGATGATGAAATATTATAACCTAAAATCTGAAATTCTGAAATGACTTTTACAAAGCAGTGTTACCAGTTGCCACGTTCATTCGGTGTTTATATAATTGACATTTTTTTCTTTTTTTTATATATTTCAATTTCTGCCCGATTGTAGCAAAGCGTAGTTAGAAGGAATACGTAGCGGATCGTTTAGCGTTACGAAAACTAGAAAAATACTTGCCTAACACCCACCCCATTAAACCACTCAAATGCCTTCGACCTCCCTTTCTTCCCGCGATCGCCGGTGAAGCTCCACTGTGTCGCGGTGAATAAGAAGAGTGGGCAAATGTAATACCAACACTCCTCTTCCGCCTCAACTCTATCTCAGTTTCAGAGCGCAGTGAAAAATGACGAGTTGATCTTGCACCAGAGATCAGGTTAGTGTGGGTTTCTCGTCTTCCCGTGGTGCCCAAGCACCGTCTACTAAGCGGGAACCTCAACTATCAACTATGAACTGGGTTAGAGAAAACACCGTCCACCTGCGCTAAGATCGCGCTGGATCGGGGGAGTGGCAGGGATATGTGGGAGTGTGGGAGTCCCAGGTAGAAATGGCTACCCACTAAAAAACTTGCGTTGCAGCTATGTCCATCGCATCAGCCGGGGACACGGGAACACGTAGACGCAATCTTCCGCTACCCCAGCGCGACTTTTTGGTCCTTCTCTTTTCGTGGGCCTCCTCCACCCGGTCGGGCCAGATAGTGAAGAAGAAGAAGAAGAAGAAGAAACGTTTATTCACGGTCTAAGCACAATAGATACAAAGAGCACTTAAAAATAATAATGTAACTACACATTATGTAAAATAATAAATGTAAACATAACAAAAAAACTAAAAAAAAAAAAAAATAATAATACTAATAAGTGAAAGGTCTGTGTAGCAGCATAAGACCGTGAAACGGACGGGACTCGGTAAAAGTCGAGATACAGTAACTAAGATTCGTTCTGATCCCGACGCCGGTTTTCAGTCCGCCCGCACTTCGAGACAACTCGGACGGCTGCGTCAGTGCACTTGTAATACATACCTACAACGCAGTATAGCGATAATTAAATTATTTTTGTTTGAAACTTTAAATTTTATAGACAGTGGATATCATTCGTCTGAAGAGGTAAGTAAAAATTAGAACTAATGTTTTCTTATTTGATGTTGGTGTCAGCTGCTTTTTTTCCATTTTGGTTTTAGGTTACCAATATTTATCCCTACTCTGTGGCACTGTGACATTTACCGATCGAGCAGTGGACACGTGACTTAATTTGAAAAGTAAAATGCGAGACAGACCTCGTTGCGCGCTGGCCACATGATAAAGGTAACAAAATGAGTGTCTTATAAGTATATAAATTATGATATATGTTTATAAAAAAAAATATTATGTATATATATATTATATTAAATTATATTGTATCAAATCATATTACATTGTATTTTATTATATTATATTATAGCGTATAATTAAGCTGATAAGAATTAGAATTAAACGGCAGCATTTTTTTGTTCTACAAGTAGATACAATTTGTACTTGTTTTTAAAACCAGTTATTGTTTTCAGGTCGCGCAAGGGAGGCGGGAGGTTGTTCCAGCACTTAGTGGCATTGTATTTGAAACTGCCTCTAAAAGCGCCCGAACGGTAGAAAGGATAAACTAATTTATAATTAGATGATCTCGTATTATACATCTCATTTTGATCTTTAGCCCAAATCAACTTATTGTAAAGATATAACGGCTCTTTGTTTCTAATAGTTCCAAATAAAAGTGAGGCGAAGTGTAGTCGTCTGCGGAGGTCCATCTTTAGGATATTTGCGTTATTGATAAAAGGCGTTACATGTGCACGTGGAGGTATATTAAAACAGAAACGTGCACAGGCGTTCTGTACCCTCTGTATTATTTTCCTTGTTCGTGATAACAGACGTGGACCTAAGAGAGAATCCGCGTAATTGAATTTTGAGAGAACGAGAGATTCGCATAGATTGATACGTAAGGAAACACTTAGGTAATCACGAATACGATAGAGTACTTTCAACCTGTAAAAGCAGTTACGTGCAATACCCATAATATGCTTCTCAAAACGCAGCTTGTCGTCCATTATTACCCCCAAATTTCTGACTTCCGCCACTCTTACAATGGATTCGTTGTTTACGGTAATGGCAGGGTGACTTAATATGATCTTCTTTATTTGATTTGGCGATCCTAGAATCATATACTGAGATTTATTCGGATCGAGAACTAGTGCATTACGCTCTGACCACAAAGATATCCCGACTTAAGTCCAAATTTAACTTTGCTACAGCTGAGTGAACATCACGAGGCTTAAATGAAATATATATCTGTAAATCGTCAGCGTACATGTGATACTTACAAAACTCAATATTTTTAATAAGATCTGCACTATATATTATAAAAAGTAATGGACCTAAGATGGATCCCTGTGGTACACCTCGGTCTACAAGTCGCTCTCCAGAGATACTTTTGTCCCTTTCACTTGAGTGCATTTCAACCCGTTGTGACCTATTTTCAAAGTAACTGGCAAACCAATGAGTTGCACTTATACTAATTCCATAAAAATATAATTTGGACAGAAGTAATGGAATATTTAGGGTTTCAAACGCGCGTGAGAAATCAAGAAGCGTTAAAATTGTACCTTCCCCACTCGCCTGTGCGGTCAGTATATCATCTACGACCGCCATAAGCGCAGTGGTAGTGCTGTGCTTTTTTCGGAATCCAGACTGCAACTTAGGAAGGATATTATTTGATTCAAGGTACTCTGTTAGTTGATTACATGCAAGCGTTTCAATAACTTTAGAAAGGCACGGTAGGTAGCATCCTACGATAGGCCTAAGATCCGACATATAAACAGGGTTACTAGTTTTAGGTATAGGTTTCACGATTGCTTTTTTCCAGAGATCCGGGTAGGTATGTGTCGCAAACGATGTATTAATTATACGTGTTATTTCTGTAATAGCATCTTTAGGTAATAACTTTAACATATCAAGTGAAATGCCATCGCATCCCACTGCATTAGACCGCAGAGAGTTTACAACTTTAACAACCTGATCTTCTGAGACTTCTTTAAAATGAAAAGAGCTATCATTAGTGCTATTAAATTCAAAGAAAGTGAGAAGGGGCAATGAAACATCATTATTTCCAGGAATATTCAAAAAATGATCGTTTAAGGCATTAGGGTCACTAAAATGAGATGGTAGTGAGGAATCCTTACTTTTTATTTGTACTTGTTCTTTAATATGTTTCCACATTATTTTTGGTTGCTTTAGTTTGGAGTTAACATAAAATTTGAAATAGGCGGTCTTTTCTGAAAATATCGCTTTACTTACTATTGATTTTAGTTCCCTATAATAATCCTTATGTGGAGTAAGTTTAGTTTTGCGAGCTCTGGCTTGTGCTTCGTTACGCGTCCTCATCATACATCTTATGTTATACGTTATCCAGGGATAATAATTTTTTTTTATATAAACAGTTTTAGAAGGTGCGTGAGCATTGAATATATCTAATACAGTGTTATTGAAAGAGTAAATCATATCGTTTATATTATTAGACGATGCACAGTGCCAGTTGATATGTATTAAACATTGTTTAAAGATATTTATGTCCATTTCCCTCAAAGGTCTATATGTGATGCACTTAGGCTGAAACTTAGGCTTAGAAATATTAAGCTCACATACAATAAAAGCATGACTACTGAGGTCGTTAATATAATCGAGTTATATATAGTGCTGTGCCGGTTCCGTTGGCACAGCACCCCTAACGAGCTCCATATTGAATGACAGATAGCCCCATGCGTACCGCTCGGGGTCTCACTATCAGGAGGAAAGGTTGCGCGCGTAGGCCAGGCAAAAGTAACCCTAAGCTACCAAGCTTCTGCGAAATGGGATCGGTGACAGTTAGTGATCAATTCCGTGTAATATTCACGTACTGTACTAAAATTTCACTTATTTCCTTAAAAAAAATAATTTTACCACGTCATTTTAGTTCAATTTTTTTTTACATCTCATAAGCAATTTCTTTGTAAGAAGAAGTGGTGTATTAAAACTCAATCTTATTATTTGAATATTTTAATTAAACCTTACATTTTTATACACAAAAATATACACAAGTATACTTCATAATCTTATTCATTTCAGAAAGTAATCGAATAAAAAATAAAGGATTTTTATTTTTATCATGTATAAGTAAACACTTTAAAGTAATGAATATATAATTTAACAATTAATCACTGACATTCATGATCTCGGCAGAGACAGAGATTGTAAATTAATGGTGTACCACGAAAGAAATTCCTGTGTACATTCTCCCAATCAGTTGGTGTAGTGAAAGGACTAGTTTGTATTGCAATTGATTCGTACCTTTTCCTTTTATTTGGTGACCCTCCGGTCACAGTCGAACATATACTAGAGCCGGTGCGTTTCGTAAATAAAAATTCGGAGCTACTTGAATCCAGAGGTGGATCAACTTCATCCAAATCTGATGAAGAATTCGTTCCCGTCGACGATTCTGAATTTTCTATAAGAGACATTTGTCTCTCAAACTGTGCAGTTGGAGTCCCGCTAACTTTACTCAGCATTGATTCTTCTTGAATGGAACCAAGAGATTTCGTTTTACTCATTCCCAATCTCATAGCTTCAATTTGGCCTTCTTCAACTTCCACATTTATGTTTGCTTCAATTACGTCTTCGTCAGTTTTAGCTGAAATAGTATAATTCTATGATTAGTATTTCAATTGCGTACTATGTGTGACTGGATTCAGTAGTAAGTTTTATTTGTCTGTGTCTACTTGAATAACAATAAAAAGCGCCTGTTATTTTTGAACCAACCCATTTTTTCAGTTTTTTATTTCATACTATTTAGTTTTTTATTACTTACTCAATTATTAGCAAAAATTTTATCTGCACCTTTTTAAGAAAAATTTTAATATTAATTTAAAGCATGTATAATTTATTATTTTTAAAAGTTTTAATCTTCCTATAATCGAAATGCTAAAACATAATCATGTATCAAACCTTGTGTATCTACAAGTCTATCAGAAACTTGTTGTCGGTGTAAATCTTTGGTACTCGCCAAAATATCTCCTTTTTTCCATGTAGAAAGCAAAATTAAACTCCTTTCAGTCGGACTAGAATGTTCCTCTGTTGGTATGTTATTATTTATATCTTCGCGTTCACCATTCTGGAATTCTCTATGTACTACAGCATTGGTTATAATGATTTCATGCGTGTTTGACGTTGAAAATTCAACTTCTACAGTCCCATCCGATTCGAGTGATCCAATTGATATTTCAGGTACATCTTCATTTAATTCGGACCTATCCGAGACGCCTGAATTATTAGATGAATTGCACTGATCTGAACCTAATCGGGTAAAATGATCCTCTGATACGTTTTTTTCTAAAACAGAATCATTATTTTCACTGTCAACATCGCACCCAATCACTTTATAAGTTTCTATACTGGAATCATCATCTGCGTCGGATTCATAATTTAATTCATGGAATAGTTTTTTGTACAGTTTTATCATTTTCGCTTCCAAAATTCTGTAATACTCGTCTGGTTCATCATGTCTATTTTTATACTTCTCTATAATAAGTTCGGGCAGTGGACTGGCCGCCCTTAATGCTAAATCTTCGCTTGTCTCATTGATTTCGGCGATTGGTGATAGTACTGTAAAATGAAATTATATAAATTTCAAAAACGGTGATAATAAGCTCTTCACCACTACAAAGATGCCAGTTCGAACTCGAAATGAATGTATAGTGAAATTTTTGTCTTACTCGGAATATCTTCGAATAAACTTCGGACTAAGTAAGATTTTCGACGCTCCCATTCTTCGCTCCAATTTCGCCACATTATTCATAAATGATATTTTAATTAACTTGTTAGGTATATTAAAATAATATTAATATCAATTTTATTTTTTTTAAATACCCTACAACTTTGAAAAGAAGAGTAAAGATAAATAATGGGATCGATATTTTTAACAAGTATATTTCAATCAATAACCAATAATTGTAATGTATTGTTTAACCAAATTCGAAATTAATCGTTATCATTGAATTATTTTACGATTCGATAATCGATATTAGTATAGTAAGGATTTATTGTCAAATATTATTTTAATATTTGTTGAAAACAATTTATTCAAAATAATTTCAAAGAAAAATTTTAATTTTTTCTGACGTTAAACTTTCCGAACGGAAATCAACATCAAATCAAGCGATCATCTGTGATCTGTCATTTCTAATGATTCGTATTCAAATCAATAATCTTGTATATTTTTCAAACAAATTAACTTATTGTATGCAAAAATTATTTATGGACCTGTTTGTGATCTCCGTAAGGACGTCTATTTTAAAACGCATGTCATTGAAGAACTACTCTTTGTTTGGTGCTGCATTATAAAGTTTTCTAGCTCGTAACGCTTGACCGGATTTTTGTTACGGAAATGCGCGTTTTTGTGTCGGATTTCGACTGATATCGGCTGCGATGGACCTATCCCCGGATGAAGATCACTTCCAAGGGCGGTTGTTGCACCAGGTATGGTAGGGAGTCAGTTACCACCAGTCATAATTAGCTACCTTTTTCGCGTCGATTTAACACGCCCCCGCTGTCGTAACTGCCGATATGTGTCGTCCGAGTTACTGCTGCCTTATGCGGATGTACCGATTTTGCAATAACACATGAATTATAAAGTTTTAACATGTAAAAAAATATATGAATTAGGTGATCAGTCGCATTTATTTATTTATTGTTTTATATATATTAACAGCTTTCATAACTTAAAAATAAATATTTACCTTAATTTTTTTTTATTATATCTTTAGTTGATAAATTGGGCGTAAATTATTTACAAGTTTACATAATACTGTCGTAATATATTTTTTGTAAAGAAGACATAAATTTTGAACTATATTTTGTTAATGAAATAAAAATATTTTCAGACAGGTTAAGAAAATATTTTTTTAAGTTAAAGTAAGGTAAAGTAAGGTAAAGTTTTCAACAATATTTCTTTTCTTAAACAACCAATAAAAACTTGGCAATTTGAGAAGTACAATATTGAATTATTAAACCTTTTTGATTCACCATTTTGTTCCTTACTTATGTATTAGAAATTTTGCTATTTATTTACAAGATTTTTATGCATATGTATTTTTTTGATGTTATGTAGTGACAATATAAATAGCAAACTCAAAGGACCATACCTTTAACGAGAGATGTACCCCAAGGAACAATTTTATCTTCCATATTATTCATTATTAACCAAAAGATATGTAAATAGTACATAAACTTGCAAATATCCGGCAATAAATCAACAATGACACAATAATTTAACAAATGGCGTTCCATAGTTTAGTCACTTATGAGAACCTTATTAGGAAACTAGGATTGTGAAGATATAAAACAACATACGTTTTTTGTGTTAGTACATACACTTGAATTGGAATTCAATACAAAATTTGTATATGGATATAGAAATTGTTGTATATTGATTATGTAGAGGGTATAATAATTGTAATATTAAGCGAAGGTAGTTTGATAAATAAATGAGTTTGTTTGCAACCTTGTCTGATGTTTGTATCTTTTAATGGCGACGAGGAAAATTAATTAATTTATTGAGTAAAATGGCGTGCAATTTGTCTAATGTTGCGTTTCCCGGCGAACCTCAAGTGAATGAAATCTTACAATCTGATAAATTTCATAAACGTCAACAAAGTCAAAGTGAAAATATTCAGGAATATATTGCAGCTATCGGCTCGCTGGCTTCTAGATGCAAGTTTATAGACTTAAAAAGACAGCTAAGAGATCGGTTAGTGTTAGGTGTGCGCGACGAGCGGCTCCGATGCGAGTTGTTAAGGACGAAAAATCTTACGTATGAGTTGGCGGTGCAATTGAGCCTAAACTACTATCAAGGCACATTTTTGGATTTGTACCCAGATACAGGGTTGTTAAAACAAACTCCGTCCACAATCACGGAACAGATGGATATTGGTCTAATTAAATTGATCAAGTGTCGTCATTGTGCACGGTCACACAACAGTGGTGATAGATGTCCTTTTATAAAAGCCAAATGTTTTTATTGCAAAAAAATTGGACATATTGCTGCTGCATGTATGAAGAGACCTAACAGAGTGCACCGGGTGGAGGAAAGTCTGACTTCCAATTCTGGAGATGAAAAAACCTGATTACATGATGAGCACATTTGTTTGTTCAGATAATTGCCGATCACCATTGAAAGCAGAAGTAATTATCAACAGTGTAAAGGTTACTATGGAAGTGGACTCGGGTGCTGCAAGGACTATCATGGCTGAAGAGACATACAAAAAGCTGTGGGCTGTTCCACCACCATTAGAGAAGACACGCGTGAAATTGGTGACATGGACCCGTGAAGAACTAAAGGTTTTAGGTCAAGCTCATGTTCAAGTGTCATTAGGAAACAAAGAAGCTCAATGTGAGCTGTTAGTGGTTTCTGGTTTTGGGCCTAGCCTTTTAGGAAGAAATTGTTTTGATATATTGGGCATTGAGATAGCTGGTATATGCTGGACGGAAAATGAGAAGATTGATGAACTATTAAAATCTTTTCCAGAGTTATTTAAAGAAGGTCTTGGAGAGTACAATGGACCACAAGTATCGTTGAAGTTACGACCTGATGCTTCTCCGCGTTTTTTGAAGGCGCGCCCTGTACCGTTTCCCTTAATAAAACAAGTAGAAGAACAATTGACGCGAATGGTTGATGAAGGGATTTTAACCCCTGTAAAATATTCCCAATGGGCAACACCTTTAAGAATTGTGAAAAAGGATGATGGCTCCCTGCGCATATGTGGTGACTACAGGTCAACTGTTAATCTAGCAATTGAGACTGATACCTTCCCATTGCCAGCTGCTTGTGAATCATTTGTGAAATTAAGTGGAGGAAGGGTGTTTAGTAAAAATTGATTTGAAACAAGCATACATGCAGCTGAAAGTGGATGAGGGCACTGCTATGCTTTTGACACTCAATACTCCATTAGGATTAATGAAAATGAACGTCTCGCTTTTGGAGTAAATGCAGCTCCTGGTATTTTCCAACGTGTAATGTCTACAGCACTGGCAGGGATGGATGGGGGGGTAGCATGTCTTTTTGGATGACGTGGCTATTACTGGCAGAAATAATGAAGAGCATGATCAAAGGCTATGGGCAGTCTTGACTAAATTAAATACAATGGGTCTTAGGTTAAATCTGAACAAATGTGTATTTGCGTCAAATCAGATAAGTTTCTTGGGACATATGATTGATGCTGAGGGATTGCACCCATCATTGATTAAAGTAAAAGAAATAAAAGAGAAACCCGCACCTAGGAACAAAGAAGAATTACGTGCATTTTTGGGGTTATATAACTTTTATGAAAAATTTATTAAAGATAAAGCCACAATACTAGAGCCCTTGTATCGATTACTGGAGGCAAAGAAACCTTGGATATGCGGTCTATTGGAACAAATTGCTTTTGAGAAAGCTAAAGATGTGTTGTCTTCAGATTTAACTTTAGTTGGTTATGATTTAAAGAGAGAGTTATTGTTAATTTGTGATGCATCAGACTATGGTGTGGGTGCAATTATTGCACATGTGATGGATGATGGATCAGAACGACCAGTGATGATGGCATCCAGAACGTTACAACCCCATGAACGACGGTATGGACAAATCGACAAGGAAGCTCTAGCCATAATTTTCGGAATTACAAAATTTCATGAATTTCTATTAGGAAGGAAGTTTTGTATTATTACTGACCATAAGCCGCTAATCGGTATATTTAGTCCAAATAAACCTATTCCTGATCAAATTTCACCTAGATTGTTACGATGGTCATTAAAGTTGGGGTGTTATGAATATGAAATTAAATATAGACCTGGGAAATATATTGGTAATGCAGATGCTCTCAGTCGATGGACATCTGTAAACACTTCAGAAGAACAAGGAGTGGATCTATTAGCCGATGTGTTACTCCTTGAGGAACCTCCCCCTGGATTGAATCTGGATGCGGCAAGAATTGCTGCCGAGACTAAGAAGGACCGCGTATTGCAAAAGGTGTTATTTCACGTCCTACATGGTTGGCCTCCTAATAATACTGATCCCACTCTCAAGCCGTATTGGACACGTCGTGAGGCTCTTTCACACAATAAAGAATATCTATTGTGGTGTAACAGAGTCATTGTACCTGCCTCCTTACAACAGCAGGTACTGAAGGTATTGCATGCACCGCATGCTGGTATAGTCCAGACGAAAGCTTATGCTAGAGGATACGTATGGTGGGTTGGTATGGATGCACAAATAGAGACTACAGTGGCTGCCTGCGAGTTGTGTCAGGACGTAAGAAAACAATCCACCGAGAGAACCACATGCTTGGATTTTGCCCGATAAGCCATGGAGTCGTGTCCATGTTGATTTTGCTGGCCCATTCCAGGGAAAGGTCTTTTTTGTTATGATTGACAGCTACAGCAAATGGTTTGAGGCTTGTATATTACCAAATATGAGCAGCGAAGCTCTTATATCAAGTTGTCGTAAAATTTTTGCCTCACAGGGACTGCCCGAAAAATTAGTTTCGGACAACGGTAGAGCCTTTAGCTCGAGTGAATTTAATAAATTTCTGCAAAATAATCGTATCGAACATTTATATTCGCCCCCATATCACCCGGCTACGAACGGACAAATCGAGCGAGCGATACAGACGTTCAAAAACAAACTTAAGAAAATGTCGGATGCAGGGTTGTCATGGGCTGAGAAACTGCCTCGAGTGTTATATTCGCTCAGGACGGTGCCGAACCAGGAAAGACTCCTGCAGAGCTGTTGAATGGACGTAAATATAGGACTGCGGTGTCAGCATTGCATCCGGATAGTGGGCCAAACCGCTCGGAGCGACAGCTGGAGGAGGAAGCACAACGGACTTCTACCCGAACCTTTGCGATAGATCAGCCAGTTTTGGTTCGTGCCTATGGACCAGGAGAGAAGTGGCGACGGGCCACTATCGAGTATGTCGAAGGCCCAGGTTGTTATAGGGTGAGAACGGAAGATGGACAGTTGATCCGTCGACATGTCGACCAAATACTGGCACGGTCCAACGCCCAAACCGTAAGCCGGTCTCCTGACACCTTGCCCATATCACCTCAATTCCGCAGAGTATCAAGTTCAACTTCTGGATCTGAATCACCAATACGAATTCCACCACCAGAAATGTGGCCTGAAATTATTGGCATACCAAACGCTGACTGAACTTGTGATAGAGCAAGCAGTAATTATTTACACATTATTAGAAACAAACAATATTACAGTTATTGGTTGGGACTGTTATTGTTAATTAATCCTTAACATTATGTTGTAACTTGATTATTGTGATGGAAAGGTATGTTGTATATTGATTATGTAGAGGGTATAATAATTGTAATATTAAGCGAAGGTAGTTTGATAAATAAATGAGTTTGTTTGCAACCTTGTCTGATGTTTGTATCTTTTAGAAATAAATCAGTACAAAATGCTCCATGGCGCAGTTGCCTAGGTATTCGCTTCAGGGGCGGGAGTTGTGGGTTTGATTCCCACACGGGCGAACTGTTTGAGTAACCCACCGATAATTGTTTCTGATCTGGGTTGTTTGATTATCACATAAAAAAAACTTTTATTTGAAAACAAAAAAAAATACAGTCGAACATATAACCTCCTCGTTTCTCTGAAGTGTTTAAAAACATAGAGTCGTCGAATAGCAATAATTTCCGAGCAGGCCGCCCTGTGGGACAACGTGGAGCTGCTGCAGGAGCTGGTGGCGACGGGGGCGGACGTGGACGCGAGGGATCGCAGCGGGCGCACCGCCCTCCACGCGGCCGCCCTGCTCGAGGGCGGCCGCTGCCTGGCAGCCCTGTGCTCGGCCGGCGCGGAGCTGGACGCGCGCAGCGACGTCCAGACGGGCGGCAAGGTATTGCGACAGCCCTGGGTCGATTGATTTTGTGGAAATAATCGGCACGAAAGGTTCCGTACCGTTATCCATAAGAACGGCAAAAATATCGTGCGTGTTGTTTGGGGGCCCCACTTAAATAGTTTTTTTGTTCTGTTGTTTGGTGTCTGTTGTTAGAGCGGTAACGGACATACATCATCTGTAAAAATTTCAACTATCACGGTTCATGAGATACAGTCTGATGACAGACAGACGATGGAGTTTTTAGTAAGTCTCGCCGCTGCGGGAATCGATGCGACGTCGTCCGGATCCGCGCCCAGACGTTTTAACCGCTAAACTAGAGGGCAACTTGCCGCTAGGCGCATCTGTTGTAAATTTTACAGCATACAAAGAATTTTAAGTGTTGTTTAACAACGTTAATTCGAACGATAGTTGTCGCCGTTTTTATATTTAATGCCATTTTTTATAGTGCTAATCTCTACACTTTAGCCGAGGCAGAGTGATAAATTATGCAGGACTTCTGTTTGGTGGGATCGGGATCACATGCTGATTGCACCCTCATTTTAAGTGCAAACCCCAATCGCTGGACCAAACGAGATTCTGTTTAAGAATCATCGGTTGGGGCTTGGCTTTACAGGACATGCTTTCCACAGATAAAAGCGTAAATAATGAAGCTTGACGAATTTGTTTCACCGTGCACCGAACAGTGCTTGTTCCATCTTGATAGTGGGTGGACAGCGCCAACTGACTCCGTGATGATTCCGTGGCGCAGTCGCCAAGGTATTGGCTTCGGCGTCGGGGGTCGTGGGTTCGATTCCCACACGGGACAACTATTTGTGTGACCGACAGATAGTTCTTTCGCATCTGGGTGTTTGTCCGCGGTTTATAAAACGTCCTTACAACACAGGATAAAGTTATCCTAAAGTGAGGGCAAAACTGTTTAAAAAAAAAAACTTGAACCTGATGGTGGTCTGTATATACAGTGACATTGCCGTCAACGAATGCTGCAGAGCATCCTTAGTCGGAATTGACCACTATATTGAACGCAATAACATCTAAATCCGATCCAAACTTGTAACAGAATCTTATGTATATATTTTTTTCTGTACGTTTAACCTACCAGATGGCAGGCCAGTTATCAACCTGTGTAGTACTAGGGTCATTCAAATACCTTCGCACATCTAGGAATATTGTTGCTGTCGGTACGGATCCCAAGAGTCGGGCTGCTAATGAGACCAATTATGCTAACTGGCTCTAATTGGCTCGTTCTCCAATTGTCCATTTGAATTTACCGGACAATCTATTCTCCGCGTTAGTAACGCAGCCGCCTCTCGTGCCATATTCAGACCGGAGCATTTATACTTTAGCATTTGTTCCGTTGAGTGAGGTAACAGGGCTCACTGTTCAAAGGTCGACTAGTAAATGTCCTAGAGCACTTTGCCTTTTAACCTCGGATAATGCAGGGTTCCCGTGGTATAGATCTAGACAATTTTTTTTAAATTACGTAGGGTGCTTGCGTAAGACGCGGCAGTAATACTTTGGCCTTTATTTACACAATGTAATTAAGAAAAAGGGAATCGAACCCACGACCCACGGCGCAGAAGCTGAAAGCTTCCCACCAACCGATCCGAGCATTCAATAGTAACTCTGAATGTCCAAAACGAAGTTTAAGAAGGAAGAAGTACAAATTAAGTAATGCAATTGTTAAACCTTGGCGATGTTACCTGACCTCAAATTCCAAAGATAAGCGCTTTTAAGTGGGGCATGTTCCGCACATATCCAAGTTGGACCTTGGTGCCGCTGAAGCGGAAGCTGTGTATAAACAGTCTACTTAGACACGTCAGCCAGTTCACGTGCTCGCCGATAGCTCGTCTGATGGGTGCCACACTCACGGTGCGTGGACTGTTTGGTGGAGCACGTTTCGTGGTTCAAGTGTTGGGCATTAATTACGGCCTTAAGGATTAAAATTCAAATATCTACAATCAATATACAAGCATTACACTTACGTGTAAGTTGTACGTGTGTAAGGAACTTAGCGGGCCGCTTTATTTTTTTTTTATACCATTATTTGACAACGAAATTTGCACACAATATGTTATAGTCGACGTGGAATAGCTTTGAGCGATCAATTCATTTTGACCCTAACATTATAATAACGTAAACACTGAAATGTTAAAATATAACAACTGATTCGAAGGTATATTCTGGGATTTTGTTGTAAGAGGTATACATAGTCCCATAAAACATTAACTAATTCTACGTAGTCTAGTTGTGGATAGAAATAATTAAAGTTTGTGCTAAGTATTTATATCACGCACATTGCTTTGTCTTGAAGATTCATTCTTATTTTTATTTACATACGTAACATACTAACTGTCGTTTTATATTTCCAACTTCTCACATGTACCATGACGGAGGCCGTCCCCTTAATTCTTCTCTCCATGTCTTCTCCCTCTCCATTTTTGAAAGGTGTGGTAGGGCCACGTACCACGTCTGTTGCACGAATGGCCAGGTCCGTCCGGGTTAGTACCACGGCCTCACAGAAGAGCGGCGTGAAGTAGAAGTGTTACACTTCGTCACTACTTACGTCTGGTGAGAGAGGTAGCCGGGGCCCACTTTATTAAAACGTGACAACGAATCTGCGACCATACGGATGTTGCAAATGTCCATGGGTGGCAGTTACCACTTAAGATCAGGTGATACACCATCGTTTGCCACTTTCCCACATAAAAAAAACCCTATTCAATCGGACCTCTAATTGCCCCCACCCCAGACCGCCCTCCACCTGGCCGCCGAAAGAGGCCACGCCGAGAACGTGGCGCTCCTCCTCTCCGCTGGGGCGCAGGTGGACGCCGCCGACGCTGGTGGGGAGACAGCTCTAGCCCTGGCGGAGCGGGGCTGCCACAGGCGGACGGCGCGGCTGCTACGCGACGCGACCGGTGAGCGACTTTTACAGGAGAAGTTTAACTTAGCTTCAGTCTGGTACATCTACCGTGGCTATCGATCTCTACGTGTGGGATACACATATTTAAATTCGCGCATTAAACAAACAACGAAGAGCCAATTGGAGTAGTTGATAGCTCAGAGGATGCGGGGTTGATCCCCACTTGTGGAAAAATATTGTCTGATGAACGTAGTGTTTTTCTAGTGTCTGAGTGTTTATATATCTATAGTCTATACTATGTATTTATTTACAAATAAAAAAGTATTTTTAAGTATGTTTATCAGTAATCTAGTACCCATATTACAAGCTTTGCTTAGTTATTAGATAGCTTAGTCTTTTTGGGGTTCAATTGGACTAACTATTGTCGAAACTCATTCTGAGACTTTGGTTAACAAAGACCCGACTTCAGACACAAACTTGTTCCGGCTCCAGTTGACGTTTTCCCGAGAAATGTTAGCACGGACAGTGTACGAGATATCCACAGTGCTATCGTCTGCATAGCAATAAACGTTGCTGATTTGCAACATGTCATTGATATGCAGAAGAAACAGAGCAGGAGAGAGTACGCAGCCTTGAGAACACCAACATTGACAAATTTAGGCGTTTCCTCTGGTGAGTGAGGGCTATATCCGGAGCCCAATTTTCAAAAGTTGTCAACGCATCTGTAACCGTCGGGTGTTGCAGAATTCTAGGGGCGGCGGTATTCACTTAACATCAGGTGAACCGTCTTAGTCAGGATCTTAGCATGAACCGTCGATGACGAACTTGATGTTCCAATCTGCAAAAAGCTGGTGATTCAGTGGCATAATTTCTTGGGGAACCTATGGGTTTCCCAAGAAATTCGCAAGAGGCAGCTTTAAAGAAGCGCCTTGTGCCATACCCGATCGAAGGCCCACGCTATGTTCAGATTGGCTGCAAGCGCCTTCAACTTGCTCAACTGCTCCTGCCTATATAGTTGCATAATTATGCTGTTTGGTCAGATTATAATACAAAACAGACTATATTTGTTTTCTATTAAATTAATAATTTGTTTATATGATTACGAAAGCCCACCCACAACGTTTATTTAGACTCTATTCTGTTCGATAATGGTTGAAAACTGATTTTCGTTTGTCTACGTTTGTTCGCATTGCGTAGTCTTAATTAAGTGAAGTACGATATGCGTAACCGTACTCGTGTCAACTCTCGAGCCAAGAGAAGAGCTTTTCGTCGCGTACTGAACACAAAACAGGAGCATCAATTCGTACACTTGAATAAGTAAATCTAACATTTTTCATTCGTGCGTACTAGGCTTGGACACTGGGCTGTAATTTTGAATGGCGACGCCACACCCACTGATCAATTCTCGACAACATAAGTTTTATAAACTACTAGCGACCCGGCCGCGCTTTGCACGGGTGCAATCTATTATACATATGAACCTTCCTCTTGAATCGCTCTATCTAGTAAAGAAACCGCATCAAGATCCGTTGCGTAGTTTTAAAGATCTAAACGTACATACGGACAGACAGGCAGCGGGATGACTTTGTTTTGTACTTTGTATCGATGCACAGAAAAGAGACGTTTACATTTCAAGTGACATTTAGTCACTCGTTTGTTTTGCCTTCCCGGAACCCCTCCACTAACAATTAAACTTTATGGTATGGTATTAAAGTTCAAATTTACTTTTAAATATTATTACGAATCTTTTGTATGGGAATATAGAAAAGTGTTGTTTTTAGACTTTTTCAGGCAATTTTTTAAATTTTTCTCTCCGTAAGAACCATTTTCCTACCTCAAGGAATATTATAAAAAAAGAATTTGCGAAATCGGCGAAACCAGCCATTCACGCTTGATGGCGTGACCAAGGGAAATAGGGATTAATTTTTATATATATATATATATAATATAGATTAGAAGTTAAAGAAAACGTGATGGACGTTAAGATAGCTGATCGGTTCAGTTATTTTCGCAGTATAAGCGAACAAAACAAATTAGCTCTCCAATAATTAGTACACTAGCTGTTAACCGCGGCTTCGCCCGCGCGGCCAAGGGGAATTAACAATGAGTTTTTTATTTTAAAACCAGAATATCTCGCAGATGGCTGAATTTTTTCCTACTGAGTTATTATTACCTATATTTTCGACAATTCACACGACATCTTTATAAATTATAGCCTATGTACTGTTCTGATTTATAAGCTATATTATTGTAGTCTCATCAAAATCTATTCAGAAGTTTTTGCGTGAAGAGTAATAAACATCCATCCAAACGCATGTCTACTTAGGACCCGGTAGGGGCGGCATCACGAAGTGGAGAGTTCCTTCTCAGGAACGTGGTAGCCTGCAGTACAGGAAGACTTTAAAGTCAAAAGTAAACATTTCTAGGCTTAATTTAAGGTCTTATTGAACGCTAGGGAGATCACAGAACTGGCGAAGTGGCCAACAACCGAGTTTTAGCGTGTAGGTACCCCACATTACCCTTTCTCTTAAGGAAACTACTTTTTTAGATTTTTTTGATTTTACTCCCACCCCGAAACCAAAAAGAAGTTTACCGTTTAAAAAGTTAAACAAGTTGCATGCATCTCCGTGGCGATATTCCGCCTTAAATCGACTCGGCCGCGAATTGATGCCAATAATAAACTCATTCGACCGACGGAATAATCTATTTATATCTCGATGCTAATTATGTATGCAATGCACTCTACAACATATAGCTCTCAGAGTTTGTTGCAATTGTTATTTTTTATGAGATGACCAGCGAACAGGTTCCCCGGGGGTTGCGTGATTACCGCGGCCAGTGGCCATAAAACTCTCATTAGTTAAAATTATTTTAATCTGTGTAGCGGTTGGTCATACTCTGCTTGAGCGGGTAAAACGTCACTTCGATTGGTTGGCGGTCCGCCGATCTCGTCTGTGATTGGCCGACGGTGGTACGCCGTGATAAATAAATATTTAGGACATATTTTTACACAACTTTCTCTAGTCCCAAACTAAGCAATACTTGTATATGGGTACAAGATAACTGATTAACATACTATTCTTTTGTAAATAAATACATACTATAAATATATAGGTAAACAACTCTGGCGCAAGAGACAGGTGCACTACCCACTACACCAATCGTCATGCACTTGAAAGTTTGGCGCGCTTTTTACAGACTATTAGTGGTTTAAATTTCGGATAATTATCGGAAATAATGTGCAAAATTTATAAAATCTAAATTATATTATTGTTAGAACACGAAAAGAAAAACGCTGTCATAAATAAACATATTTATTACTTTATGCTCTAAATTTCATTTCATTTTCGGTTAGTTAAAAATTATTTTATAACCAAAATATCAAATAGTCACCAACATTCAAGGATTTTAATCTCACTTCATTACTTTTTGACTTTGAGGGTGAAACTTTAAAAACTTTCCTTAACAAATGACCACGAGAATAAAGTCAAGGTAACGTCTTAATTTTGTTGGTTAATATCCTTTTATTTTACAAACTGGCCAATGTAACCCAACCTATAGTATATTGCATAATTAATGCATATACAATATATACCTAAGGTCGTGTGACTGAGTTTTGGCGGGAACCCGGGCCAACGTTTTTTATTTTTATTTTCTATGACCTACAGCGAGCGCGCTTTATCGGCCAGTGTTTGGTGATTTTGTTTTATTTGTATGCTTTTAAAAGATATGTAATCTTTATATATTGTTAATGTCAAGGCTAATAACAATTATGCGAAACGCTAATGCTAGAACTGTGTAAGTTAGCGTGTGAAACGTGTGACTAAATGTCATAAATTATGTATGCAATATGTCTGATATTAACTTATGTTTCTATATTATATGAGTAATTGATAGAATTTAGATTTTACGGCGTGGTGATACAGTCGCTGTTCAATTACAATAATAGTATGTACACGTCCCACTACTGGGCAAAGGTCCACCACGAGGCCCCACGGCCGACAAGCGCACTTCACATAACTTAATATATACTTCATTAACAATCACAATGCAACTCCGGTTGCTCGTATATCGCGTATATGTATATCGTGCTCGTATATATATATATATAATAGGAATCTCGGAGACGGCTCCAGCGATTTTCATGAAATTTAGCATGTGCGTCGATTCGGGGTCGATCGAAAAATCAATTTATCCCTGTTTTTCAGGGAATGAAAAATATCTATAAAAAAATGTTATAATAGCTCGGTCGGTAATCGGGCGGCCCCGAAACAGAAGGCCGCGGATGGTTTCACGTTCATATACACACTTTTTTTTCTATACCAGATCATTGCTTGATTTATTTTTTAGTTTTTTAATTTCCAAAATACACGATTTGCCAAAAAAAAACCGGTACTATTATAGGTTCTCCAGGTACTATTGAATTAAAGGCGAGCGCCCGGAAACTGATCTATCACGGCTGTTGAACAGCAACAGTATTGAGTTCTTTTCTTAGTTTCGATGACAAAAGAGAGTAGAAGTGGTATTATTAATTTTTACCAAGATAAACAAGACGTTTGAGTTATTTGAATTTTGATAAATTTTATTAAAAGTTACTCTTACATTTCGGGGAAGGCAGTTCAAAATTTTCTTATTTTTGCTTTCACCAGAGGTCATAAAATACTTAATTTCTGCTTACGTAAAACCTGAACGGTTAATGGTTCAACTAATAATGGAGAGGATCTTTACGGTTTATATATAATAATTTCAGGACAGGATGAGACATACATGTTTCGAGACATATTTTTCAGGAATGGACATATTAATTAAACTAAGCAAAGCTTGTACTATTGGTACTAGATAACTGATAAAGGTGCTTTTGTTTGGCAAATAAATTAAAAAGCGATGACTGTTGCGGGGCCCTACCACATGTGCCACGCAGCAGCCTCGGCTGTTGCAATAAGTTTTTTCAACAGTTTACTATGAAAGCTGCTTTATTTTATGAAAAACTGCTTTTTCCGTTAGAACAATTTAACGCCATATTATGTATAGGGTAAGTCTAGTTGGTATTCCTCACGCTAAGACCTAGAAGGTCTATTGAGATTGACGACACAATTGGCCTAGTGGGTAGTACACCTGCCTGTTGCGCCAAAGGTCGTTTGTTCGATTCCCACTGCTGGAGAAATATTGTGTGGTGAACCTAGTGTTTTTTCAGTGTCTCAGTGTTTATTTATCTATAACATGTATTTATGTACAAAAGAAAAGTATGCTTAAGTAGGTTTATCAGTTACCTAATACTCACAGCCTGTAAGAACTAAAAAGCCTGCGTTGGCAATATCTGATAAATGTTTTGATTTTTTTGGTGTACAATAAAGAAAAGTACAGTAAAAATGTGGCCTGAAATATTAATTTATACTTAACTAGAACTAACACCCCGCCAGTTTTGACATCGCCGAATATACTCGTCGTATGTAGGAGGTCGTCACAGTTGAAATCCTCACGGAGGCAAGGCTTCGTTCGACACGTGGTGCGGCAAGAGGGAATGGCCCCAAACCGCCCCGCACCCCCACCCCATGACGGCATCTACCGGCGTCGGGGGTTGAAGGCCGACTTCCCGCCGTCTGGTCTGGTACCGGATTGTGTGCTTCGACGATATTATCGATTGTTCGACATGCAACCTTTTAGGCGGCGGTTAGTTAATGCATATTTAGATATATGAGAGAGAAGATATATCGCAGGTAGTCAGAAAAGAGAGCTATGCATTGTTCTTCTATCATAAATATTTGCTAAATTTATCTTCTCGTGTACGTTGTTACACTCGCTTTTTTGAAGTTATACTTTTACCGCGTTTGGAAAAAACAATGAGAGTGAACTTTTACGATGCGCGACACCTGGAAGCGACACCATTTTGACATTTACCTATAATTCCAAGTTATTTAATTAAACCGTTATAAGTTTCGTTTAATGTCTTTTTCACAAACAAAGAGTACGTCACAGAGGATGGGCATACTCTAAAGAAGTATAGCTTCTTACGTGCGTACATAAGTACAGACACTCGTTTTCTTTTAAATAATTTCCACTGCCGAGTAAGGTTATTCTGTGTGGCACGGATGTGTTGCTTACTACGAAATCGGTCTACACCGGCGGTGTTTCCGGACCTATACTCGTTACTTTCATTAATATCGGGCAACGCAGCCGCTTGCCGGTTCCCTCGTTTAAAAGTAACGTTACTGGTCCAAGGCCGCGTCGATTTTTATAATACGAGTGTACCGAACGCCTCGCGGACCGGTACGCTACGTAAACACCCCCTCACTATCAAACACGTAGTTTCCGCAGGGATGTATTCCGCAGAAATATATCGATATTTATAAAAACATCAATATCGGCCTCGATATATCGATGTATCGATATTTTCTCTCAATACCCATTTTTCAAAAAAAATTATATGTTAAGTTTTGAATATTTGATACTAGCTGCTGCCCGCGACTACGTCTGCGTAGAATAGGCTGAAGGTGTAAAATTCAGACAGAAAGACAGATATACATAAAAATATGTATATAAGTACAGCCTGTTTTATTCTGATATATAAGCTATATTATTGTAAAGTTTCATTAAATTCCATTTGGGTGAAAAAGTAACAAACATCCATACATACATATAAACTTGTGCCTTTATAATATTAGTAAGGATCGAATTTGAAAAAATATCGTTTTTGATACGATTTCGATATTGAATATTTTGTATCGATATATGCAATCCAAATACATCGGCAAAAAATATCGATATGGGGACATTTTTTCGACATCCTTAAGTTTCCGTGCGTCGAATCAGTTCGAGCGACGCGTCCGCGTCTCTCGATCGCGTCATCGGGTAATCCTCGCGATTTGTCATCGTCTTTTCACGCGAGCGTTTAGTGCAGTGCGTGATATATATTGTGAAATATTCACTGTGCTATTTTACTATGTATAAATAATTATTCTATGCGTGTGTGTGTAACCGAATTCGGCCGCTGAAATTTTTCATTTGCGTTCAAGTGGATTCATTGTCGAATCGTTTAGATTCACAGTTCGGTCCACCACAGTGTTTTTTTTTTTTAAATTATTTTTTTGTTATCCATAAGCTGTCATCGGATTTGGGACGTGTGTACAGGACATCTGTCGGGTTCTAGTATTACTATATTCAGCGAGACGAATATATCGAATTTGTTCTCAGTCATGTTTACACAAGCGTCCCGGTGTTATAATAACTAGAGAAACGTCTTATTTATGTGTGCGCATTCGCTAAGCGGCTAACCCGTCGCTTGTCGTTAAATAGGATATGATGTGCCGTGGACCAGTCAATTGACCAATATGTAAATAAGTAACCTACTTTTATGAAGGTAAAGTCGATCTCTGCCTGCTCCTCTGGACGACTGGCGTGATACGTTCGCCCAGTGGTCGACTTTTATTTGAGAATTGTAGATTTTCTTTATCGATAACACAAATATCTGTTCTTTGATAGCTCGTCAATAGCTGTTAAAAAACAACTAGCACTTTAAAAGTAAAGTGTAGAGATTAGCACTATAAAAAACTTTAAATGAGTAGCAGTTTATTTTAATATGTTATCGTCTAGCGAATCGTTAATAACATGTGAGAGCCCCAGTTATCGCTACAACACGTTGTTTATATTATTTGTGTGTGCACGCTGATCTGTTGTTGTTCCTATGTAACTAAACAAATTTATCTTCACATTTCGTGTGCCCTTCTCACCTATGTGGGGTCGGTACAGCATGTGAACCATATTGTTAATTATAAGCCACAAGGGTGGCACAAATACTTGTCCCGTGTGCGAATCGAACCCACGACCCCCGGCTTCGGAAACACTGATGTTTAAGAAGATCAAATCTGTACAATTCAGAGTGTTTAGCCATCCCTTTGGCAACTTAAATGACATTTGAGAAGCCATTTGACAGCTGATCAGTTAATTTCTACGATGACCATTGTTTCAGAAACCGGGCGTCAATGTAGGGGACGTTTCTCAAAGGTATCAATTGAATATTTGGTCCTGCGGTCTGCGGTTAGACACTTGTCTTTTTGTGAAAAAATTTTCGTTTAGAACCAGCGTGCTTGATACGATTTTGAGTCTTAGAAGTTTACATTACTAGTTGACAGTACAACTAGTTGATACCCTCGACTTTGCGTGCGTAGCTCCATAGTATTTTTATTTAACAAACAAAGTTTTGGGAAAATCTAAATGTACCTTTTAAATTTTTTAAGAACAAAACAAAAATGGTCTCGTGTGGAATAATTACTTATCTTTCTCAATTTTATTATAAAGGGTGGCTTTTCTAAGTGTATCCATTTTTTTTATTAAATTATACACACATTATCACATTTAAAATAGTAATTATTTTTTATATTGCATTTTTTATATTGTCACTCGTAAGTAATTAATTACATTCATTTGAACTTATCTCAAAAAGTGCCTGATTTATACGCAACTCGTTTATTTTACGCGCGATCATTCATAACTAACACGCACACAAGTTCGTGCACAATAAAATTTAGGTATTTATGAATGACTACCACATTGTCAACACGTTCTGTCTTTTAGGGAATAGAGTGGCATTATTTTTTTTTTTGGAAAAAAAACTTTTTTTTTTTTTATTTCAATAAACGATTATACTACCGAGTCTGAACGTCCTGTGTAAATTTGGGCACTTCTCAAAAAATCACCCTGTATACAAAGAAGAGGTGGATATGATACTAGCGCACTCAACTGAGGCACTCAAATTATGCCAATTGGTGTAAGTAGATTGCCATTTTATAGACCACTAAATCTTTTCGTATACGTTCTCATCTGCCACATACAGCTATATGTGTCGTATTATGTAAAGTGGAAGAAATTTAAAACGCCCCGCAGTATGGACATGCGTCCTCTATAATATTAAACATCGTTGATCTATCTATATCGTTATGGGTGCAATAAAAGCACAGACTTGAAATACCATTAATATTTATATTTTATTCATATTACAAGGAATGTATGACAACTGACTGTGTCAACTAGAATAATAGTAATTGTTTTATGCTTTTTATTTAGAATAGCTTGTACTGTAAAAAGTATTGTAAGTAATGTTTGTATTGTTAAATTCAAAAAACGCCAACAATCTATAATAATCGTATATAAAAACATTTATATCGTATCCACATTAAAGGGTTTAGTAATAATAAATAACAAGTTGCCGATTTTAACTGTATAAATGTACGGACAGACATATAATTATTCCTATAAAATATAGTTCACGCGTCCGCATTTGGTACGGTTCGCCAAATCTGGTTCTAACTCAAACATCTACATCGCAACCTATCCAATATTCAATTTAAATACCTCCGAATGACGCATTATTTACCATATATTAACGGTTAACAAGTTTTATGTAATGAGTCAGTCGTATATTGAGTCTTCTCTTCCCACGTAATCTACAGATAAAAGTAAAGAGTGAAGAAACAGCCTATAAAAGTCCCACTGCTGAGCAAAGGCCTCCTCTGAACTGTGGGAATTGGCGGACTTCACATGTCTTAGAAATATTTTTTTGTTATCACTCCGAAATATGCAGATTTCCTCGCGATGTCTTCCTTCACCGCTGAGCTTGTGATAACTTGAGGACTCCGTGGCGCATTGGCCAATGTATTGGCTTCGGCGTCGGGGGTCGTGGGTTCGATTCCCACACGGGACAACTATTTGTGTGACCCACAGATAGTTGTATCGCATCTGGGTGTTTGTCCACGTGAAATCTTTGTTTGTAAAACGTCCTTACAACACAGTATAATGTTATCCTAAGGTAAGGGCAATGTTTAAAAAAAAAAAAGGAAAAAAATCAGCAATTAAAATTAACATTCACATTGATACCGGCACCGGGTATCGAACTCCGGTTGCTCGTGAGTATATTAAGTATTTAAATAAAACCGTTTAAAAACTTTTAAGTTATACGGTTTTATTTTATGTCTTTTTTTGTGCACTGAAAACTACAATATTGTATTGTCATCTAAATTAAATGTGTGCACCAAATTTCAGATCAATCTGACAATGGGAACGTGCTTAAATTTCAATTTCTAATTTTGACCCAAATAAATAAACAAATTCCGTACGGGTCGAGCTAAATAAAACCGTTTAATTATTAATATTTTTAAATTATTTAAAATTTAACAAGTAATTAAAGGGAAGCGCCAGCTTTCATATAAAAAAGAATCATCAAAATCTGTCCAATCAGTAGAAAGTTCTGAGGTAAAAAATGCAAAAAAATACAGTCGAATTGAGAACCTCCTTTTTGGGAAGTCGGTTGATAAAGTTACAGATTATTCTAATATACCGCAAGAGCTCCCTGCGTCCATAGAGCTGGGGCAAGGACCATTATGCGTGGTAAATTTAATAAGTCCATTGCTGTCGACAGCTAGGTTTGAACTTGAGACGCTCGGGTAGGCTGATATAGCAAACACTCGGCCACTGAGTTAATCTATAAATACGAGTATATATGTGTCATAATTTTGTTTCGCCCGTCGTTTGACCTGAATGAGACCACTGTTTTATAAGTTGGCAAGACGCATCTTCAACTGCTCAATGAACTAGAATTCACGGCGATAAGTTTTTTTTTATTTAAAAACATTTTCCTTACTGTAGACCAACATTATTGGGCGAAATACATAAATTTCACGTGGACACAGATCAGAAACAGTTATCTGCGAGTAACACAAACAGTTGTACCGTGTGCCTAAGCCAATAACTCTGCAACTGCGCCACGGAGTCATAGTATGGTAGGGCCACGGAGCATCAGCTGTTGCACGAATGGGCAGGCCCTTCCGGGGAGTGCCACGGCCTATCTGAAGGCCTTCACACCGGGTGAAGAGGAACTGTTATACTTTATTGTTTCGTCTGGTGAGAGAGGTAGCCGGGGCCCGGAGCCCACTTTTTTGAAAGTTGGCAACGCCTCTACAATCCCTCACGAGTTGTTTATGTCCATGGGCGGCGATATACAGTTGACATCCCATAAAAAAGACTTAATTGAATAAAATATTGCCTGATTTTATTTAGGTACTTAATTGTTTAAGGACAGTGAAAACAAAACTTTGGATCTTCGAAGTTTCAAATCGTAGTGTCACAGATAACTCAAACACTCACCTCCTTGTAAAACTTGTATAGAGAGCCGAGTGTCTTCATTATCATGTTTAATTGCCCTCTGGCGACCCGCATTTGGTAAATGAATCATGATATATAGCGCGATGTAATACGGAGGTTTTTTTTTATGCGAAAAGTTGCCAAGCGGGCAGACGGTTCACCTGATGTTAAGTGAATACCGCCGCCCATGGACGTCTGCAACACCCGAGGGTTCCAGATGCGTTGACAACCTTTTGAAAACTCCCCCCACCTCACTCACCAGACGAAACGCGAAAGTATTATACTTCCACTTTACGCCGGTTTTCTGTGAGGTCGTGGTACTTACCCGCGAAGAGCCTGCCCATTCGTGCAACAGACGAGGCTGCTGCGTGGCCCTACCATCGGTTACAAACTAAGTATTTTTCTCATGAACTATTGATTTATTCATATATTCAAAACTGTATGCCCAAAACCTTTGTACAAAAGCGGCGGTGGTCCAAAAATTAGGTAGGTGCACAAATAAACTTAGAAATAACAAGGCCAACAAGTAATTATCATTTAAAGACTACATTATACATAATGGATGCCCATAAATTACTACGCGGGACAACTGGATACAAAATAACGCAACAATATATACAAAAAGCCGTGATAGCTCAGTGTCCGGGCGCTCGCCTTTAATTCAATCTACTCCAGCGATTTTTTCTATTTTTCTCAGCGGTGATGGTAGACATCGTGAGGAAACTTGCGATATTTTCAAAGTAATGGCTAAAAAATATTTCATAGAAGTCCGCCAATCAGCGAACAACGTCCTATCACTCTTTGTCCAGAGGATGCCTTTGCCCTGCAGTGGGATATGCATAGTTTCTTACTTTTCCTTTTTGAAGCGTACTTTAAGTAAGGTTAGAGATATATTAATTTTAACGATTGTGTACTGATATTGTAAACTGGCACACTCCAAAAATTTCTTTAAATCAACCTTACATCTTACAATTTTTTAAAAATTGTAAAGAACTCTCCATCATCTCATCTCAACTTATACAAACTTAACCGTAAACGTGGTTACGCAAAAGTGTAACCCGTGCTGAGTCCTATCAGGCAAGCTACTTCTTAATTATTTTGGGATACGAATTTAGTCTAGTCGTTTCTACGAGCACTCTTTGGTACATATATATTATACACTAGCTGTCCGCACAGACTTTTTTTTTACAATACAAAAAAAATTAAATTAGCCGAATTGGTCCAGCCATTCTTGAGTTATGCGCTTACCAATATTCATTTTTAGTTTATTACTAGCGACTCGCCCCGGCTTCGGACTGGTGCAATGTATTATACATATAAACCTTCCTCTTGAATCACTCTCTAGTAAAAGAAATCCGCATCAAGTTCCGTCGCGTAGTGTTAAAGCTCTAAGCATACATACGGACAGACAGACAGCGGGACGACTTTGTTTTATACTACGTAGTGAAAACGGATCAATTTTTAAACGTTACCTTTATTAAAACACCATTGTATGCGCCAAATGCGTATAGCTTTTGTGTTCCTGTGCTGCGTTGATGTAACTCGAGCCGCGAGTCGCCTATCGACGGCGGGCTCGTCGGGGTCAAGGTCAGATTCGTAATCCCGGTAAGGATTCCTCAATCAAGGGTCAAGGTCCGATGAGTCAACAGTCTGACCCTAAGTAATCATATCGCCACCATTTGCGACATCAAGCCGAGACTTGTCTACAAGACTTATCGTCTTATCGACTTATCGTATCTTGTCGTGATAGTTACTCATACAGATTAATCATTGGAGTCGTGCGTGGCCCTACCGCAGTAAAATTTAACTTAGTACCCAATCACTTCCACATGAAAATGCAAATACAAATAGAAAACGAGGTGGACGAGGTAGCGTTTGTCGCCGTGTAAGATTATCAAACGATCTGTTTCGATGTCGCCGAATAGAAAAATTATTGCAATCCAGTAAGCATTCTTGACAGAGCTCCCCCCCTCCCCATTGCGTTCTTTAATCGCGTTACGACGCCGTCGCCTTAAATCTCCGAAGGTATGCTAGACGTTACAGACCTTTTGAATGGGGCAGTGCCCCAATCCACGTCTACATTATAATTACGTTATCCGCGACGTGAAAGTGTCCTTTTTGCGCGAACGTTGTTTTGCCCGATGATGACTCCGCGGCGCAGTTGCAAAGCTCGGTCACGGTGCCAGCGGCCGCGGTTCGATTTCCACACGCGACAAATATTTTAAAGCCTCAAAGGCAGTTGTACGAGATTTGGGAGTTTACACTTGGCAACTCCGCTGCGTCAAACAGATTTTATCGTTTGGTGGATACAAACATAGGGAAGTTATTTTTCTTATGTATAAATAACATAACCGCATAAGTGCTTAAACGATCCTCATTTTTTAATTAAAGTGATGTGCTGGATGAAGTAAATATGACTAACGATGAGGACAATTATATGGCGAGAGACTAAAAAAATATTATTCTTTCAATAATTATTTTCTATAGAACAGTGTAATTCGTCGTTATTGTGAATGCTTTTCATTTTCAAAAGACTAAAGTGGAACGCGATCGTATTTAGAATCATTCAAAATAGACTGATCGAATTTGGAAAAAGAAACGATTGCACCTTTAATGAAGAGGAAATAAACAAAACGTTCGCAATTAAAGAGAAATAGAAAGGGGATCGCTGTTTAAAAAATAACAATAAAACTGCACTCGGAGGAGGGTGACAAGAAAATTATAAAGAAAATAAAAGAATAAAATACACAATCGTGTTCGAAATTCAAAAATCGCGGGTATCAGCGATGGCGCCCTGAGCGAGCTTAGGTCAGAGCATGCTGAAGCGCTTCCGCTCAGTCGCACTGCAGACGCGGCTGAGCGAGGACGCGCTGGACGGCCAGCGGATGGTGGTCGAGGAGCTGGAGTGCGCGTACGACGCCACGCAGTACTTCGTGGAGGACGTCGCCGACCCTTGGAGCCAAGGAGGTACATGAGGCCAACTGGATACATGAAGATTTGTCATTAAAAATTATATTGAACTTAGCATAAAGTATTAATTATGAGTTATTAAAGTATTATCATTACGGCTACCGTCAAGTCGGTAGTTTCTTATGATTCTGTCGATGTCCAACCCTATTGGGGTAACGGTCTGTAGGGCTTAAAAAGACGGCGACACGTTTAAGTTTCTCATGACACGGACATGGCGAAATCTGAGGGTATACGTGATATCGCATACGGGATATAATATCCGATGCTTAATAATTAGTACTATATTTAGTAATAATTGTCTCCGTGATAGAGACAGTAATTGAACAGTGGCTCAGTTTCATTCCACTCTTGTTGTTTTTGTATATGCTTCATGTTTGTACCTATATTAATTTCTTTTTATACATAAACATTATCATTCATCAGTGAGGCAGCATTGATTCTCACAGCGTTTGAAAACTACGTTTTGCGCGATCACTTTCATCATAAACGGCCCTTCAGAAGTTACGAAATTATCCTAATCCTATGATAATCACAACGAATTACCCAGGAAAACAAGGCACGAACACTTGCAGATGGCGTCCACTGAACCTTCTTATCAAGATCCGTTGGATTAGGAGACTTAAAAATCCCAGCATTTCGATGGGGTCCGGTCCCCCCTATACGTCCAATTTATGGAATGCACCATTGTGATTGGACCACGCTGTACTAACGTTTTATACAGTAGTTCATGTCACACTTCATGCAGGAGGTACTCTGTCATGTTCCTAGCTAGAGAATATCCAGCTAGTGGTAGCCGTCTTTTCAGGCGCTCTGCATCCGATATTACAGATCGTACTGGTCCCAAAGAATTGGGATACGAAGAATTTGGTATGAGAAAGTTCCACTTGCAATGACCAATAGGTTAGTGCAAGCGGAACTTTCTCGGCATTCAGAGCAATAGCTGCGTCGTAAGACGACCACGGGCCATATATATTGATGATTTCTTATATTACTTTATGAATGGTGCGTTTATGCAACTACCTTGTACTACGATATTATACACTACCAGGTTTTATACCATTCATGCATGGTACCCTCCCAATTCAGTATCACACAAGTGTAATTAAGTTTGCAATGGTTCTTATTCCCTATTGCGTTTCTATCAGTATCATGGATCAAGATTTGGACTTCATAGTGCATCATCATTGTCATCTCAGCCTCTTTTAGGTTACTGCTGGACATAAGCCACAGACTGCCACCTGCTTCCATCGACTTCCCACACTCTTGCACATGTCGTCACTCCATCTGGTGGAGGGGTGTTCTACACTGTTGTAGGGCCACTGTCCATATCGGCTATCGACTCGAATCTATTATTTACATAATTATAGATGACGCCATAACTGCCCACTCGCCAGTATTATAATGTAACAGGTACCCTGTTGTTGTTTGAGCTCGACCTCGGATTGCAAGTCAACTACAGGCACCGTCGTTATTTATAATTGTATTCATAGCGTTAATTATCCATGATTTTATGTGAAAAATAATAATTCCTTAAGCGGCGGGTTCGCAGAAACGCTATCCGGTCCTCGCCTATGAATGTGTAATGAGGTCATTATCATTACCCGAAACGAGTTTCACGGATTGTGGTGTTCGAAGTCGTGGGACGGTGTCGGTTTGCTCTACCCCATCGAAATACAAGTCTATGATGGGATTTTTTTGTAGTTTCTCTTTTGGCTCCACGTCAAAGTCAAAGTCAACATTTCCTTATTCAAAAATGCTTATTTTAAGGCCTTATTGAACATCACGACCAACTATTACCGTTTCACTAAATTAGACCTAACCAGAGAAGGACCGGCAAAAAACTGCATTTTTATAGGCAATGTTACGGAACCTTTCGTGCGCCAGTCCGACTCGCAATGGCGAATGCAACGTCAGTAGCTGCTACATGACAATACCACGGTATAAGTGGATATCTCTATCAATATACTTGTCCCGAACCGGAAACTCAACAAGAGTTTGACACTAATTAAACTACTAATTTAACGGTGGTAGGGCCACGACCTCACAGAAAACTGGCGTAAAGTACAAGTTACACTTGTGCCTTTCGTCTGGTGAGTGAGGTAGCCGGGGCCCACATTATTAAAAGGTGGCAACACATCTGCAACGGGTGTTGCAAATGTCCGTGGGCTGCGGTTATCACTTAACATCTGGTGAACCGCCAGCTCGTTTGCCACATTTTCACATAAAAAAAGCGTTTTAATGCAGTCGATGCGAACGGTCCATAGTCTTAGGCGTCTATTCTATTAATCTAGTGCCTTTCGACAGATGCGTTGGAGAGGGAGCGCCTGGCGCAGCACGCGCAGCTCCGCGAGCTGGTGATGAGGGGGGACGTGGCCGCGCTGAGGGCGAGGCTGGCGGCCCTGGGGCCGGCGGCCGCGGTGGTGGCCAACCTCACCCCGGGCGGCGCCAACACGCTGCTCTACGTGTGAGTACGGCCCTAACCTCAGGAGAAATTTCCCAAAGACACACCGTCTGTTGTGGAGTAGTTTTTTGAAATCTCCTCGGTATTTGGTTTGGTGGGAAGTAGATGGCTCTAATCTAATTCTATATAATATTGTATATATATTATACAATTATTATTTTGTTGTTTCACCTATTCTCGTGTGAAGAGTTTCACTGACTGCGATTTTAGAAAACGGTATTAAATTTATGATATGCATATAATAATAACATAAATGGATTGTTCTTAGTACACTTGTACCCTTTCTCTGTTTTGAGACGATATTCTTCTACATAATTACAATATTCAAAAGGAGATTTAAAATTAGATTAGCGATCGATCAATTTCCGCACGCCTCGAGTGCTCACGAACAATTCATTTACCTGATCGATTTCCACCGATTATATAGATGGCAGTAACTTGTCTATGGTTGCGTTTGACCATATCCTACAGTAGGGTAAAGAATGTTTCCGTTCAGGGCGTGCGAGTCCGGTGTTAGGGCGGCGGCCGCCGCTCTGGTGGGCGGGGGAGCGGACGGGCGCGCCCATCCCGTCACCCGCTACGGGCCCCTCTACATCGCGTGCTACCACGGCCACGCCGACACCGCGCGACTCCTCCTCGACCACTTCCCGGAGGCGGTGCAGGTGACAAGCTTAACCCGTCCCATCCGTCCACTACCATTACTACTACTACTTCACAATGCACGTAACGTAGGCTAAAATAAGAATAAGAATATTTAAAAACAGAGCAACTGTTGAGTTTCTTACAGATAATATAAATTATTATGTAATTTGACATTTCATAAGAACAGGGAAACGGTCTGTTTGAATAAAGATATTTGGAATTTGAATGGGTTCAGTTCGAGTAAATGAGATTCTCGAGTGGTGCCTCTACGAGGCAATCGTAGTGTAGTACGACCCCCACTATTTGGAGCGACAACATGTGCAAGTACTGTGCTTCGTCGCGGTCTGTGGGGGAGACCTATGTTCAGCAGTGGACTCAAATAGGTGGTCATGATATGATGATGATGATGACGAAAGCTACTTTTAGAGATTTATCAAGTTTGAGTTGATCTTTCGAAACTTTTGTAGCATTCATTATCACAGTATAGACTTAAGCATTAAGAGTCTCAATGTCATTTACAACCCGAGGCACATCCAGTTTTATAATTATTAATCTTGTGCAATCTACGCTGAGGTGCTAATTGAGTCTTCGCTTGCAGTAGTGGTTGTACATTTAATTTTTGACTCATCCTGTAGGAATTTAGGATTCCTAGAACTTGATATAAAACACTATTGATATAGGTTAAAAACTGTATTGTCCGAAAATTAATAAATAACTCGATACTGATAGATTAATGCCGATTATTTTAGAACACAACAAAAATGATGAGGCGTGCAATTGACGCCGTTTCGTAATAATTATGTCGAGCGTAGCTCGTACACATCCCTATGTCAAAATTTTGGTTCTTTTAATTTCAATAGCCTAACGAATCATCATCGGGATGGTTACTCCTTTGTTGGTCCCGTGTAAGAAATTATCAACAGCTCCTTAATTTTTTTTTTATTATCCGAGCTGAAGGTTAGCAAGAAGAATTTGGAATGCTAGACATTTTTACCCTACTCAAAATAACTATCATTCTCTCGCCACTTGACCATATTGTTTTCAAAAGCCAAAAGGGCGCCGAAACTTTACCTTTATACATTATCCCTTCCGATTTTTAGTTACCTATGGTCTACCTACGGTGGTTACGTATTAGTTTAGGAGTAGATGATTGTTTTAAGTTTAATGTTCACGAAATAGTTCCTTTATCTTCAAGGAACTCAGGTATTGATAAGTTCAATTTTCAATTACAGCAAGAGACTGTGGAGAAATGGTTGCCTCTGCACGCGGCGTGCATCGGTGGCCATGCTGCCCTGGTCACGCTCCTGCTGGACTACCCTTACCCAGAGAGAGTGCTGCGCAGCTACACGTGAGTGCAAGCAGCGCTTGTGAAGTTTCACAATGCAGCCTGTCATTAGGGACATGTGAAGCCAGTAAGGGATTGTCGAAAACCCCACCGAGTTGCTTTAATTTAAACCAAAATCCCTATTTTGTTATCCTAATATCTCCAGTTCAAATCTTGCGATGCTCCTATTGTTGTATATACTTTATTTTTTTATTTGAGATGGCGGTAAGCGAGCTGGCAGTTCACCTGATGTTAAGTGATAACCGCTGCCCGTGGGGTTGCACATGCCTTGCCACCTTTTAATAATGTGGGTCCCATGTATGTGTAACAGGGAAGATTTGTGTGGTCGCACCACATACTAGTGAGTTGCGGACCACAAAGTTTGTTTTTCAAAATATCGATAATTTCACCTGACACAGTGTCAAAAGTATGTGCAATGTCTTGTCAAAATTTCTAACCAATACAGAACTTTTAACTTGAGATTTTAGTTCTTTACAAAAGATAGATAAAACTGAAGAAGCTATATTTAGATATTACTATTGAGTGCATCTCTCCTATATTTGCTACGTATTCTAGCGCATTAACAAATTTACGAGAGGCTTGTGTAGACTATGAGGCCGCGGGGTACCCCAAGGCCGCAGCCTAGTTCCTCCACTGTTGACCGCTTGCAGCGACGCATCGGGCCAGTGGCGCTACCGGTTCGCCTTCGACGTGAACGCGCGCGACGCGAGCGGCCAGAGCGCCCTTTACGTCGCGTGCACCCTCGGCAATTCGGCCGTCGTGGACGCGCTGCTCGCCTTCTCGCTGCCGAGAGAGAGGGTGCCCAGGGACCAGGTACGATAGCATAGCTCTTCATGCCGTGGGAGGTGGTCCCGTAGGCCAAGGCAGTGCTCTCACACCAACAACTTTGATGGTCAATTATTATATTCAGAAAACATTAGGAAGTTATCTTCGTTCATTCGCTTTTGATCATCACTGGTTTTATATTTTTGTATTCTCTTGTATATTTCTTTGTTATCTTAAGATAGTAGAAAATTCTACTTTCGCAAAAAAAACTTTTATAACAATTAATCCCAATAGTGCAGGTGTACAGAAACGCAAAAGGTAAGACAGATAGACGGAAAAGCACATTTGAGACACGCATTATTATAATAGACGTCGTGTGAGAGTTAAATCTAGTCCCCGTCTTGCCACTGCGAGGAAAACCCTTTAAATATATTTGTTCACATGCACTCATACGTGTGAATTCACCTCACCGATTGCATAACCGCATAACATGAAGTCAATCACGGTCGTGTCCTAGCTAGACCCTGATAAAGTTGAACATGGGCATTTTGGCACGTAGACAGGGGATGGATAGACGACCACAAGATGGATTGAAGACCTGCTCAAATTGGATCGAGCTTCGTGACGTTCTGTTGAACCTGTTCTCAGCAGCGGCTGAAATGATAGTTCATTGGTCCAGCCGCTGGGCTCGTCCGTATTCCAAGAGTTTCGTTGCTTCAGCCGAAGGCGGAGGAGGCGGCCGCTCCCCCCGAGCCCGTGGGCGCCCAGCAGGTGCTGAGCCCCCACCGGGCGGGCATCTCGCTCGGAATCCACGCCATAGTCAGCAAGCTCACCGGCTCCACCAAGGCGGTAATCTTGCTCTCCTTAACCGGTACTCTGTTCGTTGTTGTATCCAGTTCCATTCTACTAAAGTATGAACGACTCTATTAAAGAATCACGTAAGAAGTTAAGGATTGCTCAACAAATCGTTGGTCTTCTTTTAACGTGCCTGATGCCGCCGTAACTGAATAGCTATCCGCCGTAACCGTGTTTTTAATTAAAAGTTTCATTTAAGTACGTATTGAAAAATACATATGTTAGAAATGTACATGTTTTGATCAGGTATCTAGAATTTAAATGATATAATTTGACAAAACGGTTCTTCGATAGAGCCCAGCATCATCCCAACCCTCTGGTGGTAAGCGCAGCAAACTACCAACCCGACACAAACGCGAACGTAAACAAGCGTTACCCGCGAAACGTCCTCATCGACCCGGTCGACGAAGAGGACTTAGATACGATGGACCCACCGCCCGGGGTCCCGCCGGATAACACTACACCCACAGTTAGTGTAACAACAATCACACCAGTTCGCCCTCGCCTCCGAGCACGGCGAGACCCACACAACGCGTACACAAGGTACACCCGCGTTCCGGGGCGGTTCTCACCGCTCCCAGCCACCGATTAGCTAAATGCACAGTCGACGGCCGTCGGGGTCTCGGTCCGAACCGCGACCTCGACGGCCCTTAGATGACACACCATAGTTGTTAAACGCACGCATGAGCACATGCGCGACCCTACCCATAGCGGAGGGTCCAAACCCGTGGGTTCTGGCTAGCCCACCGGTTCTGCGTCCGATGAAGCTTTAATAGTCTCGGGACTGAAAGCAAAAACATCAGTTAATACAAGAACAAATGATAAAATTATGATATCTCCATTACCTTCTCCCTTTAACACTGGTTTTAGGAATGTGTGTATCATGAAATGGTACCGATTGAACAACCAGCTTTTTTAAATACTCGAGGAGAATGAGGAATATCTCATATTGATGGAAAAATAAACATGATTATTTTTTAGCAAGTAGTAAATTATTTATTGGTAGGAAAAGATGGCAGGTGAGCGAATTAATATTTGTTTGACAATGCCACTCAAAAACCTATGGGGTTTAATTATTGATAAAACCTTACGCATCCGTCTCACTCCGGCCGGAGGGAGGGAGGGAGAGGGTGCGCTCTCACGGCGTTCGGTGCGCAGGCGCAGGAGACGGAGGGCGAGGGGGCGGGGCGGGTGCGGCCCGTGCGGCTGGAGGCGGGCCGCGGCGCGGACAGTTGCGTGGCGGCCGCCGTGCGCGGCGGTCACCTGCGCGTGCTGCAGCGGCTGCTGGCGGCGGGCGCGGCGCCCGACGCCAGCGCGCAGCCGCCCACCGGCATGGTGAGGATTCCAGCGATGCCACGCGTGGACCGTCACCACCCGATAGACTACAGAAGTTGACCTTGATTTTATTACTTCTCCTACATTTGGTGGCAAGCTTGGTCTCCGGGGGTTCGTGGGATCCATTCCCATTCGCGGAAGCTTAGGGAACGAAACGCTGGTTCAACTTCTTAAAGACATGATTCACATGTGCCTACTCTACCTAGGTGGGATAAAGGCAAGAGAAGGAAGAAGATACACTACAAATTTCTTGTGGCGTGATAAAAAGTCTACATTGGCCTAGCATATACATTCTCTTCCCATAATGTTTTAATTTCAATTGCCCGTTGTTGTGACCCTTATCGCCTGGATGAAATACAAAAAGGCCTCCCTACTTCTATACAACCCCCTCTCCGGCAGGAGGAGGGCGAATTCCGCGAGGCGAGGCGCCGCTCCCGCAGCGCGTCCGCCGCCTGCGCCCGCTCCTCCGCCTCCCCCTCGCCCTCGCCCTCGCCCTCCCCTCTCACGTCCAGGGGCGCCTACGACGACCGTGAGTGCTCTCTCCCCTCCCGATAAGAGTTGTTTTGCTCTGGCAACTATATCGGCGCGGTGTCATATTTCAGAGCGGTTCGATGTTAGTAGAAAGAGTTGAAAACTTGAGAAGGCAAACACTCCACTGCCCTTTTGATCACCTACCAGACCTGTATGCTCCTTATATAACTAGGATCCATACTCGCTGCAGCAGCAGAAGTTCTACAGTAAAGCCACACAATAGCTATGAGAGATATGGGTTCCGCTTCTACCTAGATTGCGTAGAATAAGTAAATCTTTTATGGGACAATGTTATACGCTTTTACAACAAAATCCCAGAAAACGTTCAAAATGAATCCGTTGCTAAATTCAAAAAACTCTTAAAGGAACGTTTGTGTGTTAATGGCTATTATAGTATTAGTGATTATATGAATGATAACACACTCTGGAAATGAATTGATCGCTCCAGGCTCTTTTAAGTGGAGTTTAATAATTGTACACATATTTGTAATTTTTTTGGCAAGTAAAAAAAAATGTCCCGCTGAGTTTCTTACGCCGGTTCTTCTCAGGTCAGTGGCTTACCTTCCGAACCGGTGGTAGAGTTTTTTGACTATCAATAAGTAAGTGAATGCTTCTATATTGAATAAAGATATTTGACTTTGATTTTGACTTTGACCTAAAATATAAAATAAAAAAGGACCAAAGTGTCCACACACGTTGCGATCTTATGTGGAAACAAAAATCTATTGTTGGATTTTTAAAAGATATAGCCTTTTTAGTGCTTTTCCTTTGCCTTTCTGCTCACTTTCATGAAATCTAAAACGTTCATAGAGAAATCGACGAAAAGTTTTTCGCCCGCCGCGCAGATTTGACCCTGCGTCTTCCGTGATACGCGAAAGAAGGCGAAAGATTTCGTCCATTTTTCTACAAGTTATGCGATATCATGTGTATCGAAACGAGATGGGTGTGCACGCGCCTTAATTTTGTGCTGTGGCCAAGAAAGGTCCGTCTCGAAGGCCGTGATGAGCCCTAGGCTGTTCATCCAGGGGAGGGCGCGTGGTCGGCGCTGGCGCTGGCGGCGCTGGCCCGCAACGTGCCGGCGCTGGACATGCTGCTGGCGGCGGGCGCCTCCGACCCGGGCGGGCGTGCGCTGCCGCTGTGCGCCAGGCACGGGCTCGCCGAGCCGCTCGCCGCGCTGCTCGCCACCAAGGTGCCGTTTGACACCGTACTTGTGCGGTTTACCGTTCTATCGGTATTGATGCTACGGTTGTTTTCTCTCACGGGAGCGAACGCCTTACATGTAGCATATTTTTGTTGATCCCAAACTAAGCAAAGTCTGTTCTATGGCTAGTACCTATATTGATGAACATACTTTATTTTGTAAATAAATACATATTGTAGATATATAAACTCGCAGACACTAGAAAAACACTATGTACTCTGACGCAAGAGACAGCGTCACTTTCCCCTACGCCAAGTAGGTCTTGATACTCGTAGTTGTCATGCGTACAGACGCATGCGTAACATCGTTAACCGGACCGAATGAGCAGGTCCCACGTTAACAGTGTACTCCGTGTGCCACCCTGAGGTCTGACCCCGTCCCCCAGGCGTACCCGGACCCCGAGCACCGGCTGAGCCGGTCGTCGATGAGCGAGGCGGTGCTGAGCGCGCGCGACGCGGACCCCGAGCTGTCGTACAGCGCGCGCTGCCCCGCCGCGCCCGTCATGCTCAACTGGCGCGAGCTGCGCTGCCAGCTGCCCACCGTCAGGTCGGCTGGCCCGGACGACACACGCGCGCACGCACGCACGCGCACACGCGCACGCACACGCACACGCACACGCACACGCACACGCACGCACGCGTTATAGAGGTCGCTGTCGGAGAATGATTGCCTTAAAAAGAAGTGTTAACAATAGTTCTCCGATACGGTGAGCAGCGGCGTCCACTGGCAACGTTTCCATGGACGTCAGCGCGGCCTGGATTTGTAATCCGTTTACGCGGTTTCAGCAAAACTTGACTCGTGGGATTGTGTCGTTTTTATTTCTTATATGTGTGAAAGTGGCAAACGAGCTGGCGGTTCACCTGATGTTAAGTGACACCCGTACGATTGCAGATGCGGTGCCACCTCTTAATATTATGGGCCCCGGCTACCTCACTCGCCGGAACGCAGATTTGCTACACTTCCACTTCACGCCGGTCTCCTGTGAGGTCGTAGTACTAACCCAGGCCATGCAACAGCTAACACTGTTGCATGGCCCTTACCATCGAACGTCCTACAACAATGACAATGTTTTTGTACAAAACAGTAAAGAACAAAGAGAGTGATGCTCACCGTCGAAGGCAATAGACAGTGCCGTCACCTCTGATATCGTTGCAGAAGAGCGTTTCGTTGAGGGTGGCAATTGAGCCGAGGAATGTCAGCGATGGTCGCCTCCACGCGTGACGATGTACAGCGTACCATTTGTTGTACCATTCTAGGATTTTGATTGTAGAATTCCAATTCTTAAGTGCTTCACACCATCGTAGCTTCGTGAATCAACGCTCTAGAAATATCTCGAATCGGCTCCACCTATAGTCACCTGTATGTCGCCCAACCGGCACCTATGCCCTCGGGCAGGATGAGCTGGCTGCGCACGGCCGCGCTGCGCGTGAACCCCAAGCTGAGCGCGTCCGGCGGCGGCGCCCTCCTGGCCATCACCAGGGTGGAGCTGGCCAACAACGAGCTGCGCGAGCTGCCCAGGGAGCTCTTCTCGCTCCTCAGCCTGAGGTCGGTGCTAAATAGTTCGTAGTCCGTAAGCGGCTAGTACATAGCCAGGGTTATTGTAGTGCGACTAATCAAGTGTGATTTATGTCTCTGTATATGATGACGCAGTTGTATTGGTTTGATTTCGACTCGAGTCGATCATCTACCGTCCACCACAATTGGATGACGTGCCGGATAGTTTTTGTACGTAAAAGGAAAATGTTCTGTTTTATTCTTAATCAATTTTATTTTGTGCCAATGCTTTATAAGTGCCGTTTTTTATAGGAGTATAAAATAAAGTCGTGCATAATTTTTATTTGGTCCTGATATTATACAGATTTACCTTAAAATCAAAGAATGAATTAAAATTCATATTGCTGATGAGGTGTTTGGTACCGTGGTTGAATGTCTAATTGACACGTATGATATATGACGTAAAAGTTTGCCGCGGACCCCCTCAGGTACCTGAACGTGGCGCAGAACAAGCTGGAGCGGCTGCCGACGGCCTCCGACCCGCTGGAGGAGGAGCTGGAGCGGGGCAGGCGCTCGCGCAGGGCGGCCGGAGCTGGGGCCAGGGTCTACACCGCGCCCCTGCTGCAGGACCTCTACCTGCAGGTGTGGAGGGAGCACTCTTCGGATTGGTGGACAATTAAATTGCGTTTAGAACGGTATACTTCAATTGACTATGCCTGGAAACATCAAACGAAGATCTTGTGTATGATTGATTAAGTGCCAAGGCATCGGCTTCGAAGTCGGGGGTCGTCGGTTCGCTTCCCGCACAATTGTTTCCTCTGGTTTTGTCTCCACGTGGAATTTATGTGGGAAAGCGTGCTCGTAGAAACGAGTAGACTCGTATCCAAAAAGAAAATATTTTAATCGCCGTTGTAAACAAAGGATTAGCACGAATTGCGTGTTCTCCCTCTCATTCATTCAATCATTCATTCTTAACCCTGCCACAATGATGTAAGCGAAACGAACGCCGTGCGCTTCAGGACAACCGGCTGGAGGAGCTGCCCGCCGAGCTGTTCGAGCTGCCGTCGCTGTGCAGCCTGGACGTGTCCAACAACAAGCTGCGCGCGCTGCCCGCCTCGCTGTGGGCGGCGAGGCGGCTGCGCGACCTCAACGCCGCCCTCAACCACCTCCGCGAGCTGCCCGCGCCCCCGCCCGCGCACGAGGTGCCCCGCAGATATTCATTCACTCGTTCATTCATTCACTCGTTCATTCATTCACTCGTTCATTCATTCATTCGTTCATTCATTCATTCGTTTGTTCGTTCATTCAGTGCCCCAACACCCTCTACACGGTGATGACCCTTACCCGACAGTGCGACACGTATATGCGGATATTTTACTTTTATTTACTTCACCGGGATCTGAACACTGGTCGGACGTGACAATTCAAAGGAGAAGCCCCGATCGACGTTCTATCATGATGAAATAAATAAAGAAGATATACAATCGAACATTTACCTCTTGATCGTTTCAGTCGCATCCCTCGTCTCCGGCGGAGGCGTGGTCGCCGACGGGCGCTTCGCCCTCCACCCCCAGCGGAGCCCCCGAGGCCCCACATTCGGTACGTGCTAGCTGCTGCTAAACGCAGGGGGAGGGACATCGCATTCCGCCCTCAATAGTTTCCAACTCGGAATTCTTGACTGCACTCAAGTTTAGACACTAAGCTGACACGATTTCTAGTGTTGACTCTTGTATTTTTTCTTAGTTCAGGATAAAAAAATTAAGATTAAAATGAATGCGAGAAGGTGTTACACGGTGGTTCACCTGATGTTAAATGATAACCGCCGCCCTTTGACATTACCAACACCCGTAGGGTTGATGCGTTACCACCTTTTAATAATTGGACTATGCTTACATCACTCACCAGACTAACGTAGGAGTATTACACATCTACCCGTGTTCTGTGAGACCGTGGCACTTACCCGGGCTAAGACTTACGTGGCCCTACCACGGTTGAAAACCACGACTCGAAGCAGAAGCGTATAATATATTTGTGTTTCTCGAAATATTCCAAACAAATGACAATTTGAATTGACATGTCCACATTTTCAAAGTAATAGAAACAGTGCGAAACGATTTTAGAAGTCTTCATCGCGCAGCCCCTCCATCGAGGGCGACAGCTCCCCTGAAGAGGAGGACCCCGTGCTGACGGTCGGCAACCGCGCCGGCAACGCAGTGTAAGAGCGAGACGCACTGATCCCTTTCCCACATCGTGGCCCTTGGTGACGGACGTCGCAAACGTTGGCTACCATATAAATTCACTTGTACTCCATACAGTTGACAAACAGACATTAGTTATTTTATACACGTACATATGATAATCATAATCGATAGGTTAATATTTTTTTATTTTTTGACCCATTGAAAATAACAATATTTTTTTAAAAATATAGATAGGAAAACAATAATCCAAGCATTAATATAAGATGGTTTGGAAATAAGACATGAATTGTAAAGGGTATAATTTTAATGAAGCTACACAAAAAAAAAGAAAGATAACAAAATCGCAGAGTTTTTTGCCGGTTCTTAAGTTCCAGTTTAGTGCACTGGTGGTATTTTTATAATGTTCTATTTAGCCTATATTGTACGAGGAAATATTGACTGAACGAAATTGTAGTTTTCGAATGATAGTAAAAGCATCGATATAATCGATTATCTTATTTAATTTATTTTTATTTTTTTTTTAAAAACACTGCCCTCACTTTAGGATAACTTTATCCTGTGTTGTAAGGACGTTTTATAAACATAAGTTTCACGCGGACAAACACCCAGATGCGAAACAACTATCTGTGGGTCACACAAATAGTTGTCCCGTGTGGGAATCGAACCCACGACCCCCGACGCCGAAGCCCATACCTTGGCGACTGCGCCACGGAGTCATCTAAACATCTCAGCTGGGCGGAGGCGCGCCGCTTCCACGCGTGGCGCGGCCCCCTGGCGCCGTCGCCCCCGCCCCCCCCCCCCCCTCCCGCCGGGGGGGCGTCGTCGCGCCGCCCCCCCCCGGCGCCCCCCTCGCCGCTGAGCGCGCTCAACCTGTCGCACAACCAGTTCACGGGCGTGCCGCCGCCGCTCGCCTGCCTGGCGCCCGCGCTCACGCGCCTCAACATGGCCTACAACTCGCTCAGGTGCCTGATTATTGAAGATATTTAACGAGAAATAATCCACGTTTTTTTTTTTTTAGAAATGTACATAAATTTTACTAATAATCTCTGCACTTAAGATTAAATATTAAAATTCTTAGAAAGTACGAAAAGTTTTTCGCCGCGAACAGCTTTAGTGCATTTTTACGGTTCCGTACCCAAAGGGTAAAACGGGACCCTATTACTAAGATTCCGCTGTCTTTTTGTCTGTCTGTCTGTCTGTCCGTCTGTAACCAATCCGTATCTCATGAACCGTCATAGTTACATAGTTTAAGTTTCCACACATGATGTATACCTATTGTTGCTGTAAACCTGAAATTAAATTTCCCACACTTATAAGCACACTTAGTAAGCCTAGCTGCTGCCCGCGACTACGTCTGCGTAGAATAGGCTGGAGGCGTACATGGACATTCAAACAGACAGACATATATACATAAATTATATAAATTATAGCCTATGTGTTATTTTGATGCATAAACTATATTATTATAAAGTTTCATTAGAATCCATTCCGTAGTATTTGCATGAAAGAGTAACAAACAAACATCCATCCATACATACAAACTTTCGCGTTTGTAATATTAATAAGGATATAGAGAAGGTAGGAGAGTGCAGTATGCTTATATTTTTTATAATTATGTGTAAAAGATACATTAAATCAATAGAAAAAAAAATTACACACTATGTATAATTAATTATGGTCGAATTTCGACCAATGGCTGACCACTAGTTTTATAAAAATCCGATATGTTCCGATTTTCTATTTACTTATGAGCCCTAATGATTACTGATCATTTCATCTATCCCCCTGACCACACTTTTGATAAACCTGAGTGAGGGTACCGTTGCAGGTCGATGTCGTACGTCACGTCGTACCCGACCAGCCTTCGCCAGCTGGACCTCAGCCACAACGAGATCACCTGCTGGCCGAGTCTGCCGCAGGTCAGATGCAAGCGCCAGCACTCTTCTCTATCTAAAAATACAAGTGGGGGGGTTTTACTGCTAAGTAATGGAACAGTAATGGTATAATGTCACGGTCTGTTAATCTACTGACTGACTCATAGTGAAACTGCACTCTAAGAATGGTCTAACTATTACTTAAAATTGTTTTGTCGACGTCTAATGGTTAGTTTTTAACTAGGCTTAGTTCGTGTTGTCCCTTTCAAAGGTTTTGTAGTGCTTTTCTATGCACTTGAGATAAAATTTTAATGTACCCTGTGTCCACTACGATACGCGTCCGTCGCTCTAACCACTGAGCTAAACAACTTATCTTCGCACCGACCAAATATCAAATACATTGCTATCATCCCATTGTACCATTGCACAAGAAGAAGAACAAGCAACTGGGCGATTGCAGGTGGAGAGCTTCGGGCTGGCGGACGGGGAGCCGCTGGCGTGCTTCTGCCCCCAGGGCGGGGGCGGGGCGCAGGCGCAGGGGCGCCCCCACTCCGGGGGCGCGGGGCAGGGGCGCCCCCGGCCCAGGAGCGGCGGCTCGGTGCGCGCGCAGCTGCTCAGCGCCGCCTGCCCCGCCAGGAGGCACCTGCGCCTCGAGGGGCTCAGGACCCTGGTGAGCCTTGACTCTTCCACTCGAAGGGCCCAATCGAATAATAACATTACCTGTTAGTGTTCCATTGTTGTACGCTTCTGAGCAATCTTTACGGTCACTAGTCTCCGGCGTCGGGAAGTTCGGTTTAAAATCAGTTACAAATATGCACCAAAATAACGTACGGACAAACAAACAAGCAGATTAATAGGAGCGCGGAAAACATATCATGCATCGAATTTTACTGCGAAACATTTTTATTATTATTTACCTAGTTGCGCCAACGGAGTAGTCACACAATTTAAAAAAAGAAACCAAAACAAATGATTAGTGTTACTCCAATTATAGGTACAATCAACTGTTTTACGTTCTGTCTACTGGCTGAGATAGTCGGGGCCCACTTTTTTAAAGATAGGCAACACTAATCACTGGACATTATTTCAACACAGTTTTGCCCGTGACATAGCTGGCGAGAAAGTTTGCAGGTTTAGAGTGAGGCATGTCCACATTCGAATTGCCAATTTCCAGATGCTGGCGAACAACCTGCTGACCCGAATCCAGCTCACGACTGACGACGACGGACTGGCGCCCACGATCAGCGACCAACCCAACGACGAGGAGGAAGAGTGGGTAAGCCACTTCTATAAAAAAAACAAAGTATCAGCCTGTACATGTCCCACTGCTGGGCAAAGGCCTCCTCTGTACAGACGGTATCAGGGCATAGTCCACCACGTGGCCCAATTGCCGATTGGCGGACTTCACATCGAGTGCCCGGACACTGAGAAGCCTCGCTCATATCTTAATTATCAGCATCTAGTGTGCCCTTCAGTCTACTTCCGGTGTTACAGCACCGGCTATGTGAGCACTAATATAGCGGCTCGTTTGTTAATATCTCCATAAAGCTGCTCCCAAATGCGCACCGTTCCACATCGAGTTGTCATTTGTAGGTAAAACAGGACCTGCCATCTAGTAGCAGTAACAAGAACTAATTATTTATAATTTAACTTCATTGGATCTAAATGATAAAGATGGCCATCCGGAGAATGTTCTTACTTTTGTAATCGATTGATGGTTCGTTCACTCATTCATTCATTCGATCATAGATTTGTCCAACACTTGATCTCGAATAGCCATTAGAACTAGTCGCGTTCACGGTATTTTGATATCCGTTTGAAACATCGGCCCTCATATTAAACTTTTTGTTATAATCATTAAGAAACTAAATCGGACAAAGCTCGTAGCTTTTGCAACTAAGATTAATTAGAATAGAATAGAATAGAAACCATATATTCAAGACATCTCACAACATCAATTTACAGTATTCAAAAATTAAAAAAGGAAAAAAAGAAAGAAAGTAAAATTTGTACACGATGCATGAAAAGGTAGGGTCCTAAGGTCCTGAGACCTTAGAATTGGTTCTCAGTCGGAACCGCTGCAGTGCCAACCAATACGAACACGCCTGCCTCCAGGGCTCGGGCTCCAACGTGAAGGAGCGGCTGCTGTTCCCGCTGCTGTCGATGCTGGACGTGTCCTGCAACCTGCTGCGCGCCGTCCCGCCCGCCATCCACGAGCTCACCAACCTCTCCGTGCTCAACATCAGCGGCAACAAGGGTGGGCGGCTTTTCGGATATGCTAACATTGGGACACGTCTTTTCAATCGTTTTCGCGCTGCGGGATTCGAACCCAGACCTTTTGGGCAACGCCCAGACGCTCTATCCGACTGAGCCAAGCGGCCAATGCTCAATAGTCTCGAAAATTCACCACGTATTAGGTATTAAAGCACGCAAATTTGACGATGAGGAAGGGCAATCGGCAGAGATCACCGAGCTGCCGCCCCAGATGGGCCTGCTGACGCGGCTGTGGAACCTGAACACGGTGGGCTGCTCCCTGAGCGAGCCGCTGCGCTCGATGGTGGTGGGCGCGCGCTGCCGCAGCGTGGACGTGGTGGGCTACCTGCGCTCCGTGCTGCAGGAGGCGCGCCCCTACGCGCGCATCAAGCTCATGCTGGTCGGCCTGCAGGTGGGTGCCTCTGGCCCCTTCGTCTTATGGAGCCGCATAGTGATGTGCGTAAGAGCAATAAGGGAAATAGTAATGGTATAGAAACAGGAATAAGTTGTGAATCACTGTCCGAGTTTGAAGGACAATATCACCTGCAACTTCTCCAGGTCTACTTTTGAAAGCAATTTATCCACTGTGCGCGAGGAGATATCACAGGAATGAAAGAATTACAGTAAATACGTGGAATTATAGCAAAATAACAACGTTGCTGCCTGCTATGACTACACAATGTGACGACCAATCAGGAGCTAGCGATAAGGAGGTAAGGAGGACCACAATCACTCATCGATCGCACGAGGTTCGACAACCCAATTGATAACGCAATGAATATAGTAAACCATTAGACCAATCCAAAAGAGAACAGTAGAAATTACTTGCTTCAGATTAGGTCGTGTAAATGTACTTGGCATGACGGATGTCGTTCCTTGCTATCTTCGGCTTTATAATTGGATTGCGTCCTATCAGGGCATCGGCAAGACCAGTCTGCTGGAGTGTCTGCGCCAGGAGTCCGGCATCCACCACAGGAGGAAGCCCACCGACGTAAGTGCTTCTGCGCTTATGCCCGGTTCCTATATTCAACGAATGGCCATTCATAACGACTCGTTGTAACGAGTTCATAATGTAACTGTAACTAACGGCCGTACGTTGAATATAGGAACCGGGCAATAGTTAACGTATTTCGGCGTTAACAGCAAGCGATAGTCTTGTTGCTGTTATATTACCGACGGATTCAAATTAGTTACGTTTGATTTGTTGTTTCTCCGAACGCTTTTAAAATTTTAAAATTGGCGTAAATTTAAGAACACATTGAAATCTCAATTAAATCGGCAAGTCAGCCGAAAAACAGTTTTACTTAAACATTTGTATTTTGCATGAAAGGGGTTGGGTAATAAGTCCAAAGATCTATTGTAGTCTTACCTTCGAAAACATTCCTTCCTTGCTGTAGGATAAAATTATCTTATGTTGTAAGATCGTTTTACACACAAACATTTTGCGTGGATAAACACAGAGTCGAAAAAGTTATCACGACCCCCGGCGCCGAGGCCAATACCTTGTCAACTGCGCCACGGGGCGAGTGAGGTAACCGGGGCCCATTGTTTTTGAAGCTTGTCGAAGCATCTACAACCCAGGTGTCGTCGATGTCCACATGAAGTCGTAATCACCAAAGTTTTAACAAAATCCCCATCCCTTCCCCTCCACGCCAGCACTGGGCTAAGCGGATGGGCAACAAGTCGTCGCGGCGCAACGTGTCCACCGTGGGCGTGGACATCGGCACGTGGGTGTACGAGAAGCAGCGCTCCACGCGTGGGCCGGTCACCTTCCGCACGTGGGACTTTGGCGGACAGCAGGAGTGAGCGCCCTCCCCCCATTTGTCCATTCGCAGTTTGAAATTTTTTCAGCTTGGTCTACCAAAAGGTCCGAAATGTGTGAGCACATGGTGGAACATTTGAGAGGTATCGGGAGAATCTGTTGTCCGATTGACTACTTCTTCATCGGGTAATATTTAGTAGCAGTGACTCATGTTGCAGTGACCGTGATAGCTCAGTGTCCGGGCGCTCTCCTTTAATTTAATATACTCGAGCAACTTGAGTTCGATCCCCGGTGCCAGCACCAATAAAATTGTCACTTTTAAGTGCTATGATAATGACAAAAAAAAATATTTCGAAGATATGTGAAGTCCGCCATTCCGCAGTGGGGCCGCGTGGTGGACTATGCCCTGATACCCTCTGTGCAGAGGAGGCCTTTACCCAGCAGTGGGACATGTATAGGGTGATACTTTTACTCTTGTTGACAACGGCCAGTTTTGGATGATTTAACTTCCATTATACTATATTTACATAAGCTGGTATAAGGTTAAAATTATCTGTCAGCGGGTTCATTACCATCGGATCAGTTTGTTTGAGTCCGCTGCTGAAAATAGGCCTCCCCCAAAGACTGCTACGAATGACGATACTGTCTTCTTCTTCCCTTCTCCCTGCCAGGTCTAGTTTAGTGAACCCGTGGTAGTTTTTGACGCTCAATGGGAGCTTAACAAAGCCTATGTTGAATAAAGGATTTTCGACTTGAATATAACGAGTCTATGATAGCTTACCGTTTGTCTATGAGAAGACAGATCAGGGTCCTTCGATCCCTCTGTTTCTATTCTATGCCTTTCAATATCCTCCGTTTTCATTGCAGTAATGTTTTCTCTAATTTTACGATTTCCTTATAATTCCTTGATAGCGGTTACGTCCTTAATATTGTCTGGTCTGCGTTTCTCTGTTTTCAGGTACTACGCGACCCACCAGTACTTTCTGTCGCGGCGCTCCCTTTACCTGGTGGTGTGGCGCGCCGTGGACGGCAGGAAGGGGCTGGCGGGCGCCCTCGGCTGGCTCAGGTATGTTTGGCCTGCTGCTGGTGGTCCTAGCCCAGAAGACCCTCGCACTGCAGCGGAGGGAGAGCTTTCGGCGTGGATGATGGGCCGTTGAGGAATTTTTTCCCTTTAAATTGTAAAGTTTTGTAGATAAATATAAAACTTTGCGAAGCGGCCGAGCCTAACGGCGCGAGCCCTCGACATTTGACGGAACTCTGTGAAAGTTAATTTTGTGTGTAATTTTCTTTATCAGCTCTACAAATGTAGGTCAGATTCAAATGTATGTAATTTTTATACTTTTATTAGAGATTTATGTCGCTGCTCCCGCAAGGTATTTACAGGAACCCATGTTGCTCGCTGCATATAGGTAACAGAATTTGAAACATGACTACGCTTTCTTTCTCCCAGGTCGATACAAGCGCGAGCCCCGGGTTCGCCCGTCATTTTGGTCGCAACGCACTATGACCAAGTTGCCAACGTAAGTCCACCAAATTGCGAAAGCCGTATTTGGTTTTTTTTTAACTTTATCTTTGGTGAAAATGTCATGAGTACATTGATATTCTATAAATTCTTAGCTGACATGGTTACAAAATCGTTATACCGTCTGTTGGCCGACGACAATGTAACCGATGTACAATTTTTAGTTTTGTAGTGTAATTTAACTTTCAGTATACTTCATCTCAAAGAACAATATATCGGTGAAAGAAATAGTTTAAATCCTTTTTTAGGATCAATTTTTATTTTTAGTGCTGGTCTCTGCACTCAAGATGAAACTTATATTTTCAATGTTTACAGATAAACGAACAAAAAACATAAATTGTAAATCTATGTAGACAAATGAAAAACCATTTGTTCATTTGTCTGCAAAGATTTACGATTCATAGTTAAAATCCGTTAAAATTTGTCGACCAATCAATATGGCGGAATACTAGCCAATCGGAGCGCAGCAGCCTAAAAGCCACGATATGATTGGTCGCCTATTGTATGAAACTTCTTCTTTGAAGATCGATAGGGTTGTCAGAGTCTCAATGTGGCCGCTTCTCCAACAGAGCGGCCTGCCGGAGAACGAGAGCCCTACGGCGCTGCAGAGGCTCATCCGCTCCTCGGTGATGGCGGCGCCCGACGCGGACAAGCTGGGCCTGCCCAGGGTGCTGGACTCCATAGAGGTGTGTGTGATATTCGGAAGACAACGTAAACGAAACAGCAAGCAACCTCTAGATTGAAAAAATGATAGGTTGTAAAGTTGTCTGGTGCCTGTCTGACTTTATATCGAGTCACCATTGTCATTTTAAAAGCAACGATAGAGAATTTCATTTTACTCATCTTATGTCTCTTAACTAAACGTTCAGTGTCTTGAGTTTGATTTTTTTGTTAATATTTAGCTAATTGCCTAAATTGCCTACTAATGATCGAATTACAAGTATCAAGTAGTTTTAGTTCGATCACTACCGGTCGCCCTTTTAATATGGTACAATTTTTAGGTAATACCTTACAATAGACCTAAACTCGGAACGCCCTCATGTCCAGGTCTCATGCAGCACTCGGCACAACATCCGTCTATTGGCCGACATCATATACTCTGTCGCGTTCAGCGTGAAGCCGCCAGGTAATATTGATTCTCTACCCAAATATTTCTTTCCTCACTATATCATTGTCCCTACTTATTTATATAAACATTTTCATATTTGCTTCACAATTCTGAACGCAAACACCAAATTTCAGAGTTAAAAAAAACAATAAAACAAGTACAATGATTCACATATCCGTGAAATAAAATGTTAATACTGAGTCTTCATTAATAAACTCTATTTATATATCCATTTCAGAAGAATCCTATCCTTCGGTTTTATACGTGAGAGATATACCATCTGCCTTAATAGGATTTTCCAAGCTATTGATCAAAAGCAAATAAGTAATTGTTCCAGATACAGGACAACTTTTGTGTGTTTATTGACATTGCAATTAAGGTCGAACCGATAATTTTATTGAATCTTTTAAGGCCATATTTTTATCATTAGTAATGGACTTCACTGCACATGTGCAAAACTGCTAATCGTTGTCACTTCGAGACAATCAATCGGGGTTGTTCCAATGAGATCTTTTCTTCTTTCTCCTGTCTTCCCATCTGAGTTAAACACACCAGATGAGACGGCAGAAGAACAAGGGAGAAGCGGCATAGGATTCGAACCCCCGACCCAAGGAGTGGGCCCGCAGGCAGCAAGGAGCCCCTGCTGCAGCAGCGCGTGCCCGCCACCTACCTGGCGCTGGAGGAGTGCGTCTCCTCGCTGGCGGCCGAGCTGCCCGAGCCGGTGCTGCGGCACGAAGAGTACCGGCGATTGGTGAATGCCGACACACGCACACACACACACGCACGCACGCACACGCGCGCACGCACGCACACATAAAACTGAGCTCGTGTATTACGGATACTAGTCAGTAGTGAATAAAATGAATACTGATATACAAACACACAGACACTAGAAAGACTATGTTCATGACATAATATTTTCCCAATAGTAGGGATCGAAATTACACACTCAAGAGTTAGGGCTACTATACAATACACCATCGGTCTGAAACGCATCATTAACTATTGGACAATCAGGGATTATAGAGGACTCGTATGCAATACATAAAACACTCAAAGCTAGCAAGTTACGCCAGTGTTATGGATTTCCATTTACGGGAATCACTAAACATCAGGGACACCACTTTTTACATGAGAACCAACGTTATCATACCTCTTAATCAGAATACCTATGTTGAAAATAAGCCCACGAACTCGCTAAACCTCTCACGCAAGATATATGTACATACCATGTCCGTATACAATGTCTGTACTTATCGACTTATATTTCAGAAGAGAAATGCTGACAGCCTGATTTGACCTATTATGTAGTAGAGCCACTATTTAGTATGTCCATGTTTAGAGTTTGCAAGCTCTCATTTATTGCATCAAGAACGAAATAGATGAAATTTCACCATATGGAGGCAAATCGGTCAAAACTTCTTACACCATACAACATGGTTGTTGGGATATCTAGATGCTAGTTGAGTTGTGTTTTGTGCCTGGTCCGGGTAAGTACTCAAAACTTTTTTTTTCATACTCCTCTAGTACCACGACCTCACAGAAGACCGGCATCAAGTGGAAGTATAATACTTACGCGTTCCGTCTCCCGAGTGAGGTGGTCGGAGCCAATCTTCAAAAGGTTGTCAACGCATCTGCATCCCTCGGGTGTAGCAGATGTCCATGGGCGGCGGTGTTCACTTAACATCAGGTGTACCGCCTGCTCGCTTGGCAACTTTTCACATAGAAAAAGACTTGTAAAGAAAGGTATCTCTTCCGTCCATTGTTCAGGTGACGCAGTACATGCAGCAGAGGAACCTGAGGATGTTCCGCGACGCCGCCGAGCTGCACCAGGCCACGATGTTCCTGCACGAGAACGGTCAGTGGCAGACAAAAGAACTGTGATGTTCATTACTACAGTCGTTGGATTAGATTCGGCGATACGTATGCTATTTGCAGCTACTTTAAGAGATGCACTTGTCAAAATATGGAGCCGATTGGTGGGTTAAATATCGATTCATACTACGCATCATGGTATAAAAACCTTTACGCCAGAGACCTCTACCCACTTCGAATCGAATTATTGAGCATAATATGTCTTGTTCCGGTGTATGCAGAATGAGCTTACACAATTAGGCGGTGCGCCAGTGCTGTTGAACTTGCATTGAATTCCACGAGCCGTATAAATTATGGACCATCACAAATGACCCCGCTGCCACCTCCAGGGGTGCTCCTGCACTACGACGACGCCACGCTGAAGGAGCTGTACTTCGTGCGGCCCCAGTGGCTGTGCGACGTGCTGGCGCACGTGGTCACCGTCCGCGAGATCAACCCCTTCGCCACCAACGGTGAGTGGACGGTCACCGTCCTACGGCGGCCCATTGGCCATGGCTGCAGGTGCATTGGCAATATTTAAAAGATTGGGAAGCAGTAAACTCAAACATCTCACTTCTTTACTTTTATTGGGTTTTGGGAAGTTCTAGCTGAAAGACGTGTACTGGTGAAAAAATTCTTCCTGCCTACAAAGTCATAACGAACAACATTTTGCCATTGGCATCCACCGGTTGCTCACTTGGTTGCCATGGAATTTATTTTCGAACCATCTTGAACCTTGTCGTTTTAATTTTACTTCGGAACCTCTTCCTTGTCAGGCATAATGAAGGTGGAGGACCTGGCGCACGTGTTCAAGGCGTCGCCGCTGCTGGCGCGCAGCGAGGAGGCGCGCTCGCTGGGCGTCTCGCTGCTCAACAAGTTCGAGCTGGCGCTGTGCTGGGACGCCAGGGTGCTGCTGGTGCCGCCGCTGCTGCCGAGCCGCGAGCCGCCTGCCGCACAGGTGCTCGCAGCTCTAATTCATTCATTCATTCATTCACTCACTCACTCACTCATTCACTCATTCATTCATTCATTCACTAATTCACTCATTCATTTATTCAATCACTCACTCACTTATTCATTAATTAATTCGTTCAACGACAACTGCGACCTAGGATTGACGAACTGCCAGATCTGGAACGATTATCCGTGGGTCAGTCTTCGTCCTCAGACAGGCCTGGACTCCTTGGCAATGGCAATGGCGCAGTGGCTGACGAGCGTTTGTCCGCAGCTGGCGCTGCGCTCGCGCCCGTGGCCTGGCACGCCGCGGCCCGCGCGCGCCCCCCTCGCGCCCCTCGCGCCCCTCGCGCCCCTCGCCGCCGACTCGCCCACGCTAGTGCGTAAGTGCCGTTAATGGGGGGTCCACGTGCACTCACACTCCTCAGCAGGTACTTCTCGGACATGACTTTGTCGCGCTCGGCAGGGGCGGCAGAGGCGGCAGAGGCGGCAGAGGCGGCGGAGGGCGGGTGCGGGGGCGCGCGCGTGTGCGGGCGGCGGGGGGGCGGCGGGGCGGGCGCGCTGCGGCGGCTGCTGCTGCTCTCGTACGTGCCGTGCGGCTTCTGGGCGCGGCTGTGCGCGCGCCTCCTGGCCGACGCCGCCCTCGCCACACAGGCGCCCGCCCTCTACCGCGCGCCGCCGGAGGTACGTCTCAAGCACGAACAGGTGTGCCAATCGAACCCACTTCTCTTAATCATATTCACTTTGTTTCAATGCCATAAATACATAATAACAGTAGGCAGAACCGAATAACCATCTGTTGTGTTATGTAAAAACTTATGAACGCTTTGCAAGATGTAACTCGTTATGAATGCTGGGCCATTAACATGTTGTTATCGTTACCTATAACAACATGTTAACAGGATGTAGAGCAGACACTTTACTAGATTCTTGGACTTGTTTTTAAATAACCCAATATAGTAAGATAAGAAATTCCCGTGTTTGAAATGTAAGGAACCATTGGCAGTCTTTATTAAACTCTCCTACAGTTTAATTACCTAGTTTTAGTTTTTAAAACACCTCTGGTTCTAGCGCCAAAGTTAAGTAACTATTAAATATTTAATATAAACAACTACAACATTTAGAACTTATTGAAATATTAAACAACCAGACCTTAGTCCAGTCCCAATGCGTCCATGTCCGAAACACTAGTATCCTAAAACGACAGATGGAGGTGGACGAAGTGGTTTCCAAAGCGCTGGACCTTAACTGGGGCTGGAAGCTCTGGAAGACCGGCATGAAGCTGGTGTGCGGAGAGCTCACTCTGGTGGCGCTGAGGGAGCTGCCCCCCAGGGTGGACCCACTGCTGGGCGCCGTGGCGGATGAGGAGGAGCAGGACGAGCTGTACCACAGCATCAGGTGTGTGGGGAAAGTTCACATGCGAAGTGATTGAATGTCAACATCACCCGTGGGATTAGAAATACCTTAACTTGTTATAGAGTGGGCCGGTCCCTCACTCACCGAAATGCTTCTTGTCTACTCTACGATGGCCCTCTTGTACTAGGAATACTTTTGAGTTCGCTTATTATCTGGTTAGTTCTTGCCTCTTGCACAACATTGTTTTTCTAAAGATGTTGACAGTTCCTTTAGAATAAATATTATTCAAGAAGTATATTATATTAGTAGAGGGGGTGAGTTACTCAAACTCTTCCTTCACCCTGTCAGACGTAGTAGCCTACCTTGCTGTACCTTTGAATTAGGCCTGATGCGTAATTTCGAGTGGCCAGGTTCCGCGTGCGCCAGGAGGGCGCCTGGTGCGAGCTGGACGTGCGCTCCTCCGCCTGCGTGGAGCTGCTGCTGCCCGGCCAGGTGTGCGTGGTCCGCTCCGATGACGGGATGCCCATCGGCGGATACCAGGTGGGAATAGTCCGTACATTCAAACCTCTTCACCCATAGACGCTAAGGTCTAGGAACTATAATTGTAGTTACCGGCGGTGGCCCAGTTGCTGGTTGGTTACGTCCCCAACATCTCAGACGATGCCATGTGTGCATTTGTCTCGTACCAATGTCAAATTGACCGTTGGTTCAAACGTGTTAGTTCGGTTGTAAACTAGGCCGTTCGCCATTTTTCTCGCATAACTGTTGTAAGTTTGAATAAATTGCGTCCTCCGCGGACTAAGGTTGTACTGGAACAATGCTGAGACACGAAACTAAGTCTGCGGTGTTGCGATTAGAGCGACACCTTGCGGAGTGATATCACGTACTACGTACGTTTTTAGTTCGATCGCCATAGTGGAATAAACCTTGCGAACTCTATAAATAGTTGTTCCCAGTCCGATGTTCTGTTTCCGAAATATTATCCTTAAAAAAATCTACTTCTTGTCGAGGTTTTAGAGAAGAACTACATACAGGGAGGATTTTCTAAGTGTATCCATTTTTTTTATTAAATTCTAGACTTAAGTAATGTTATATAAAAATGATAAATATTTTAAATCGCGATCATTCATAACTAACACACACACAAGTTCGTTTCAAAAGTATACGACGCATAAATGTCGACACCTATTCTGACACGCACACAAATAAAGTTTGTTACTACACGCGTATCATAGCACAAGTAAGTTTTCCAATTTTCCTTCATACTTAGAACGGGCTTAGGACCGTCATGATAAAGGGTCGTGATAATACTAAAGTACTACTTTATTATTTTAAAATCACACACTATTATTCGTACTTATTACGGCGTATTTAAAAAGTGGAATCAAATATTTACAACAATTAAACTTACCTATTCATTTAGTCACAAAAAACCCTCACTGATATTTCTCTCAATACAAAGCTGAGCACGCTGTCTCAAACTATTTTTTAACATTACTTGTGTCTGAGCATTGTATACGCCGGGTAGTAAATTGTCCAAAATCTAATAACCTTTGGTTGGCTGCCAAAATCGTCCTTCGATTGGTACACTTGAATTCATTGCCTGTCTTTTAAACGCGGTAAAGAGTCACTTTAAAAAATCTTTGCGCACCACGTAAACTTTCACCACTTAAAATGTAGCACCGTTACCATCTCGTAATTACTCACGGTTCTAATAACTGCGTTGTTGTTCCTGCATCGTTAGAGATAAGCATATCTAAAAATAGCACGCGCGACCTTAATTAGGTCACGGTCAAATTGAAACTAACGAAGGGCTAAGGGCAGCGGCCGCCGCGCGCGGGTAAAAGGGAAGGGAACGTAGTTTTATGACGCAACACTGGACGCCGCCGCTTAGTTTTGTTTGTGTGCGTGAACAGTAAAATTTAGGTGTTTATGAATGACTACCGCGTTGTCAACAAGTTCTGTTTTTAAGGGAATAGAATGGTATTTTTTTTTAAAGTGTTTTTATTTCAATAAACAATTATACTTCCTAGTCTGAACCTCTTGTGTAAATTTGGGCATCTTTAAAAACCGATTTTAATGAAATTTTTTATGTCTTCTGGTCGATTCGAGAATGGTGATTCACAATTCGGTGCACTACATTATTTTTTTTTGGCATTTATACAAGACAACGTCTGTTCGTTCCACTAGTATACTATGAATGTAATTCTCCGAAAGGAGCAAGTTTCTGTATATACAACGTGTCGTTACCATCGCGATAATAAATGAACACACATATAGGGGATAACTTTTTGAAATTGTATTAAAAATTTACATTCTTTAAACATCAATATTTACAGAGTTATAAAATTTTCCAAAACAAAGAATTTTAGATCACCCTTGCGTATAAAACTGTAACGTAAAGTTCATTTGTAAAGGTTACAAAGCATATGAATAGGTTGAATGAATTTAAAAGAGACAAAACATACTGTTAGAAGGAGAGGCTTGTAATGCGACGCTGTGGCGCTAGTTGTATAGGTGTTACAATTTGAAAAAAAAATTTTTTTAATTATGGATTTTGTTTAACGTTAATATTTTTTTATAATTATTGGAAAGTAGCGTTAGACGTGTGTAATAAATTAATTGTCGCGATGGTAACGACACGCTGTATATATATATTACTTTATCTCATGAGACTTAATACAAAAGGATCTCACCGACTGTTTCCAACAAGTTACATGCTTCACTATTAAAATACTTTTGAAATAACACCCGCCGTGTTCCCTCTCTCCGAAGAGCATCAGCCTGGAACCGAACCCCGAGGTGCTCGCCAAAGTGCTGGCCCTGATATCGGACCACGTGGACCTGCTGCTGGAGGACTGGTACCCGTCACTAGGTATTATTCTGCGCTTATTTCGCATTACATGGGGTTGCAAAACATTTACGCATCAGAAATATGGTCCTTTTGTCGAGATAAAAATAAAGCAATACAGTGAGACTGCATAATTTTTATGACGGACTGGCCGGCGAATTATTACGGTCAGTTCTTCCAGTAGCTTATTTTCTTCTCCAATGTCCTATCTATGTTTATACCAAAATTCATCAAAATTGATTCTGCTGAGTGAGTTAGTCGTGAAGGAGTAGCAGACAGAGTTACTTTGGGATACTATTGTATCCTAATAAATAACAATTATGTTAAATTTTGATGTGTAATCTATATTATTGTAAAGTTTAATTAAAATCCATTCATTACTGCTTGCGTGAAAGAGTAAAAAACATGAATACATCCATACATACAAACTCCTCGTCCTCTTGGTTGTTGGCTTATCATCATAAATTTTATATTCGTGAAGGAAAGTGGCATTCATTTAGTTAAAAGAAAAGTTTCGAAAGCGGTGTATGATTAATTTAAAATCATTTAAAATCTGATTTCTTGACTTGGCCATTTTCAAAATGTTTATTTTTTTAAAAATTAATCACCGTTCTCGCTATTGATATTATGTGATTGTCTTTTGTCTTTGTATTATCTATTAAAATTTACTTTGAATATCGCGTTTTATTTGTTTAAAAAATTACATAAATAAATGAAAAACCCCCAAGGTACTCGTTTCGTGCACACGTCCGAGGGCCGGTGCCTGATCACGCGCGTGGTGCCCTGCCCCGGCTGCTTGAGGGAGGCCGTGCCACACCAGCAGCCGCCGCCGCCCTGCCACGACCTGCCGCACCACGACCACCACCTGGCGCAGGTACGCCTTACGCCGCCACCCGCCCTTATTGCCCGAGGATGCCAGGCTTTAATAAATTAACAACTCTAACTATTTTTGCGGATTTATCGCCTTTGGTTTTACTTTCCGACGTTTTGTACCCTTTACAGCGTTCATGGTCACGGGACAGACTCCCGGGACTCCCATTTAGAAATAGAGCACGTACTTGATAAAGCATTCTTACCGGTTGCCCGTTTGAATAGACCGCCTTTACCAAGTTTCATCATAACGAACGTCCTCGGATCAAGGGATGTTGCGGTCCTGAACTACAGAAGTGATCCCTTTTATTTTACTTTGAAAAATTCTGTCGCCGCCGGCGGGAGGGGTTATATTTAACAACTCACGTTGCATCTGTCTTTGTCGTATCGGCCGTGGACCTCGGCGCGACTATGGCCCCTTGATAACTCTTCTCGTGTGCACCACACCTTATCTGGCTAAAAGCCGAGGATTTTAAGATCTGAAGCCCCTTCTTTTTGGGGCACCACACCCGGTCAGGCCAAAACTCAGTGTCCGCTGTCGGCAGATGGTGCGCGGCCTGGAGCTGGCGGCGGAGCAGCGGCCTCTGCGCCTCTCGCAGGAGTCGCGCGCCTCCGACGGGGACAGCGGCGTCGGCGCAGAGTCCAACGGTACCTCCGTCACTCACTCTCTCATTCACTCCTTCACTCACTCATTCAGTTCTAAACTCTCGTCAGGGATCAAACTCGAGCTGTCACGTGTTTTTACCGGCTATTTACATTTAGCCCCCCAGTAACCGGGCCCTATACGAGACAACGACTTTACGGTATTCTGTGGATCGCATTTAGAGAAGAAGAAAAGGGAGGAAGAAAAAAACAGTGTCTGGACGCTCGCTTTTAGTTTCGAAATTTGTCAATTTTAAACGCTGACTTCTAGTCTTAGTTTTAAATCTCCTAATCCACAATGGGGTCGCGTGGTGGGCCACATAGGCTGCTACTTCACTCTGCTTTTCTTTTTATGTAACTGGAAAATGCGCAGACGCCGAATCCCATCATATTAGGGCCTTCGTCAATGTGGGAATCATACTGGACCATCACAATTGTGAATCGGCCGTTCTTGACCAGCGTCTTCCCGCATCGGGTCGGTGGAGGGCGTGGCGAGCGCCAGCCTCCCACTGGCCACGTGCTGGACGCTCGAGGAGTGCATCCTCGCGGGCTGCACCTCCAAGCAGCTGCACTGCGCCCAGCACGGGGAGGTGGAGCTGCGCGAAGTGGCCCCGGACACGGTGAGTGGGCTCTGGACCTCTTCAAGGTGAGGTTGAATGAGTAAGCAGCTGAAGAGGCTCATGGCTGGCTGGTCGTAGTCATCTTACCTTCGTCAGTACCTCCCTGGTCTTGACAGGCCATTTCTATAACATGAGAAAGTATATGGCCCTACCGCACAAAAGTTTCCTTTTAGGTAAATAATCTCCGAAGTGTCGATGTTACTTGACGGTTTGTTCACGTTATTGTATGACCACACCTGCAATATTCATCATTTCGACCATCCTACTAACGAAAACTATTCTTGCTCTGCACGTGTCTACAAACTGTGACAATGTAATCTCTCTTTCCATTTCTTCCCTCGACAGATTTTAAATTTTGAAAACCGCAAACACAAACCACAATGACGAATGTTATTTACTCTACTATCACGTGTTCTTGTGTAGCGCTAGACTATTTACGTCGCTCTCTATCCGCCTTTCATCTCCCTTCTCTCTCTCTCGTGTAACGAAGCGTGCTTAGACTCGCCGCGTGCGAAGTTTCGAGTCGATTGGAGGAGTGAGTGCTAAGCGTCAACGTCGCAGCTGCTGCTGGACGTGGAGGAGGAGAAGAGGGCCCGCTGGGAGCAGATCCAGCGCGGCGCGGTGGCGGGGCGGGGTGCGTTCGGCACGGTGCTGGCGGCCACGTGGCGCCGCCCCGGCAGGGAGCCGCTGCCCGTTGCGCTCAAGGCGCTGCAGCCGGTGCCGCCGCCCGCGCCCCACCGCCTCAGCGCGCTGCAGGCCTACAAGGTGGGGCCGCACAGGGTGCAGCTTTTTTCTTTAAACGGATTCTCCCGCTTTAAGCCGAGCCAATTCGCCAGTGAGTACAAAGTGTGTCGTGGCAGGCGGCGGTGTCGCGGTGGGAGCGCGAGCCGACGGCGGCCGCGTGCCGCGCCTACTGCGGCCTGCGCCAGGAGCTGGGCATCCTGCAGCGGCTGCGCCACCCCCACGTGCTGCCGCTGCAGGCCGTCTGCGGCGCGCCGCTCGCGCTGCTGCTGGCGCTGGCGCCCCTCGTACGCTGACTTTTTCTTTTAGTAATTAACCACCTTGGGTACGTTTGGAGGGACTCCGGGATTCCCTCACCGTGTTGTAACAGCGCGAGACCACTCGGCATCCCCTCCGAGTCCCCTCTTAGCAGTGCGGTGTGCGTGCGCAGGGCGCGCTGGACGCGTGGCTGCGGCAGTACCGCGGCTGCGGGGCGCGCCTGGGCCCCCGCGCGGTGCGCGCGCTGGCGCTGCAGCTGGCGCGCGCTCTGGAGTACCTGCACGCGCACAGGGTGGTCTACCGGGACCTCAAGGTACCGCCTAAAATTAGTAACCGCCTCGGAAATTACTAGCTCACTACTCCATAAATCTTTTTAAATATACAAAATAGAAATCGCCTTCCTTCAAGCGCTGGACTATTCGGTTTTCAAAAGATTCTGCCCACGATTGACTCTTGAGCCAGTTCTCTGTGCAGCGGAAACGGCTTGCTGCTTTTGCCACATCCAGATCCTTGTGTGTACCGCCCTGATCCTCGTCTCCCGCCGCAGTCGGAGAACGTGCTGGTGTGGCAGCTGCCGCGGCCGCAGGAGGCCTCGGCGGCGGAGCGCGCGCCCGCCCCGGTGCCCGTCCACGTCAAACTCGGCGACTACGGTCAGTTTGTCGCAATTTACAACAGTCTGTTCTACTTCGTCATATCTGTTCTTCGACTTGGCCACAGACGTAGAAAATTATGTCCCGGTGGCGAGGAAGAAGTAAATAGAGTCTCTTAACGACTCTATTATTCTTTTATCACTTAAGTAGCAAATTAATATACCCCAGTCCAAATATTCAAGTTAAGACCTTTTGAAGACTTCTCTCATCAGGCATCAGCAGGCTGGCGCCGCCGTCGGGCACCAAGGGCTTCGGGGGCACCGAAGGCTTCATGGCGCCAGAGATCATGAGGTACAACGGCGAGGAGGAATACAACGAGAAGGTGAGACCAGTCTTCTCTTCTCTTCTCTCTGTACTCATATCTAACCAATTGTATGATAGCATTAAGGTGAAAATAATAGCATTAAATGTTTTGTTCTAATTTATTCACATCAAATATTAATGTCTTGGGCTGAAGTATAGCGAATACGTTTTCTATCCCTATTTGAGGTTGTTTCTAGTCCCAATTGTTTCTTTCCCCATTGTGGGCAGTAGCCGCAGGACGTCTGGATGTTATCGCAAGTTAGCCGAGTGATTCCACTATAAATTGGTAGACTTAGCATCTTGGAAGACAAGTCCTTATCTCAAGCGTCATCTATTTATTAGGGGATGATGACGAGTCATAACTAAGATCTCTCTGCAAGAGCCTGAAGGTTTTTCTCGTGTCAGGTCGATTGCTTCTCGTTCGGCATGCTGCTGTACGAAGTGATGACCCTGCGGCACCCCTTCGAGGGCCACGAGGCGGTCAAGGAGGCGGTGCTGGAGGGCGCCAGACCAGCTCTCACCCCAAGGGTGAGTTGAACTTATTTTTAACAGGAGTTGTTCATTGTAAGGTCGCGTTTTAGCATAAATGGATAGGTTCCTCGCGGGAAGTTCCACCTCACAGAAGACCGGTGCGAAGCGAACGCTTACATTTGAAGCAATCGAAGCTTTATCAGGCGTCGGCGACACATATGCACCTCTACGGGTGTCTTTCAACATCAGATGAACCGCCAGCTCGCAGGAAGGAGTTATACCCTGACCCCCCTATCCCTGCAGGACCTGCAGTACCCGTGCGGCATGGTGGAGACGATGCGGCGCTGCTGGAGCGGCGCGCCCGAGCTGCGGCCCTCGGCGGCGGCGCTGGTGGCCGTGGCGGCCGCGCCGGAGTTCCTCGCGCTGGCGGACGCCGCCGCGGCGCGCGCCTGCACCCACGCGGCCGCCGCACAGCGCGTGCGCCTGCCCACCGGTGGGCGCCCTTTCACATTCCCAACACTGCCCACATCAGCGTTATCGTCTTCAAACTCATTGAAATCGTCTACATAAACTACATGGTCATCTTTGTCGTGTCGTCATCGTCATCAACTTCTTTATCTTTAACACCGAACACGTCTTCAACACTACCCACATCGTGGTTATCATCCTCAAAATTATTAAAATCGTCAACATCAAGAACATCACCATCATCATCAACATTACCAACATCTTTATCTACATAATCAACATCATTATCAGCATCTTTGTTTCCCTAATTTTCACCATAACCAACAACATCTTCTTCCTCAACACCAACATCTTCTTCCTCAACACCAACAACATCTCCATCATCAACATCAACAACATCTCCATCAGCATCAACATCATCATCTGTATCAACATTATTATCCGCCGACCCACTTCCACTGTTGGAACAAATATTCCGTCTTAAAACACCACAGCAAACAACGACATTTTGGCATTTGCATCCACCGGTTTCCCACCACTCTCATAATGGCTTTCACTCCACCTAGTAGGTATTTCCAACGCCAAGTCTTACGGTAAAACTAATGAGTAATTAACTAGTTGCCATACTCAACAAGAGGCTTTAGTTCTACAACATGCAAGATTTGTTTTATATAACGAATTACTCAGTATCTTGTAATCAAATTAGCTCAAAATCGATGGTTCTTTTCTCTCAATTGTCTAGTCTGTTTAAAAATTATTAGCATGAATCATTAAAGATGTAGTTTTAAATAATTACACGAAGAACTTGCGACTTTGGCAGAGGACGGTGGATTGGGCTGGGAGATATGGTTCGGGGGGGCAGAGCCGGAGCGAGCGCACACGCTGCTCGCCAACCCCACCACCTTCCTCCACCAGCATTCGCTCAGGGTGCCACCAGGTTAGAGCCTACTCGTATATCTTCCTTATATTCCTTCCATCAGTGTACCAGAATTGCTATTAATGGAGCGTAATGATGTGTAAAGATTCATCCTTATTACAATCTTACCTACGAGTACATCAAAAACAAATATTCGCTGAGGGAATCCATCTCGAGAGTAACACGAAATACTTAAATCTATGATAAAATTAAGTAAAACACAAGTGACATTCACATCACAATGAAGAAACTTGCCACATCTTCTTAGTCCCCATCTCAAAATAATCCGCTGTATAATGAATTAAAGGCGAGCGCCCGGACACTGAGCTATCACGGCTCTTGTAGTAAGTACACTTAATTTTTCACGTTTCTACAAGATTTTGATGAACGCACAGACAAGGAGGCGGCGGTGCTGGTGACGGCGATGTGCCGAGTTGGCAGCACCATGTGGCTCGGCGACTCCATTGGCCGAGTCTCCGTCTACTCGTGAGTACAACGGCGATAATGAAGTCTGTTGGTCTACTGTCAGACGAGCCGAGCAGCTCTTGCTTTTGGGCCATCGAGGTGAATGAAGACCTCACCCTTTTTGGGATTATAATCAAAATATTATTTTTTTGAAGATAAATAATATCCATCCTATTGATTTCTTTATTATTTATTGATTTATTTATTATTTTAAAGACTTTTTGAATAGGGATTTCATCAGGGTTCCTTCTTAGGTCCCCTACTTTTCACTCACTTTATGTCCTAATTCATGTGTAAACTTAGATGCTTAACGAATCGCTTACTTTTAAACGTGTGATTTGGCTTGCACAACGACTTCGAACACCTAAAGTGGTCGAGGGGCCGGATTGCCGGATTGTTGTCGGCCTGCCGTTGCGTTACTAAGCGCGGCGCATTGGGCAGGGCGGCCACGTGCGCGCTGCTGTGGGGCGCGGCGGTGCAGCGCGCGGTGGGCGGCGCCGTGTGCGGGGTGCGCGCCTTACGCCACCTGCCCAAGCTGCGACGCGTCGCGCTCGCCGCCGCCGCCGGCAGGTGCGACTCTCTCCCCCTCTCTACCTCTCTATCTCTCTTTCCTCTTTTCCCTGTCCCCTCTCGTCTCTCCCCTCCCCACTGTCCCCTCTCCCCTATCGCCTCTCTTCTCTTCTGTTACCCTCTACTGCCAGTGTTCATCACTATTTCAGTTATTAACTCTAGTTTCATCTTCAACTATGCATTTGTATCTTTTACGGTTCAACTTTCATCTGAATACATTTTGTATGACGATGCACTTTTTTACCCGACTGCGGCGACGGTAAAAAATCGCTGTGTTTGACCTTTATGCAAAATTATTTTAATCAATGTTATGTTTTTGGACAAGTTTTTAATGCGCGCGTGTCACTGAACACGTTAATGTTATAAAAATAAAAATTCCTCATATTCGGCGCTAAAATATGTATTGAAAAAAAAATCACAACGTAGTCGGGGTTTAAGATCTATTAATTTTTGACTCGTACGTAAATAAATTGGGACTTATCTTCATACTTCCTATCACCAACTATGAGCATTTATAAAAAAAAGAAACGACGTGCCGCCAGGCTGTTCCTGGTGACCGCGTACCAGCCCGAGGCGGAGGGCAGCTTCGTGCTGACGGAGCTGGGCACCGCCACCGAGCTCTGCTGCCTGGCCACGGTGCCTCTCGGCGACGGGTGAGCTCAACCGGCGATAGCGATTTTATTGGTCCTTCGAACCGGATTTCATTTTTCTGTTATACATTTGTAGTATTTGTAAATGGGTATTTCGATAAAAAATAGATACGTGTTCGCGCAATGATTGTAACGAGCGTCAGATGAACATTAAACGTATAGAAATCCATTACCTATTTCTTTATTAATATTCTCTTGTTATAAACATATCAACACATAATGTTTGATGTAAAATTTGACGATTCATAAGAGCGCGCAAGCGTCTATTTGAATAAATATATTCTTGATTTGATTTGAACATTAGTTTATTTAGTTTAAAATGTTTCGCGTTTCACGTTTCCCTATAATTTCATGAAAATCCGTGTCTTGTGTAATCTTGTAGATGTCCATTAATAAAAATTATTAAATTTGTATAATATGCTGCTGATACAACAATATTTCCTGCATGTGGCACATCATATGTGCATTCGTCACGTGCTTGGGTAGCTGATGGGAAGATCGGTACGGTCTTCCCAGGCTACTCGACGTGAATGCGTGTGCCGTTGCGCGCTGCTTTAGCGTGTAACGCCTGGATACACATTATGGAGGTGCGACGTCTGATGGAGATGTCTAGGCGACCAAAGCACACGTAATAGCCTTAACGTTATCCTCCTCCAAGATGTGGACTCGGAGGAAAGGTTCGTAGCGATCGATCCTCGTGTGATATGGGCCAATAACACGGCGTAACTCTTTTTTTAAACATTGCCATTACTTTAGGATAATATTATCCTGTGTTGTAATGACGTTTTACAAACATAAATTTCACCCATACAAACACCCAGTTGCCAAACAACTATCTGTGGGTCACACCAATAGTTGTCCCGTGTGGGAATCGAACCCACGACCCCCGACGCCGAAGCCAATACATTGGCCAATGCGCCACGGAGTCCTCAAGTTATCACAAGCTCAGCGGTGAAGGAAGACATCGCGAGGAAATCTGCATATTTCGGAGTAACAACAAAAAAAAACATTTCTAAGACATGTGAAGTCCGCCAATTCCCACAGTTCAGAGGAGGCCTTTGCTCAGCAGTGGGACTTTTATAGGCTGTTTCTTCACTCTTTACTTTTATCTGTAGATTACGTGGGAAGAGAAGACTCAATATACGACTGACTCATTACATAAAACTTGTTAACCGTTAATATATGGTAAATAATGCGTCATTCGGAGGTATTTAAATTGAATATTGGATAGGTTGCGATGTAGATGTTTGAGTTAGAACCAGATTTGGCGAACCGTACCAAATGCGGACGCGTGAACTATATTTTATAGGAATAATTATATGTCTGTCCGTACATTTATACAGTTAAAATCGGCAACTTGTTATTTATTATTACTAAACCCTTTAATGTGGATACGATATAAATGTTTTTATATACGATTACTATAGATTGTTGGTTTTTTGAATTTAACAATACAAACATTACTTACAACACTTACAACCTTTTACAAACATAAATTTCACCCAGACAAACACCCAGTTGCCAAACAACTATCTGTCGGTCACACCAATAGTTGTCCCGTGTGGGAATCGAACCCACGACCCCTGACGCCGAAGCCAATACATTGGCAACTGCGCCGTGGAGTCATAACTGTGGCTTGTGTGTGTAATAAAATGTTATACGAGTCGGTGGCGCTTAAAAAAATCAAACTCCTCTAAACTCATAAAAATCATCTCACTAAAATCCTATTCAGCTGAAATCGTATTGTGTAATCCTTTAAATGGAGGGACCTTGTCCATTGTCGCATCCGCCGCGATGGGCCTAGAGTCGAATCGCGTTGCAGCGCGGAGCTGTGGGCGGAGCTGTGGGCGGGCGGCGACGGGCTGAGCGCGTACACGGTGCGCGAGGGCGGCGTGAGCGCGGCGGAGCAGCTGCCCGCGCCCGGCAAGGTGGCGCTGCTGGCCGCGGCCAACGACCACGTGCTGGCCGCCTGCAGGCCCGGTAATGGGGACGTCGATCTCCTCATCTATCTACGGCCGTTCTATTGCATTTGTATTTATAGTACGGCTGGTACTGCACTCTCAAATGCATTAGCATTAAAATTTTAAATTAATCCTTATATTACCGCTTAGATAATCTATATAATAGATAATCTCGCTACGGTGAAACAAAATACTTAGCTTAGATAAGATACCGGGTCATAGTGATGTAATTATTTTTTTAACATTGAGAACATTGGTGGGAAATGGAACATTGAGATATCCCTCAAAAGTCATACGTACACACGAATGGGCAGGCGTGTTCGTGTACCAGTACAGCGTCAGCAGCAAGCAGCTGACCGCGAGGCTGGACTGCAGCAAGCTGGCCCCCTGCTCCGAGAGCCTGCAGTCCATCGCCATTGACGAGCGGCTGGCGGAAGACCGCTGCATGGTGAGGAACAGTCTACCTGCGTGTGCGTTTTATGCGGAAAGTTGCGTGGCTGTTGGCCGTATGAGGAAGCTCAAAGTCGCACATTTATGTTCGCTATGTAGAACAAAGGTAGCCGACATAGTTCCGAGGCTTAGTGAGCAGAAGTGGCAATGATAGGCAAGAAAGGTACTCGAGTGGCAGCCTAGTACTGACAATTGTACTGCAGGATGACCTCCCACTAGATGGAGTGACGACCTGTGCGGGAAGATGATGTATGCAGGTGGTTTAGGATCGTATTTCGCGGTGGTCTGTGGTGGAGACCTATGTTTGACAGATTGAAATGATGATGACGATTGAGAGCTGATTGGCAACCTGAATGTCTTCTGTTAATAGGTTTCCTTCACCACCGAGATCAAAGCGAATCTACTGCTCCTAATAATTCGAATTGCATTCAAAATTCCATTGGTCTCGACACGCAATTTGACCTCGTTGATCTGGCGTACCTCGCATAGAAAGAGCGACTCGTTCCAAAGTGAGCTCAGCGTTGGCCCTCAGATCACGGCGCTGTGCAGCCTGGGCGCGCAGCTGTTCGTGGGCACCGCGTGGGGCTGCGTGGTGGTGGCCGACGCCGCCACGCTGAGGCCGCTCACCGTCTTCCGGCCCTACGAGGAGGAGGTCGGTTGCGGTCATGTTTAACGCCATCTGTTGTACAAAACCCGAGTAGCTTTGTAACTAAGTTGTTACGGACGTCTCTCGTTTGGAATTCCAAATATTTTAACACGATCCGAAGAAAAAAAACACCACATTTTATTGAGAACCCTTTCTTTCCCTTTTTAAATATCGCACTTGCCATACTGCCTTTTTTTGTTTTTTATGTGAGAAAGTGGCAAACGCGCTTGCAGTATAAATAAAGTCGAGAACTAGGCGAGTGATATAGGTTTTGGGTTCAGGTGCGGGCGATGGTGGCGCTGCCAGCCCTGGAGCCGGGCGGTGGCAGCATGCTGGCCACGCTCGGGGGCGGCTACCGGCCGCTGCTGCAGCGCTACGCCCCCTCCCAGGTAGGCATCACACTTTCTCAAACCAACAATTTTATCTGCACATTTTAAGTTTCAACTTCACTGCAGTGATTAGCACTGAAATCAAAAAAGAAATCGTCATTGATTTAGGATGTAACGACGATTTACAAACATATATTTCACGCGGACAAACACCCAGATGCGAGACAATTAGCTATGGGTCACACAAATAGTTGTCCCGTGTGGGAATCGAACCCACGACCCCCCACGCCGAAGCCGATACCTGTGCCACATAGTCATATTTTGAGTCATATTATTGTTGCAATCACCATTTCACTTTATCGCCGTGCATTTCGAATAACTCGTCAATGCCTAGATGAAACAAACACTGCAATTAGTTAAAGAGAGAGATAGGCGTATATTGTTGTTCCTTTCTATTTTGTTATGTTCTACTCCCGTCGTTTCAGTCCAGCAACGCGAGCACCTCCCAAACGGGGGTGTACTGCCTGTTGTGGAGGGCGGAGCATTGGCTGCCCGACTAGGTCCTCAAGACATACAAAGGCCCCAGTCCTCTTACAACCCCACGGAGGAAAACGAAAAACGAAACTGATATCAGACAGGGGCGGGCAGATGTCGCCTCTGTACTTTCTGTAATCAAAGAGACGGCAACAGTCTAGAAAGAGACGGACGACATGTCTCCTAATATTTGAGACAACGGTTATGACACTGCATTCGGCTCTTCTATAGCATTCCTGTGTTATACTTTATTTTTATTTTAAGAGCAATAGTCACAACGAACAGTTTTCAGCAATGGAACGGAAGGCTGCTAAGTCGATCTTTCCATCTCCAGATCACGAATTAGATGCTCGGTAGATGATGTGAGTGAGATTTTCTCCACCTCAAGAATCGCTTCCCTCTCCGATAAGTGTTCGGTGGCAAGGTTATTTTCGGACGCGCTTTGACCCCAATAATATTGAACAACTGAATCTAGCGTGATTTAAAATTAATTCTAGCAATGTAAATAACCAACTCTCCTATGAACGCATGTACCATTTTACGATGTAATCAACGATCAAGTTTTATGATTTAGATTTAACATTAAGGTGACTGATTCTATTTTTCAATCTGAATTATTTCAACGGAGAGAGTGGTTTTCTATACTGTGCCAAATTGAAGGAGGTACGGCTGCAGCTATCGACAATCGCGTAGACATCACTTTACGAAATAACCTTCTTGTAAAAGCGGACATATGTCGTGTTATTTTTTTTATGTGAAAAATTGCCAAGCGACCGAACGGTTCACCTGATGGTGAGTGAATACCGCCGTCCATGTACATCTGCTACACGCGAGGGTTACAGATGCGTTGACAACCTTTTGAAAATTGGGCTCCAGCCACCTCACTCACCAGACGAAACGCGAAAGTATTTGTCATACTTCCACTTTACGCTGGTCTCCTGTGAGGTCGTGGTACTTACCCGGGCGGGCCTGCCCATTCGTGCAACAGCCGACGCTGCTGCGTAGCCCTACCACCGTAAAACTATGTATATATGTAGTGTTACTATAATTAATCCACATTCAATAGAATCTGATTCTCAGATCGGTTCACTTGATAAACTCTAAATACAACATTCCGTTGAAATATAACTCCACAAGCAAGCAACTTGTATTATCACTGTATTCTTCGTAAACCAATTAAAGTAGAATAATTTAAAACAAATCAAATTTTCTTCATTCAAAGTAAGATTTGTTGAACCGTTTCTCAACGTCATACAATAATCTCAAGTTAAATGGTAAAATGAGGTATTTGCATGTAATCAAACGAAATTTTAATTAAGTAGACTACTTAGCGAATGAAGTTAGAGTTGAATAAAATACTCAGACATTCTTATGTTTTGTTCCAAGTTTTGGTTGTGCTTTGGTTTGTGATTTTTGTTTATTTTTAATTAACGAACGAATTTATCTCCTAAACCTCGTGAAGAATTTTATTTTTTATATTGCAATCATTGAGTTGCTCATTAATTTTCAATTTAGTTTATTTTATTTATATAAGACTGCACACTGTATTTAAATTACTTTTAAGACTTAATTTCTCAGACGTGCAAACTCAAACCCATTTCTTTAGTATGTGTGTCTTATAGGACACATCGATTCATCAAACACGATAGTTTGAAGTGACAAAGTTGACTATCTAGACGTTAGGCTTTTATTAGCCTTCTCCACATTTAATATGTCAGGATCGAAAGCCATTACCAAGATTCCCTTGCCCTATCATACCAATTACGCTTCATAACGAGGTAGTTCACGCATTGCCACAAATTAACTTAATTTTTCCATTTATATTGTTATCTGTAGTATTTGAATTGTTATTATTAAACTCCAATCTCTAATATTTCACGATTTGACTAAAGATTAAAATAGAAACAAAAATACTTTATACAGTGAATACAATTTAAATAGCGACGGGCACATGACAGGTCCTTGAGAAACACCGCGCTAAACAAGCGGCTTTAATACGCCTCTGTGAATAAAAAAAGATTCGCCCTATAATTTTCCGAGTCCTAAAGATAAGTAGACTTTATATAGACATAATATATAACTACAAAGTTGTCAAAGAAATAGTCTTCTCTCAATCGCACATAGCATTGCTTACTTATCTCTAACAATATTACACGAAAAAGTGAAGTGAAGAGATATTTCGTACACTGCATAACAATCCCCGGGAATTAGATCTGACGGTACTTGTCAAACGCATGCCGTCTCTTTCTTCATTACAAACAGCATTGTCCACTTCTATTGACTGCTTTGAGCTGCGGTATATTTTTATAATATAAGTAAAACTACCCGTTTGAAGGTACTCTATGTTATAATAGCAAATTCGACACAATAATGTCCGATCACAGAAGCGAACGGACCGTTTCTTGGCTCGGATGCTTTGGAAGTTTTGCGAGAACCCACGTGTCGTCTGCAGATTTGACCTTTAGAAAGCCTAAATATAACCGTTTGGCTAGTCATGTCATACTTATGGAACCGGAAAAGGGATAAGTCAAAACAAAGGAATGTCAGCAATTATTATTAGCGTAATAGTTATCTTAAAATATAAATTTGAGTATGAAATGCGTTTTTTTTAATGTGAAAAGTTGCCAAGCGAGCTGCGGTTCACATGATGTTAAGTGAATGCCGCCGCCCATGGACATCTGCTACACCAGAGGGTTGCAGATGCGTCGACAACCTTTTGAAAATTGGGCTCCGGCTACCTCACTCACCAGACGGAACGCGAAAGTATTATACTTTCACTTTACGCCGGTCTTCTGTGAGGTCGTGGTACTCACCCGGACGAGCTTGCCCATTCGTGAAACAGCCGAGGCTGCTGCGTGGCCCTACCATCGTGAAAATTTCGTAATAGAATGAAAGATATGATGTTCACAGTAGCATTAAAACTCGGCAATTTCGTACGGTAAAAATGTGTCTATCTAATTAGCCCTTAAGCAGTAAAAGTAGTGTGGATTTGTTGCAGCTTTCCTAATCTCTTTTTGTATATTTTAATTTGTTTTTATTTAAAGTGTACTTATTTCAATGAGCCGTGATAGCTCAGTGTCCGGGCGCTCGCCTTAATTCAATATACTCGAGCAACCTGAGTTCGATCCCCGGTGCCGGCACCAACGAAGTTTTTAACTTTAAGTGCTGACTTATCACGTGCTCCGCGGTGAAGGAAAACATCGTGAGGAAACCTGCATATTTTCGAAATAACAACAAAAAAATATATATATTTCGAATATATGTGAAGTCCGCCAATCCGCAGTTGGGCCGCGTGGTGGACTATGCCCTGATACCCTCTGTATAGAGGAGGCCTTTGCCCAGCAGTGGGACATGTATAGGCTGTTACTTTACTTTACTTTACTTTTTATTTCATTGTATTAGTGCCTATTTAACTAAAGTTTCAGTCCTCAAAATTATTTATAATGTGAGGCAAATGTATATGGCACCATAAATTTTTGTTTGTTTGTTTGTTCTAGTATTCTCATGGCCCTTTTGTAAAATAAATGTTATGAATGAAAAGATATGAAATTTACGTTGCTGATGTCAACTTAGTTTCTTTACCAGTCTCCTAATTCAAATCTTTAATTATTAATTTAGAATTAACAATTATATCTTAAAAATGTAATGTTCCTCCAATTGATATATAGACGTTGTAAACAGTACTTGGTTTGATATCACTTGGTTTTATAGTAGATTGGGGCTACTTATGATTATTTCAGTCAAATTCCTTTAAAAAAAACCTTATAAGATATTCTTTTCGTCGTGTTAATTTTAACTGTCTCTTAACAAACATATAATAAGGGATCATAGCTGAGTATTGTCCTTCGTATTGTCCAAAGCTAATTAATGTATTTTACTTTTTATGTTGAAATAAACGGTTAAAGAAAAGTCTCCTGTATCAATTAATGAATTTAACTGCATCGCTCTCAAACGACTGTCTGCAGACGACACGGTTCACTATACCAAAGATTTGAGGATTTGTAATAAACTTTTAGTACCGCCTTGTTCGTGTTTTATTTCACCTCATTCAAATTGTATCCCAAGGTGACAACAATTTCATCGGCTTGGAATCAAAGATGTATCAACATGCTTTGCTGCAAAATTAGAGCGATATGTACAAGTAAAGTGACAAGTGAGCCTCGAGATTTGTCGTATTATATTTCCCACGCTACGTAATGGTCTGAGGCATATAAAATATAAATTCGTGTAAATTGAACAAGTGGTTTAAAGAAATTTTAAGAATTAACGTTTAAAATGATAAGCTGCAGTGTTATGTTTCATTAAATTGATTTGTGAAAATTTTTCACGTGCGAGACAAGTATTTGTGTGACCCATAGATTGTTCCGGATCTGGGTTTGTTTCCCAAGGAGGGTTGACGTCAGGCAGACAGCCTGTCGTAAAAAATCTATGCAAAACGACAAAAAACATGATTTACACGTTGTACCGAAACCACCGATGTAGGGTAAGGGCAGGAGGATGATGAAGATCCTATTTTATTTGCCTTAGTTGTATGAATTATTTATCGAAGTACCTATATTCTTGGGAGTCGCAACACATCGCTTGTAACATTGTTCTATAGTACACATGAGCAAATCTCCCGATATCATACACCCAGTTAATCACACAAAGCCGATAATAATAAAACAAAGCCGATACATAATTCGTAGCTTACGACGGCTCCGTCGATACTTTTTTATTGGTCTGAGGCTGTTACATGATAAAGTTAAGTTATATATATAGAAAACATCTGAGATGTAAAACGGTAAAGTATTTTATAGATTCCAAATTTATAATAACAAAGCCAGAAATGACTATCAAGCTTTTTTCTTCGCCAAGAAACAGATTCAACTCAATTTACATGCGGTAGAAAAGCGGGGCGGGGCTAACCGGTTCCACGGCAGTATTGCCAACTGTTCTAAAACCTGTAAAAAAAGCCACCTATTTTATTAAATTACTAAACAAGGTAAAACAATTATCTGATAAGATTAACTGTTTCATTAAAAATGGATTTCTAGTGTATACATATTTCACACAACCTGAATTTTAATTTATATCACTCGTTTTTTATCCTGTCGCTGGTAATTACGAACAACGAATTAAAATAGACGAACCAATAATTTTATGAATGAATTTCAAATGTTTATTTATAATCTGTGACATAACGTCCGTCGATGTGTATTATGACAGGGCAGGTTACTAGTAAGTAGTGTTGGGAAGGTTTTTTCATCAACTTAACGTTAACGTTGATTCTGTTCGTCAACTAGTTTATCAAATAGTTAACGATACTTGTCATTTAAATGAATTACGCCCGGTTTTTGAAAAACCGATCATCGTAGATGTCAACTAATCAGCTGTCAAATGGCTTTTCAAATTTCATTTGAGTTGCGAAAAGGACGTCTGACTGATTAATATTATACACGTTATACAATTACAAATTAATAAATTTCCAAAAAAAGAATACATCTTAAACATAAAGTAAAATTCGGATAGTATTTAATAAGTCGAAAATAATCTGACCTTGCGATTTCACAATTGTCATTGTCAAACAAAAATTTAAAAAAGCGACCCCAAACATGATAGTCTTTTGTATGCGTTAAAGTACTAAATTAGCATAGCAATCCTTTTCTGAGAAAAATATGTCAAATAATTATCAACTTTCGAGTACGTTATTTTCAACGTAAGTTTTTTAATTTAGTCCGTTTGTTAGGTTTGCATTCAGTCGAATTTCCTAAACGTCGTTTAAATAGTTCGTTGATTCACATCTCCTATATATCATCTTAGTAGTCTGTGCTTTACTCTTTGATTCACATTCAACGTCAACGGTCATCGCTACAGGTTAGAATACACTCACAGGTAGAGGTACGGCGTATTATGGGTACGGATCGGGGTTGAGGTGCGAGGGAGGCGAGTTGTGTACATACACATACATACCTATACATAATACATATATATACGAGAGAGAGTACGAGAACTGTCAACGTTACAAGTTTCCCTAACTTATTCCGTAAAAACGCCGACTTGTTGTTCAACTAAAACAAGTTCCTTCCCCTTCAAAAGTAACAATCAGTGCGCTGTATTGTATTTCCTACGTTTTGATTTTGACTGGGTGACATTCGATAGTGTAATTACGGTGTTCGGACTTCTTGTAAGAAATGTTAAAGTAAGTTAACGAACTTATACATGGTGAAGTGATCGGCAAAATTTATGCCCTATTGATACAAGTTGACCCGATTTCGGGTGGTGGGAATCTCGTCGCCCTATCGAAGGTGAGTCGCCTTAAATATCGCATACAACTATATAAACTTTTGAATGCGTTCTTTCGCGGTGACAACCCAATTAAAGTTGCGAAACATGTTGCCGTGTATAGACGAGATGAAAGTAGGCTTCTCTGGTTACTCATGTATCTATTTACGTCAATAGCCGAATGTAATCGTTATAAAATCGCCTCTGCGTTCAATATTTATTTGAATTACATACTGAAATGACACGCACTTTTTCTTAAAAGGTGCAATTAAGTTAATCTAATTAATCATTATACTCGTTAGTTCTAATGGACTATTACGGAAAACAAAGGTTTTTTTTTTAATGATGCATCAGGCGTAGATTGCTTTAAATGCATTTGTCATCGGAATGTAACTTCTACTGCTGGAGATTTTATTTGGAGTTTCTAGAAATTTTATTTGGACTGTGTCACCCTGGGAATTTGAACCTAAAACTACAAAGTCAGTGCAAAAATATTATCATAATAGTGTATTGTTAAACCGCTACTTTTAAAGCTATTTTATTTTATTTAAAACAGGTTTAGCTCTTTTTTAATTGGCTTACATCCAGTGTTTGAAGCTCATAGCTATGAACGAGGCCATGGAATTTATTTGCAGTCAGTGCTTGACACAAATTACCGTCTTTTCTTTGAAAGAACTTTAACATAGGCCGACATAAAGGTCTCAAGAAAGCAGTATCTTGAGTAATTAAATACTTATACCAATAATATTTATTATGTTGTACCAATGATCAATTTTGTATACATCATGATCAATTATAAAATATTTCTAGATATTGAACTTTAATGTGAACCGGAAAAACATATAAACTTATATGCAAGAGAAGATGTACCTCAATTAACATACACAAACTTTAAACATATATATAACTTAAAGCCCAATTTCCAAAAGGTTGTCATCACATCTGGAACCCTCGAGTGTAGCAGATGTCCATGGGTGGCGGTATTCACTTAATAACATCAGGTGAACCGTCTGCTCGCTTGGCAACTTTTCACATAAAAAAAAAAGATAACGCTGGCATTATTAATGTTAGAAGGGCAATGCAAAAAGAAGTCATAAAATTATTAAATTTTGATTAATCATTTGCAAAAAAGTAATATTTGTAACATAAATAATACAACTATTTCATTTTATTCAAATAAAGGTATACAGATGCAATTGCCATTTTAAAATTTAATGCTGTTATCACCGTGTATAATTGTCCGCAGCAATGTTATATTACATTGTTATGTGTGTTTCCATGTACATTTTTCATACTGCTTAAAAAAACGAGTTTCATAACAATGTTACTTTTGCTGTGTAAGAAATTCCTTAATTTTTACCTGAACCTTCCAACATTTTAAGTAATATTGAATATGACATTGAAAAGGAAATCAATTACTGAAAAATTCAGTAATAATATTATACAGTATTGTTGTATGTAATACAGTTTTGTTTACAAATATTGTCTTGATGACCAATTCGCAAATTGCTGTAAAACATATACAATTCTGGACCTTCATAATGATCCAGCATCATTGCAATCGCATCATAGTAAGTTGTGATATAACTGCATGTACAGAATATAAAGAAATATAGCGCACTGCTGAATGAAGGCTTCCTGTGTATATAGTTATTATGACGATATTGATGACATCAAGTCATGAGCCGAGGGTCTTTTTGAGACAACCATTTTTGTAAATCACTGATAATTTCCGATTTGGGTATTTGTGATTGATGTCCAAGAGTAAGGGACCAATGAAGGGAAGACTGAAATAAAAAAGGTTTGCACTAGTCTACTTAATTAAAATGTACTACAAATGTGAAACCTTGGAAAGTTTTTATGAGTAATAGGATTATTTTCTCACAGGCACTGGGTTAATCTGTAAACATGTATAGGTTTGCCTCTCTCTGTCCAATGCTAAAAGAGAGAGTAATAAACAAAACGGAGGTAGGGCCATACAACACTGTTGTACAAATGGGCAGGTTCATCTGGGTAAGTACCACAACCTCACAGAAGACCAGAGTAAACTAGAAGTGTTACACTTCTGCATTTTGTCTGGTGAGCAGGATAGCTGGGGCCCATTTTATTTAAAGGCAACGCATTTGCAACCCTACGGGTGCTGCAAATTTCCATGGGCAAGTGGTTATGACTTATCGTCAGGTGAACCGCCAGCTCGTTTGCCACTTTCTCACATAAAAAAAAAAAAACAAAGTCGTCCCGCTGTCTGTCTGTCCGTATGTATGCTTAGATCTTTAAAACTACGCAACGGACCTAGTTGCGGTTGTTTTTACTAGATTGAGTGATTCAAGAAGAAGATTTATATGTATAATTTATTACACCCATGCGAAGCCGGGCGGGTCGCTAGTTGCAATATAAATTTAATTGAACAACATTTCTTCGATAACAAGTGTCACCTCATATCTATCGGCGACTGCATTGTTGACAATAAACGTTATTTATTGGGTCAAGAATTGCAAGCAATACTTGTTTAACGGAATGCGTTGATAACGGATGTATTTTGAGGCTTATCGGACCATTACTGGTTACTTTCCTTTGTTTAATATTAATTTAAAATATAAAATAAGGTGACAGCGCGTGTCCCAATAGAGTGGAAACGCCTTCTTGACTTTTTATGTGAAAAAGTGGCAAACGAGCTGGCGGTTCATCTGATGTTAAGTAATAACCGCCGCCCATGGATATCGCAACCCGTATTGTTGCAAATGCGTTGCCACCTTTAAATAAAGTGGGCCCCGGCTACCTCACTCTCCAGACGAAACGCAGAAGTGTAACACTTCTCTTATGCGCCGGATTTCCGTGAGGTCGTGGTAATTACCCGAATGGATCTGCCCATTCGTGTAACAGTGAAAACTGTTGCTTTCTACCACCGTAAAAATTAATGGTAATGACTGATGCTAATAAAGAAAGTCAGCGAAAGATGGTTATAGATAGACTTTATTTGTAAAAACTTGATGTACATAAATTGTATGCAAGATATTGAATACAGAATTTGTCCAGAATTTCCTATGTGTCCAGGACGCATCAACTAATGCAAATTATTTACAAAAGACTGTGCATGGACCGCGGTATTATTTATACCAAAGCGAAGTTATTAAATGATACGAGTATTGCAATTTTTTATTGTGAAATATAATTATATGTCATTATCCAGACTTAATAAAAAATATTTATTTATTTTATTGATAAGAATGTCGTCACAAAATAAATTACATTTCAATATTAAAATAATGGGTGATTATTATAACGGTATTTAAGTAGACTATTTTTATTACCTAATAGAATACAGAAAACGATATTAAATCAGAGCATATGGAATAGGTACCCTATATTAAAATATAACAAATCATTTTAGTAATTTCTTGTATTTCACGATTACACATTATAAATGAAACTAATTTTACGGATTTATCGCGTTTATTTTTAATTTTAGTTCCCGACGTTTCGCAGTCTGCACAAGTCTGCAGTTTGTGAGCACACTCTAAATCGGCCCAACCAACTACATCAGGTTTGATAGACCACAGATCCTTGCAAAAGAACACCGATTCCTCCCAAGGATGATTCGCGAGGCTATTGAAATTAAAAAACACCCTAATTTCAATAGAGAAGAGGGTTGGGTACTACCATCATCCTATCATCAATAAAATTAAATCTAAGCGCAAAAGAACCACTATTGCAAGACAAGACACAATTAGCTCCCTCTGCATAGATCGGACACAAAATCAATAATACAAAAACTGACGGTAGCCCGGGTTAACTTTGACAATCAGACGTCTAACACCTCAGTCTGTCCCGTGACCATGAACGCTGCAAAGGGTTCGAAACGTCGGGAACTAAAATTAAAAATAAACGCGATAAATCCGTAAAATTATTTTCATTTATAAATCATTTTAATCTACGACAAATTGTCCCCCCTTTTAAAAAGTCAGAAAAATTCACTGTAATATGATCCACATATTTTAATTTTTTGTGCTTCGATCCACCTTGCGTACAAACACCCAGATCCGGAGCAACTGTCTGTAGGTCACACAAATACTTGTCCCGTGCGGGAATCGAACCCACGATCCCGTCGCCGAAGACACTGGCTACTGACAAACTGCGCCATTGTCAATACATCATGTAGTTTCAATTTGTGTTACGTAACTATATCGAGTTGTCATAAAAGATCGCGATAGCTCGCGCGATGGACCATGTCCTGACAGCCTCTTCACAGCCTACGGAGGCCTTTGCCCAGCAGTGGGACATGTGCGAGTCGTGATAGCTCAGTGTCCGAGCCCTCGCTTTTAATTCAATATACTCGAGCAACCTGAGTTCGATCCCCGGTGCCGGCACCAATGAAGTTTTTAACTTTAAGTGCTGACTTATCACGTGCTCCGCGGTGAAGGAAAACATCTTGTGGAAACCTGTATATTTTCCTTATCTTCACCTGCTGAGGTCGCTGAATCTACGCTCACACGTAATGAAATTCAAGACTTATTCAAGAGCGAAATTGAAATTCTGTTTACACGTTTTAATCAATCTGTTAAAACTGTAATTAGTGCTGAATTAAATTGCATAAAGGATGGATTAAAAGAAGTTAAGACATCGATGGCATTTATAAACGAACAGAATGAAGTTTTACAAAAAGAATTCAACAATAATACAAAAGCATTAGAAATTATGAAAAAAGAAAATGAAACTCGAAATAGTACAATTTTAACGCTAAACTCTAAAATAAAATATTCTCGAAACGGTAAAAAAAATTATAAGGTTTATGTGAAGTCCGCCAATCCGCAGTGAGGTCGCGTTGTGTACTGTGCCCTAATATAACCTCTGTACAGATGAGGCCTTTGCAAAGCAGTGGAACTACTACAGGCTGTTGTCACTTGTTTTATCGAGTTATCGACTGAAAACCACGTTATAGAGTGTTATTATTCAATAACTTAACGGCACTTAAGAAGCCATAAAATCTATTGAGGTCGGTCCAGAGGTCAGTGAAGGACCGAGGCGTAGGGATGCCGAAAGTGATGAAATATATCGATACCGGCTTTTCGCCCGCGCCTTCGCTCGCATTGAAGACCTTAAACAAATATCTTTCAGCCCTTTTTTTTCAATTAAAAAATAGCCTATATCAGATATATACCAAGTGTAAGGCTTGTCTCAGATATCGATATATCGATATTTTCTTTTAAGGCCCAAAAAAAACGTATGCCATGTATTAAATATTCCGAGGTACGGACTCATTACCGGATTGATACGATTTTGATATTGAATGTTTTATATCGATATATCGGCTAAAAATGCCGATATATTTTATAAATAATATAGATCTATCGATATTTTTTCAACATCCCTACCGCAGCGGTGATCAATTGAGTCACGACCCACCGATTGGTGAGGTCAGATTTCGGCCGCCCGTGTAGACAACTCCTGTGGGCTTGCAGGACGTGTTACCATTTTTACTAGAATTGGTCCTGGCTACCTCACTCCCCAGATGAGACGCAAAAGTATATATTTTTACTTAACCACGCCGCTGGCTTATTGTTAAGTGGGAAATTCTCCAGAACGAGGGGAATTTTATAAACATTAATGTCCGATTACAAATCGGATATTAATTTTTTCTTTTTCCTCCTATTATCCCAGATGTTGGACAAAAGCAGGCGTACGTACGAAAGCACGTGAAGGAACTATATTTTCTGTAATATAAAAATAATTCAACGATAAATGCGAATTAAAAGTCAATTATTAGTTTGTTCCGAAAAATTAAAACAATGTTAGTTTTTACACACTCCGCTAGATGTCGCTGTAACGAATAAGTTATAAATACTTATTAGCTACTAGCTGTGCCCGCGACTTCGCGTGGAATTTTAAATTAAAAAATACAAAAGAAAAGTAGCCGAAGTTACTCCTTATTACATCAGCTATATGCCAGTGAAAGTCCCGTCCAAATCGGTCCAGCCGTTTCAGAGGTTAGCCGGAACAAACAGACAGACAAATTTTAAAGTTTTTTATAGTGCTAATCTCTGCACTTAAGATTGAACATTAAAACATGTAGAAAAAGTACGAAAAGATTGTCGCCGCTGTGGGAATCGAACCCACGTCTTCGGCATTCGCGGCCTGACGCTCTAGCCACTGAGCTAAACGGCTGATAGCCACAGCGACGAAAACCTTAACGCCCTCCTTCTACAATAGATGCGCCAAGCATTGCTTCAAATGCTAAATAACAATGTAGAAGGAGGGCGTTAAGGTTTTCGTCGCTGTGGCTATCAGCCGTTTAGCTCAGTGGCTAGAGCGTCAGGCCGCGAATGCCGAAGACGTGGGCTCGATTCCCACAGCGGCGACAATCTTTTCGTACTTTTTCTACATGTTTTAATGTTCAATCTTAAGTGCAGAGATTAGCACTATAAAAAACTTTTAAAATTTATAAAAAGCAATGGCGACATCTCTCGTTCGAATTATCGTTGTAAAACGATATTCGAAATTGTTTGTATGCTGGAAAGGATATAACAATAGATGCGCCAAGCATTGCTTCAAATGCTAAATAACAATGTAGAAGGAGGGCGTTAAGGTTTTCGTCGCTGTGGCTATCAGCCGTTTAGCTCAGTGGCTAGAGCGTCAGGCCGCGAATGCCGAAGACGTGGGTTCGATTCCCACAGCGGCGACAATCTTTTCGTACTTTTTCTACATGTTTTAATAAAAAACAGACAGACAGTTTAAATTATAAAAAAAAATATTTATAGGTATTTTATTTATAGCTATATATTGGTATTTTATCCGAGCACGTGATGAACAAAACTATCTGCTAATATAATAATTGAAAATCCGCGATAGGTCACTGTGCGGGCGCTGGCTTTTAATTCAATATATACTCGAGCGACCTGAGTTCGAATCCCGATGTCTGCACCACTGAAATTTGTCAATTTTATGCCATAACACACGCCCTTATTCACTTACAAAAGACATGTCTTTCTTTTTTATGTTTACGGCTAGCAATAACAAAACTACCTCTTGCAATTAACTTAAGTCATCAACCCCGAACTATCTGACTTGAGTTCTTTTTCCATTAGAAAAAAAAGAAAGTAAAGTAACGAACAGCCTTCACATCTCCCATCGCGGATTGGCCGACTCCACATACCTTTGAAACATTTTTTTTTGTTATTATTTCCAAAGTATCCAGGTTTCCTTACGATGTTTTCCTTCAGCGTGTGATAAGTCAGCATTTATAGTTAACAATTTAATTGGTGTCAGCACCGGGGTTTGAACTCGGGTTACAGGAGTGTACTTAATTAAGAACCGAGCGCCCGAACTCTGGGCTATCACGGCTCAGTGGCAACATTTGGGCGTTCCCTCTCAGCCAATCAAATCAACCGTGGAGACAAAATGAAGGGGCATAATCAGATGGGATCCTTACTATCCTTACTTATTGTTATAAAGGCGAAACTTTGCATGTATGGATGGATGTTTGTTACTCTTTCACGCAAATACTACTGAATAGATTTTAATGTAACTTTACAATAACATAGCTTATACATCAGAATAAGACATAGGCTATAATTTATATACATATTTTATGTATATCGGTCTTTCAGTCTGAATGTTACGCCTTCAGCCTATTATACGCAGTCGTAGTCGCGGGCAGCAGCTAGTTGCTTATGTTATTGTGGTTATTAATGATTGTAGTCTCATTATAATATGGAAACTAGCCTCCAAGGTCGCAGCCTCGGGCTGGGTAAGGCAATATAGGCGCGTGATCTCATCCGAGATGTATTTGAGTAAACTCACTAATCTCATCTAGACTAACACGGGTCGAGATAAGGCTGGTGCGGGTATAGAATCTTCCGACCCGTGCATTAGAATTTAGCGACATCAGTGACTGCATACTTTATGGATAGGAATAATTCCTCACTGTCGTTGGCAATGGTGCCTGCAGCACTCCAGTGCGGTGTATGAAGACTGTCTTCGCTTATCACAAAATCAACCGTGCACCATGTTTAAAAAAAAAAAAAAAAACTACTGCTTCTCTCATCATGGCTACATCGATTTTGTTCAGGCAAGATTGCCGATGCCCACTTTTAAATGATATTTTAATCGCAGAGGGAATGAACAGCAACAGTTTTTATTTATTTACACGAGTAATTTATTTTTAAATCTAAACAGATCTCAAACGATGACTCCCGAAATGTCTGTTATGAATAAATAAATTAACGATCACGCGAGATTTTGTTGTTAAGAATCAGGAAGTGAAATAAAAAAATATTTTTGAATTTATGTTCTGTTTAAAGAAAAAAGAAGAAAAGAAAGAAATACATTTATTTACCAAAAAAAGGACGCACACAACTAAAGAGAAGAAAATTAGCAAAAAATGAAAAAATAAAATACTTATAAATAATACAATAAAACAAAACAACATAAAAACATAATTAAAATAAAAAAATAGGTAATTAAATATGCTATTCCGGCAAATTAGGTCAGTATTTAACCTTGTTAAATGTTAACGGTTAACCTTTTTTTAATTTAGGTTGACGCTCGCCTTTGTTTTATTTTTTGTAAATAAGAAAACATTATAAGGTGCGTTTTGCTCATTTTGTAAATCTCGCTCAAATAAAAGAATTAAGAAAGAAAATTTCGATTAGTAAAAAAGAAAACAAAAATATCCACGACATTTTTTTCTCCTAAAATCTAAATAGCCATTGGCGCAATTTTTGAATTTCGAACGAGTATAAATAAATGCAGCCCCGGTGCAACGCGTTCGACATTCGGCATACGGCCCCGAAAGTGGGGCGAAAGGAATGCGGGTCGACCGATCGCGGCTAATCGCGCCCGCCAATGTCAGGGCTGTCGCGCAGCGAAGCGCGAGCCCACAGCTCCCTAACGGGTCCCGTAGGTATTTGAAATGCAAATCAAGAATCTTGTGTATCGGTATAGTAGAACGATCACAACTTTTACGTTTTACTGCTATTACTGCGTGGCCTTACCACACTATATTTCCTAGGTATTGGGAGTTATAGTTGTGCCAAGGCACTCGCTTTTAATTTTATAAGATAAATACATTCTTTGTTATAAAAATAAATAAATAAATAAGTACATAAATACCTATACACAGCGTGTCGTTACCATCGCGACAATAAAAAAACACACATCTAACGCTACTTATCAATAATAAAAAAAAATATTAATGTTAAACAAAATCCATAATTAAAAAAAATATATTTTTCAAACAAACTAATTAAAACTCGGAGTTCCATTTTCACTCATAATATATCCTCGTCGATTCCGCGTACTGATAGAGAGTGCTGAATTAATAAGCTAAGTGATTTAAAGGAATGAGCTGTTCTAGTTAAAAAAAAATTCTTAAATAAAAACTAGAAAAACTACTGCGGAACCCTAAGGGCCCATTTACACGATGCCATTTTCTTGTGCATACAAGAGCAATAATTGAATGCAATAAATTGCGCGCAATAATTGTTAAGACCATTTGTTGTTTAGACCATGCAACTCATTTATTGCTTCAATTTAATTGTATACAACAGGCAAGAAACTGGCACCATGTAAATGGGCCTTAATGGTTGAAAAAATGCGACAAAGAGAGTTCTTTGTTTTCTATCGGACGTCGTCTTGGGCTGATGAGATCATCCGTTGGCCGCGGTCGTTAAACGTACAACTTTTTTAGTTCCGCCATGATCTTAGTCTTTTATTCCAATTTTAACCTTATCACACCGCTATAAGAACTAGTGCTTTTCCGTGTTTGTATTGATAATTTGTATTTTCGCTGCGTTGCTGTAATAATGCTAGTTATTTAAAAATTAACATTCTAATTAGAACTCTACCTCCTCATGTTAAAGACATATTTGGTTTGGAAATTTTAATTCCTTTTAATATCTGTTTTCTATAAATGCCGTTATATAAAAAGCTTTGTTTACATTCCATTAACAATTTAGACTTTATCTCAATGTAATAAGACAATGCAAATTTTTATGACCTGCGTAACTGGCTGGTTACAAAGTGGACTTAATTTTTCTATAATTTTTTTTTGTACTCGTCCCTTCTCATTGTTTCATAACACGTAATACACTTGTGCTACTAAGATTAAACTTTAATGTTATATTTATATGGCTCAAGTTTGTCTGCATATTTTAAGTACTGTATTGTTGATGGTGACGTAATAAACCGCCAACGGTCTCGTTCCAATTTTGAAATTGGCGGTTACGCTTCGGTAAGGACAAAGCGGTACAGTGGATAGAGTTCCAAGGTTTGTATGAGAGGGTAGTCGGTGTCTAATCTCAGGCTAGGGTTAATGTATCCCAATCTATTATGTGGAATTTAATTTATTGATAGAGTTTAAGGAGATTTCTTAATATCTCAAACTCATATGAAATCTAACTTAATTATATTTATATAATTAGTAATTTATGAAGAACAAACAATTACCTATACCCAATGACCAGTGCACCCGTTTGGTTGATGATAATAAACTTGCACGTATTGCTTCTGTGGTATGACTGTTGCAGTCTTTCCTTTTTTGTGAAAAGTTGCCAAGCAGACGGTTCACCTGATGTTAAGTGAATACCGCCGCCTATGGACATCTGCTACACCCGAGGGTTCCAGATGCGTTGACAACCTTTTGAAAATTGGGCTCCGGCCACCTCACTCACCAGCCGAAACAAGAAAGTGTTATACTTCCACTTTACGCCGGTCTTCTGTGAGGTGGTGGTACTTACCCGGACGAGCCTGCCCATTCGTGCAACAGCCGAGACTGCTGCATGGCTCTACCACCTTTCCTGTAGCTACTGAGGTACTATAAGCCAAATGGATGTAGCACGAACGGGCTGGCCAAGCCGGGGAAATACCACGGCCTCCCTTAAGATCGGCTTGAATTGGAAGTGTTGTCTTCCGCGTTTCGTCTGGTGAGTGAGGTAGCCGGGGCCCACTTTACACTGGCGGACAGACGGACGAGATATATCTTATAAGGGTTCCTTTTGTACCTTTAAAGTACGGAACCCTAAAAAAGAAACGCGTTATACTCGTCCCGTTTCGGAATATGAATTGGTAATAGAAGAAATGACAACGCAGCATAAGCAGCGAATGTTTTTGTCACCCGATGGTAAGTGACCACCGCCGCCCATGGACACCTGCAACGACCGGAATGGCGTAGTGGTTAGTGTATCTGCCCTCTGCGCCAAAGGGTGTTGGTTCGATCTACTGGAAAAATATTGTGTGATTAACATAGTGTTTTTCTAGCGTATGGGTGTTTATATTTGTATATATTTACAAAAGAAAATTATGTTTTATATTAAATACAGTGATGACTCCGTGGCGCAGTTGCCAAGGTATTGGCTATGGCTTCAGGGGTCGTGGGTTCGATTCCCACACGGGACAACTATTGGTGTGACCGACAGATAGTTGTTTCGCATCTGGGTGTTTGACTGCGTGAAATTTATGTTTGAAAAACGTCATTACAACACAGGATAAAATTTTCCTAAAGTAATGGCAATGTTTTAAAAAAAATAATACATTATTTTCGTTGTGTGGATCGAACCTACACACTCTGGCCCAGGAAGCAGGTACACTACCCACTGCGCCATTGGGGTTGTCAATTATGTAAAAATGTGTCCTAAATATTTAAATATTCTTGAAGGTCCCCAGGTCGTAACCGTTCGGAAAGACCGCCGGCGGCAGCTGGTTCCGCAGGAGTAGAATATTTGCATACTTGACGCTTATGACCAATCCCGGATGGTCGAACATTCCAGAACTATCGTCCGTAAGGTCACTTTAACGAGGAACGTGGAATTTTAAATGCGCTCCATTGTACTAAGATAAGATTTGGGAGGGCGCATTCCGCCGTAGTTTCGTTGGAAATAAAAAACCGGCCAAGTGCGAGTCGGACTCGCGCACGAAGGACTCCGTACCATTAAAAAAAAACGGAAAAAAATCAAGTCTGTTGTATGGGAGCCTCGGATAAATATTTTTTATTCCGATTTTTAGTATTATTTGTTGTAGCGGCAAGAGGAAAGATTTGATTGTTTGTATGTATTGAATAGGCTCCGAAACTACTGAACCGATTTGAAAAATTCTTTCACTGTTGGGAAGCTACATTATCCCCGGTTGATATAGGCTATATTATATTTTCAAAAAAAAAATAGGGATCCTTACTAAAACTTCAATAATGTAACCCAAAGTGTACAAAAATTACTTAAAATATTCTTTACATCGCGTGCGCTGCGAAAACTATTGATGATAGAATAAAGTAATGTACTACGAATTTGTAGAACACATCATTATTTCCAAAAAGTGTCGCGAGAGCATATATCTAACTATTATAGTTATGCCACAATAAGTGTTCTTTTATTTTAAAATTTTGGTTGAAATGCCGCTGCTAGAAAAGGCTCTTTGTTTGTATCTTGGTATTAATTCTTATAAAAATAAATTACTTCAAATTTAAGACTGTTTCAATATCTTTATACAACTTTTTGAATTATTAAATTCGGACATTCCATTCGAGAGGTATCACAAGTTTAAAAATGTTAGTATATTGGAATTTAACTATCCAAACAGCTTAGTGACTAACTTAGTAGTTCTTATAATTTTTCAATCACATTTATACTGGTAATTCCTGTTCGATAGTTAGCAAATTATTAAATACTGAGGAAGTTTAATTTTTTATCATTTTAAAATTCCCAAAAGATCAAGATCTCATCTTTCTAGAAATAGTTCCCAGGCGAGGGCATCAAAAATACGTCATGATGAGGAATCTTTACCGGAAACTGAAAATAGTCTTACAAATCGGAGAGAGTCAAGAGTGTTTCAGCGGCTTGAAGAGCATAATAATATAAATATAAAAATTCACACTAGGGAGTCGAGTTCTGAGCGTTCCCAACGCCTACGAGATTAGAGGGAAAGACAACAAACGTCAACGATTAGAGTTCGTAATCAACTTTTAGCTCACAGTAACAGATCGGCTTTAATGCACTAAGCTCAACAGTCTTTTGTCGAAATCGGAGCCATAAATAAGATCTGCTCTAAGTGTTCTGCCAAAAAATGGATCGATGAACCAAATGGTATGTGCTGTTCTTCTGGAAAAGTCTCCCCAATATTGAGGAGCCACCATAGCCAATAAAAAATCCAAAAAAAAATGACAGAGGGATAAACAGACAGCGGAGTCTTAGTATTAGGGTCCCGTTTTAGCCTTTGGGTACGGAACCCTAAAAAGGCCCTAGAGATATACTGTTGCACGGTAGACACGGCCAACTTAAAAGGGTCTCTGAGTTACACCGATTGTTTGATCCACTAAAATATCTCTTAATAGTCGTAATAGGAGAAGACGGTTAATATTTGACTATTCCTCAGCAAGGTACTGTATATAACAAAATTGTGACATGCATGCAATTTTATGCATTTAGGTTGATGGTTAGAGCTACCTGTTTTAATACATTACATTATTACTGTTAGGTCAACCCAAAGGGTAAAACGGCACCTTATTACTACGACTCCGCTGTCCTTCTGTATGTCCGTATGTCTCCCCTAAAACAGACATGATTTTTTTGCCGGTTTTATAGACAATGTTGACAGTAGCAGTGTTTTTGTCAATATGTAAGTGTAATACTTCTATATTGAATACAGATATTAAAACATGATTTTTTTTTAATGTGATAGAGTGGCAAACGACCTGTCGTTTCACCTGATATTAAGTAATAACCGCCGCCCATGGACATTTGCAACACCTGTAGGGTTTCAAATGAGATGTCAGTTTTTAAATAAAGTGAGCCCCGGCTACCTCTCTCACCAGACGAAACGTAAAAGTATAACACTTCTATTTTACCCCAGTTTTCTGTGATGTCGGTACGGAACCCTTCGTGTGCGAGTCCGACTCGCACTTGGCCGGTTTTTATTCAATACTTTGTCGATATGATTGCAAAAATATCAGAAAGATTGAATTACATATGATGTCGTAATCACCAGAGACTGAGGGCTGGTGAAACATTCATCTTAGAGACGCTTTAAATCAAGACATTGGCGCATCAAATATCGGTCAACGCTTAATCTGCAACGTCATATTCATTTACAGGTTCTACGAATTAAAACTCCTCCATTATCTGGTCAGCGATCTTTCGATCTTCATGACGTAATTTCAAGGGTATTTCATTGAAGGATTAAGAAATTCATAAAATTATTCACCACAGACGAAACATTCGGAAGGTTTTATGTGTGTGTATGATAATTTTTTATTTTAAAATCTTTTGTTAAACGTATTGTTACCCGTGCGAAGCCGGGACGGACCGTTAGTACTTTATAAAATTGTATTATCCATACTTCATACTGAATATTATAAATGCGAAAGTACCTTTGTCTGTCTGTCTCGCTTTCACGCCAATACTACTGATCCGATTTAAATGAGAGTTGGTACATAGATAGTCTAGAGCCTGAGAAAGGACACAGGCTATTTTTCAATTGGATTTTTTTTAAAGAAAGATATTTATTTAAGGGCTTCAACGCGAGCGAAGCCGTTGGCGAAAAGCTAGTAGTTTATAAAATTAAAATTGATAAAATGATACTATAATAAATAACGCTAGCAAGTTATGTTTTATATTTTTTACATATATTTGCATTAATGTTACACATCTCCTTTTAATTTAATTTTCTGCGTTTTATCCGAATAAACTTTTAGCCAAAATCCACCTCATATATACTGAAAAAAGGGATAGATTTTTTTATTTTCCTTTATAATTTATTAATGCCTCCAATTAAAAACTGATTATTTATGAAAGAAAACACAGTTTTTTTGTTTTTGAAAGTGCATAATGTTTATAATATGTATATTAAGAAATTTTATTATAAATTCGGTAATTGTAATTTCCTGCCAACTATGTTCATTCAAGCGATGACGTCACTGCGGATTTGCCGCTGCACCTGTCGTATATAGCCGTCTCGCTCTGACCGCTGTACCGCTCGAAAACTCGACCAGCCTTTGTTTACATAAAGTTCGCAATTCTTGCCCGTTTGAATTTTAAAATAATAGAAGCGTTGTTCGCGCCACGTTTTGGCAATTTGAAAGAGAGTTCGACATTCAATTATTAATTCAGTTAATAAGCATAAAAACTCAATTGAAATAAAATGTCTTTATTTCGCATTTTCGTGTCTAATACACAAGGCTGTATGCTTGGGCGCGAGTAGGGCTGCCACCTTATTTGAAAGAAAATATGGTATTATTTTTTAGAGTAAAAATGTAGTTCTTTTTGGAAATTTACGAATAATGATAAAAAATGTGTAATAATAGTACACATTTTTTATCATTATTCTTCTTATATTATACTTATTTAAATGTTTTATTTTCCACGCGTACTTATGTTTACTCTTTTTGTTTTGACCAGAAATGTTCTATTATTTTTAAAATATGTAATTATAAGAATCCAAACGATTTAGATCCGTATTAAAATAAATTAACCGTTAATTTTTATTAAATTAATAGACACACGCTTTTATTGTGGTCATTTTACGCTTATGACAACATTGCACCATTGAAATTCGGTCTTCCTCATTCACTTTTATATTTTTGTAAACTTTTTTCTTTTTTTTGCTTCTTCTTGAAATGTGTAACAGAACCATCAAAGCTTTTCATATTGTTATCAGGTGACCCGCATGAAAAAAAAGGATAAGTCTTAAATTAAGCGTCAGGTAGAACTCGGCCCTGGAGTTCCTGGATCAGTGTTTTTGTGTTATCTCTCCCCAATCTTAGATTTCAACGGAATCCGGCGACATATTTAGAACATCTTCCGCCACAGATTTTAACGGGTGATTTGGGCTCCTTGCACACGCTTGGTGACATTCACCACCTACGACACGGACACGGCACGATGCTGTTCGGCCTATTTTAAGTCTTAAAAATAACTTGTTATTAATTAACTAGTTTTTTGTGTAATATTCTATAATAATGCCGTTATAAAAACAAATACTATAAAAACAGAATAAAAAATATTTAAGTGGGGCTCCCATAAACAGACAATGATTTTTTTTTCCGTTTTTGTAGATAATAGTACGGAACCCTTCGTGCGCGATCCCGACTCGTACTTTGTCGATTTTTTTTTGTTGCGATGTGTTTAGTTTACTGTTTATATTATTATGTCTGTATTTCATCTTTACTTTAGTTAAAATGCCGCTTTCAGCCTGTTAAAAAGAAGTTTTTATCTATAACTAAGACGCTTAAAACTTTTTTGTAAACCTTGTATATAAAGTCGGTTTCGGTGTGTACTTTTCATTGGTTATAAATAAATAAATAAAAATCGCGCGGTGTAAAGGCCTCCGTTTCCCTGGCGACGGGTGGCGCGCACGTGTCGCCGGCGGCGTGTAGCGAGGGGCTGTTTACGTCCCGGGATTCCGCGGGACGCCTCCACCAAAATAGTCCCGGGCCTTTGGACCCATCCCCTGGATGCTTTCATGGCGGCCGACGATTGACGTTAACCGGATGAATGGCGTCTACCGCCGCGCTCGGAAAGGCCGAATAGTATTTAAAAAGTGTTCAAATTGCGTTTGGGAATTCGGTCTTACACTTTTATACTAAGACACGATAAGTAGCAAGTCTACTTGTCGAGTCTTATTATAAAAGATTTTGACACATGAGATATTTTAATGCAAATTGAAGTATCTATGTGGCGGTTTATTATAAGTGAAATTTTAGTCGTTACTCTAAAGTCTTTCTAAAAAAGGAATTTGAATATTATTTAAAAATGCATGTGCCCGAAGTGTAACCACAATATATGATAATCAAATTTAAATTCTAATCTTATTTTAAACAAACTGTTATACTTTTTATAAGAAATAAACTTCTTTAAACCGAAGTTTTAGTCATATTTCCAAAAAAAATACATCACCACTTATAGGACAAGTTGAAACTGTTTTGTAGTGGTGTTTTATAAATACAAATAAAACTAGTCCAAAATCATATTTGGTACTTTTAGCCGTTTTTATTGCTTTTGTGTTGTTTAAGCGTAACAAAAATATACTTCCCGCGTGAATATCGAACCCAAGACCAGCGGAAGCGTCGGGTCAATAATGTATCCAGTACTGGCGACTCGCCCCGGCTTCGCCCGGGTGCAATGTAATATGCATATAAACCTTCCTCTTGAATCACTCTATCTAGTAAAAAAACCACATCAAGATCCCTTGCGTAGTTTTAAAGATCTAAGCATACATAGGGACAGACGGACAGCGGGACGACTTTGTTTTATACTATGTAATGATAGTGATGATTTACGCAACTACTGAAGTGTTTTGAGAAGATAGCCAGCGAATAGTTCCCCTCAGCCCTTTGAAGATGAGTTCCCACCTTTAAGAGTGGACATCGGTCGGTATAAAGTTTTCGAAACGTCGGGAATTATAAAATAGTTGAACAACTTTTATCAACGGAGGTTGTATTCGACCTTCCCAGAGGTCGGAGCGAGCGCAAAGTCTAGAAAAATCTCAACTTTGACTAATCACCTCGCTCTGTATGGATATGACATCCTCTCTGCCCCCGCCGCGTAGTATGATGTCACAATAAACACGAGTCTTATCTGTGTCTACTCAAGAGCGCGTGTTTTAGGCGTCGCTAGTGATTTGTGGTGATCGATCGACTCTTATTATGTCACGTAGCTTCTTCCTTATGATAACATTTTAAATTTGGTAGCGCCATCCGTGCGGATGGGCAGGCTCGTCTGAAGCACCACGATCTCCAAAAAGACTGGCGTGAACTGAGCGTTGGTGATTGGGGTCCATTCTTTTTGTGATTTGCGACTCATCTGTCAAACGAACAGACCAATTTGTGGACCTCCATATCGGCGGTAGCCACATAAGATATTTGCCATTTTCTTATATAAAAATATATATAAATTAAACTGTAGCCTAGCTTATGACTGCGACTTTCTTGCCGTGGTTCTCTTAATAATGCCATTAAATTAATAATGACATTTAAATCTTCAAAATTCCAGATATCGAAATGAAACACACGCATCGATTGTACTTTAAACTCTTGTTTTATAGTAAAGCGATTCGTAACGCTTAGTAAGCTTCATTGACATGCTTTTCGCCGTTTTGAAGGCAACCTTTCGAACAGACAAGTAGACAAACATTGTAAGAACGTAATTTGGAGGTGATATTGTGCGATTGGCTTTCAAATGACAATAGATTGAAGTCGCTGGGTTTTAAATTCCCCAGAAAAACAGCTTTTAATCTCTTTCGCATCCATAATTATGTAATTTGCGACTTTGTTACGCGGGTGTTTTTGTAAGAAAAAACTTTACACGCACATGATAAAATTTCGGATGCGCCGTCGTCCGTCCAAAAATGCGCGGCAAAATTACGCGCGGGACGTCACGGAGTCGCAGGTGCAACAAAAAAGGATTTAATGCGCACGTTTGCGCAACACTGGCCGGCGAAAAGCACGCCATTTGAGGCGTTAAAACCGCGTCGCCCCCCCTCCCTCAGTGTCCGAACGAACGCCGACGCGCGCGCACGCAACCCCGTGGCCGTTGTCGTATTTACTGTATTGTGATTGTGGAATTTCTGTGAAGTGCCCCGTTCAGTACCTGTGATATATCCTCACTGTGTGTTTTCTTTTCGTTACGACGATTGTTTACTGGATTGTTTATCTTATTTTGGATTTTCGGTTTTTCCCGCCGTTTCACGTGTAGCGTTAAGACCGTTGATCTGTAGGAGTTTTTGATTACTCGTCTAATTGTATTTTATTTAATTTCAAACGTTCCAAGCCAACGTTAGTCCCGTTATTTAATGAGCACTCGACGTAACATATCGCGTACATATTCCGTACATCGGTTCTCGTGGATTCGGCGCTTTTTTGCCATATCGAGTTTCATGTAATTTGCAAATTCGTTAGGTATTCGATTCCTTTGACCTTGAGGACGCGGCTTAGACATATCCTCGCGTCGGGCTCTGCTCGTGGCTTTTGGCTGAAATTGGGCAGCCTTGATTAGTTTTGTTACACTCGCCTTTCCATACGATTTTTATGTAGATCTGGGGCAAAAAAATTATATAGATTTCTCTTAATATTACTTTAGGTCAATGTTAGTCGAACATTTCGTCATCGCGTACGGTTTTCTGTATGATGTGACGAATGCCTCAAATTAATATATCACTAGTTTACTGAATTTATCGCGTTCTTTCTTCATTCTGTTCTAGTTATCATGTCTTAATTGGTGTAAATAATATAAATTATAATGTCTTACGTTGTTGGTTGCACTGTCACCATGCATTGTTTACAATAATCTGAATGCTGAGGTGTTTTCGTGTATTTGTGTTTTGTCGGGAGCTGGTGCCGCCTAGCTTAGTGCGGTGACACACCGAGAGGTTAGCCGCCATCCGGTCGTGGAGGTGTCATCTCGTTGCGACTGGTGTGTCACAACCATTAAGCAAGTTCGAATGACGCAGGACTTCCTGTAGGGACATATTAGATAATAAGGCATAATTAATGGAGGGCGGGGTCGTAACTCTGTGGCAAGCGAGTTGGTGGTTCGGTTTGCGGTAACCGCCGCCCATGGACTTCCGCAACTTAGGGTTGCAGTTAAGTCGCCAACTTTTAATGAAGTGAGCCCCGGTTACCTCACTCAACGAAACGGAGAAATATAACGCGTCTTATTCACGCTGGTTTTCTTTGAGCTACTTCCCGTCGAGAATACCAGACTGACCGTTCATTTGACAGCATCCAGTGTTTTAAAGTAATTCCTATTTGTGTCAAGATTACGGCGATAAGTTCGTCACTTGTCACGTAGGTGTTTTCTCTTGTCGCCTCGAAACCGTGAGAACTCTTGGCGCTGGCTTCACTGATATAATGCAGTGAGCATTGTTTCAGAAAACTGGCGTTAGACTTTGGATTGATAGTGCATCTAGATATCAATAGATTTTTATGCGATACAGTTGGAGAATTTCATCGAAATGCTTACAGCCATGACTAACATACAGCATTATGAGCCTGTAATCGTGAATATTGTTTTGTATCGTTATAATTCACCTCTACACCAGTCTCCGAGCGACCTTCGCACAAAAACGAGGAATCCGATTGAAATGCCTTAACGGTCAAGACCAGGATGACGTGATGAATGCGCGTTAATATGAGAATTATCAATGAACTAGCTTTCAACCGCGGCTCCGCCCGCGCGGTTAAATAGCTCGCAGATGGCAGAATTTTTTCCTACTTGTCACTCATCGATATATTTTGGTCAATTCACACAGTATCTTTATAAATTACTAGCTCACCCGGCAAACGTTGTCTTGCCGTATAAATTATTTCTAAGGTATTTGTAGGGTAGAAAAAAATATTTGGGGTGAACCACCCTTAATATTTAGGGGGATGAAAAATATGGTGTCCGATTCTCCGCCCTGGCCGATAGGCACAAAAAATTTCACGAAAATCGGTCGAGCCGTTTCGGAGGAGTTCAATTACAAACACCGTGACACGAGAATTTTATATATTAGATAGAGAATACATGGGTATTCTTGTAAAGTTTCGTAGTAATAGCCGTGATAGCTCCGTGTCCGGTAGCTCGCCTTTAATTACATTTACTCGAGCAACCTGTGTTCGATCCCTGTGCCAGCACCAATGGAATTGTTAATTTTAAGTGCTGAATTATCACGTGCTCCGCGGTGAAGGAAACCATCTTGTTTCGGAAAATATGTGAAGTCCGCCAATCCGCAGTGAAGTTAGCTTGAAAGAGTAACAAACATCAATACATACAAAATTTCGCGTTATAAGAACTACTATATATATAACTACTATAAGAATTACTATATAGAACGGATAAGATTAGAATCAGAGACACGAACGCTGCAAAGAACTGCAGTTTTACGCACTGTAAAACATTTTACAAGATTCTACCGAGGGAAGGCGACATTGAGGAGGCATCCTCCGATATTAAGTATTAACATCTCAGTCATCTGGAGCATCGGAAAATAATTAATTTAGTGAAACTAATTTATATACTGTATCGCGACTTGACGAGGTTGATTATATTAAACGGAATGTATGAAACAGTTATGCATTCTGCGACCTGACGCCTCAGTTGGCATAGGCAGTAGTGAAGCTGACCTGCCTCTTGCGCCTGAGGGTGTGGGTTCAATCCCTACTACTGGAAAAATATTGTGCGATGAACATAGTGTTTTCCAGTGTCTGGGTGTTTATAGACGTGTGCGTATGTATTATGTACAAAAGAAAAGTATGTTTAAGCATGTTTATGAGTTTTCTAGTATCCATAGTGCAAGCATTGCTTAGTTTGGAAGTAGAGAAGGTTGTGCGAAATGTTTAATAAAAAATTCACTCGGTTATTATACACCGCAAATCCTCGCAAGACAACGCCGTAAGAGAAATACGCGTAATAATATCTCTTGTCTCCATTACACAGCCGAGTGTAATAATAAAAGTGTCCGTTAGGAATCGAACACGCTACCGGTATGACGCAATCCCGTGCGTGACCTCACTTACGTACAATAAGAGGAATGCGTGTAAAAAATCAAATACCAAATCGTACGCTGGGCCCAGCCGCGATAGCTCAGCTCTCGCTTTTGATTCAATATACTCGAGCGCCCGAGTTCGAATCCGAGAAGTACCACGACCTCACAGAAAAACCGGCGGGAAGAGGAAGTTTTACACTTGCGCAATTCGTCTGGTGAGTGAGGTAGCCGGGGCGCACTTTATTAAAATGTGGCAAGACATCTGCAACCCTACGGGTGTTGCAAATGTTCATGGGCGGCTGCTGTCGCTTATCATATGAGCCGTTTGTTCTGTCGTAGCAATTCCCCGAACGGGCCTGCCCATTCTTGCAACAGCGAAGACTATTCCGTGGCCCTATCACTGTATTCTTTTAGATCAAAACCCAAGTCGTGTAGGCGCCCAATGCAACAGTTATCACGGCCGTGTAAAGTTCAGGTAGCGCTCACCACGTCCGCGCTCGATACCGCCCGATATTACCGATACCGGCCGATCTCACCGATAAACGGATGACGTCTTGTGCGTTCGTGATACCTTATCTTATTTGTACTCGCTGATAGAGCGTAGCGTTATATCGCGGCCCGTTAGGAATGCAATCGAAGCGTTGAATATGCGTTCTCGATCCTAATTCACAAGGCTATTTATTGCTCATGTTTCATTGGTAAAGGTATTAGCTTCGGCGTCGGGGGCCGTGGGTTCGATTCCCACACGGCACAAGTGTTTGCGTGACCCACGGATAACCGTTTCGGATCTGGTCTGTTCCCAAATGGGGTTGACGTCAGGCTGGTCGTAAGAAACCTAGCCAAAAGCACTTGAGCATGATTCACATGCCGTGCCAAACCCACCTAGGTGGGATAAGGGCAGGAAGTGAAGATGATGGTTGCTATAAAAGGATGGTTTCATTGCAACCAACCTAGGATGCTGGATACTGTCCCCTGGTTAGTCTGTTCCCTTAGACGTCTACGGAAATTGAGGTGTAGCAGAAACCGTGTCAAACTTTATAAATCAGTGGGTCCCGCATACCTCATTCCTAGATTGTTTATCTTTTATACTCAATAATAGATTGGAACATAGACACAACCGTACTTTAGCTGACTACCCTAAATATAATGAAGTCTGCAAAACTGTCACGTACATAACTTACTTATTATACTTTAAGAGAAATACTTTTACATATATAAATTTCGTCCACATCGGAAACCGCTAAACATATATTGATCAAATATATTAAGATTGAATTTTAAATTGAAATTTGCGTCCTTCACTGGTATTTTTCTTCGAAATGAAACAAACGCCAAGCGAAGCTCTGACGCGAAGTTACTAACGATTAAAAAAAATCCCTAACATTTCTGTGTGACATTTAAATTCTTCTCTAAATCAATACAAATATATTCGTATGTATATAGTATTTCGTAACAGCGAAAACAGGTCTATAATCGGCCTCGTTAAGCGTCTATTAATAAACCCGTTTACTTACATCTATGGTGATATTAGCGGAATAATGTCAGTTTTTGTAGCTATATCTAATGCTCTATGCCGGTCTTATGAGGTCGTGGTAATTACCCGGACGGACTTGCCCATTCGTGCAACAGCGAACACCGTTGCGTGGCCCTACCACCCGTAATATAATCTACTGTATAATAAATTCTCATTTCGGTCGGCTTCGAAGTCTGGTCCAGCCGCGAGCAATGCGAGACATTCGCCTCCACCGTCTGCGCATCGCCGGGGCGTCGGCCCCACGTGAAAGCGCGCGTCGCTACGCGACCACAACGCCAAGAGCTGGCACGCAGCCTCTCGCTCACATCTCGAACAGCGTAAAGGCAACACGCATTACTTAGCCGCGATAGCTCAGCCAGCGCGACAGCTTGCTTACGTTTGAGTAGGGATGCCGAAACGAGTATAATTTTAACAAGAAAAAACCGACCTCAATCAGAAAATTAAAAACATTGTTAATACCTATAGGATTCAATGACGGCCCTCGATTTCTCTGGGATGCCATCATCAGATCCGGGTTTCTTTATTATGGTACCACCCTTGGGACATCTTCTTTCCGATGAAAAAATAATCATCAAAATCGGCTCATAAACGACGAAGTTATCCGTGAACACACATGAAAAAAAATAAAAATATATGCTGTCGAATTGAGAAACCTCCTTCTTTTTTGAAGTCGGTTAAAAAATAGCCGATATACTTTGATCCGATATATCCGATAAAACATTCAATAACGAAATCGTATCAAAAACTTATTTTTTCTTATTTTTTCAAATTCGAATCCGGGACAGAGACATTTAAATATTTAATATTTGGCACACTTTTTTTTTGACAACAGGGCCAAAAATAAAATATCGATATATTTCTTCACTTTCCGCATCCCTAGATGACTTTACTATGTCTCGTGGCTTTAAGTGTTTCGGGTCGTGTTTTTATGAAACTACTGGGTGTGCTAAGCTTTTTTGCTTTGATCCTCCACCCTGGCCGATATGGACTCAAAATTTCACGAAAATCGGTAGAGTCGTTTCGAAGGAGTTCAATTACAAACACCGTGACACGAGTATTAAATATATTAGATATTATTGTAAAGTTTCATTAAAATCCATTTAGAAGATTTTGCCTCAAAAAATATACAAACATCCATCCATACGTACAAACTTTCGCGTTTATAATATTAGTAAATAAGTAAGGATAACAAGGAGTTCCAGGTAATTCTGTAACCGGAGTCTGTGGAGTGCGTCACTTGGTGACCTCATAGTTGCCATAAGGTCGAACTGTGGATCGGTACGAGCTCATAACCAACACTCACCTTCGCCCGCGGCTTCGGACGCGTGATCTCAACGAATGAGTTAATCTTAACCCGATTGAAAGTACTCCGGCCGCACTTAGGGTTCACAATTAGCGCGCATTATCCTTTAATTTGTGCATCAGCAGGCTTATTAATTAATGGTTACGAATAAAGTTTTCATATGTTCGGGTTTAAACTTCTAAATGGAACCACTAGAGCGAATGGTAGGCTTAATTCATTTTTTAAAGTTTTTTATAGTGCTAGAGATTAGCACTTAAGATTGAACATTAAAACATGTAGAAAGAACAATATTACTAACGACATCTATCTAATCTTAAACTAAGCAAACCTTGTACTATTGACAATAGATAACTTATAAGCATACTAAAAATTACTTTTCTTTTGTAGATAAATACATATTACAAAATATAATAAACATCCAGACTGTAGAGAAACACTTAGTTCATCACACAATGTTTTTACAGTAGTGGGGATGGAATCCACACCCTTAGGCGCAAGAGGCAGGGCACTATCCACTACGCCGATTGGGTCAGAAAATAAAAATGTTTCAACCTATTCAACATTGGGCACAATTGAAACAATTTACAAATGCCAGTGAGTGAAAACTCGGCGTGTATATGTCACGGAGGCGTTACAAAGCGTGCGACGCCAAAACCGGTCCAGAGGCCGGTGGGGCCTCTGCGGCGACCTTGGCTGACGTAACGCTCCCAACCGTCTACAGGTTTGAATCTCGCACTAATAGGAAACGATCCTCCACTCCATAGCCTGGAGTTCTCGGGCTAAGGTAATAAGTAAATAATCACTATATAGTATAAAACAGTCGTCCCGCTGTCTGTCTGTCCCTATATATGCTTAGATCTTTAAAACTACGCGGTTGATGCGGTTTTCTTTAATAAATAGAGTGATTCAATAGGGAGGTTTATATGTATAACTCATGCATAATATAGTATAGAAACACTGATAATTTTAGAGGTTTCTAATGCGATGTCCAAAACAAACATTCAGCATTGCACCCGCGCGAAGCCGGGGCGGGTCGCTAGTAATAAATATTTTAGGACATTTTTACACAACGTTCTGTACTCCGAAACTAAGCAACGCTTGTACTATGGGTACTAGATAACGGATAATCACTTAAACATACTTTTCTTTTGCAAATAAATACATATTATACATACGGTGGTAGGGCCACGCAGCAGCCTCGGCTGTTGCACGAATGGGCAGGCCCGTCCGGGTATGTACCACGACCTCACAAAAGACCAGCGTAAAGTGACAGTATGACAAATACTTTCGCGTTTCGTCTGGTGAGTGAGGTAGCCGGAGCCCAATTTTCAAAAGGTTATCAACGCGTCTGTAACCCTCGGGTGTGGCAGATGTCCATGGGCGGCGGTATTTACTTAACATCAGGTAAACCGTCTGCTCGTTTGACAACTTTTCGCATAAAAAAAAAAAAAAACATATATAAACACCAACACACTGGAAAAGACTATTTTCATCACACAATATTTTTCCAGTAGTGGGGATCGAATTCACACCCTCTGACGCAGGAGGCCGGTACACTACTCACTACGCCATTCGGGTCGTCAAATTAATGTAGGTTGGATATGCTTACAAACTCTTAGTTCAAGGCGACGCCGAAATTCACTTATTTTATTTATGCCCCATTTACATGTATTTAGTAAATTAGTAGTCATCTAAATTTTAGCTAAATACATGCGTGTTAACAGACATTTAAGTAAGAAATTGGTAGTTAGAATTTAGTTAACTATTGTTACGTGTAAATCAGGCATTAGGTTTGCTTAAATTAATGTACGGGTTTTATGGTCCTGTTTACCCTTTGAGTACGGAACCCTAAAAAGTGGTAAAGGAACGTTTATGTGTTTACCTTATTATTTAAATGATAACACGTTCTGGAAATGTATCGATCGCTCCAGGCTCTTTCAAGTGGACTGTAATATCTAGTAAACATAATTTATTGTCGAATACATAACCGGTAAAAAAGTTTTATCACAGTTCTGGTTTTACTTTTCTTCCAAACCCGTTAAAGCTATTTAGCATTAAGTTCGCCTTTGTACAAACTTCTAGTACAATAAAGAATAGTACCCGGAGGACCGATCCGGGTTTCCTTATCATGGTACACCCCTTAGGATATTTCATCGCCAACAATAAAAGGCTCATCAAAATCGTTTCATAAACGACAAAGTTTTCCGCGAACACACATAAAAAATAGTACCCGGAGGACCGAGCTTTGCTCGGTTTGTTTTTTTTTTTTTTTTTTTGGTAAATCGTGTATTTTGGAAATTACATTTAGATACAAATTACTGAGTAATGAAATATGCATATTTTTCGATCTTACCTACGTAATAATAAGAAAATATGAACTGATGTTTTTCACAAAAGAAAGAACTTAAAAAAAAGGGGAAAAAAATACAAAATAACAAATCGACAAAAAATTAAAAGAAAGAGAAAGCAATGATTTGGAATCGAAAAAAAAGTAAAAAAATAAATGTGTAAATGATCGTGACGCGAACCACGGCCGTCTGTTTTGGGGCCGCCCGATTACCGACCGAGCTATTATGACATTTTCTCTTGCGGCGAAATTTACGAGTTTCCGAGATTCCGATTATATATATATATATTTATACAAGAATTGCTCGTTTAAAGGATAAGAAGATACAAACAAACAAACAAAGTGAGTGTAATGCTTCTGTATCGAATAAATTTGAATTTGTCGGCAACAACGCATGTGATTTCTAGGCAATAATGCACTCTTATCATCAGTCGAACCGTCCGCTCAATTGCCGGGCCGGCTGTAGACATAAAATCTCCCATAAAAGTCGTCCACTGTAGGCGCACTGACCGATAGCGCGTCTGGCCGCAAATAGACCGTAAAAAGACAGTGGGTCAAAAGACGAGCGATCCGTTGCTCTCGCGTATTTCTGACGCGATTTCCCACGTCTTGAGAAGCCGGAGAAAGGAGTCTCGAGCCAGATCGCGCTTGGAATTTGTATGTTGGAAGGTGGAGGCATTGTATATATTATTTCGCTGTATCGCTAGTATCGCGTTTAGAGAATATTTAAATAAATATTTATACGAATTAAGACATTTGTTTTCTTTTCAATCGACTTCAAAAACGGAGGTTCTCAATTCGACTGTGTTTGTTTTTAACAGTGAACCGGTTTTGATTCTTTTTTTATTTGAAAGCTGGTGCTTCCCATGTGGTCCAATATTAATTTCATTGGTATTGGACCTTCGGCTCCGGAGATACTTGGGAACTCTTGAAAATCAATTATAAAATGAATATAGAGCGAAATGATAATATGGACCTGTGTTAGAGCGATATTATCGTATTCATATTTCTAACGGTTTTTCTGTGAGAGGGTGGCGAGCGAGCTATACTTTTAAGACTTTCTTTTTAACCTGCGACGTAAAGAGAGCGGTGTTATAAGTTTGACGTGTATGTCCGTGTATCTGTGTGTCTGTCTGTGGCATAGTAGCTTCTAGACGAATGGACCGATTGTTACGTACTTCATTTTGTTGTATGCTGGCTGTAATTTATGAAGATTTAGGCGTTTACATATCATCCGCTTATTTCGTACTTCACAAAAAGAAATAGTTTTCATTTGACGTAGCGTATATCGTGAAAACGGCGGTCAGCATAGTGATGGGACGCGCTGGACCGAGACAGCAGACGCGGCCACACAAGCGTTGACCCCACACCGTTACGAGTACCGCACGTTGCGCAGTGTGCGCTATCCTCGACGCTAAGCGTTGAGTCTTTTTTAATGTGAGAGGGTGGCAAGAGAGCTGATGTTAAGGGATAACCGCCGCCCTTGAACTTTTGCGAAATCCGTAAGGTTGCAGAAGCGTTGCCACCTTTAAATAAAGTGGGCCCGGCTACCCCACTCACCATAACTTCCACTTTACGCCGGTCTTCTGCGAGGCCGTGGTACTTACCCGGACGGGCCTGCCCATTCTTGCAACAGCGAAGACTGCTGCGTGGCCCTACCGCTTGCCCACTGCTCGAGCTCGTCTTGCGGAGTTCAAATATTAGCGCCCGTTAGAACGGGTGACGTCACAAGGGACGCGTGTGGACCTCTGCGCCGTATTCTAGAAGCGAGTGCGGTCCAGTCGAGTGCCGTGTTGGTGACATTGCACTGTTTTCGAGAAGTGGTGGGAGACCACACCACCCGTGGGGCTACTGTGGAATTGTTGGCCTTAAGGCGATGGGCCCCAGTTACCTCAGTCGGCGGATGAACCTTAAATTAGAGGTTTTTAGGTCGATTGTGAGCATTTACCATTAGTTGCAATTAGCCGGTTCCGATGTAAACAATGGTTGATTAATCGATAAAAGAAATTCTGCGCCTACATTGTTTATTCATTGAGAATAATCACGTATAATTATATCCTCCCTGTAGTACATATCTCGTAATCTATAAATGAGACCTTATCTATCATGTCGTCATTTTGAAAGTATTAAATTAATATATTACGCAGGGACATTCCAACTGTAGGGAATTGACGAAAATTCATCTATGAATTTTTACGTGGGATAAATCTTTTATGGATCCCTCGCCGTCTTGTAGGTAGGCAGAAGGGGTATGTGGGAGTTCCGAGGGTACCCACTAAAAACCCACGTTGCACCAGCGCTCTCGCTTTTGCTTCGAACAGGCAAACGCAATCTTCCGTGAACCACGATGGATATAATCCTTACTTCCTTACTAATATTATAAAGGCGAAAGTTTGTATGTATGGAGGAATGTTTGTTACTCTTTCACGCAAATACTACTGAATGGATTTTAATGAAACTTTACAATAATATTGCTTATACACCAGAATAAGACATAGACTATAATTTGTATAAATATTTTTATGTATATCTGTCTTTCTGTCTGAATGTTACCCCTTCACTTTTCTACGCAGACGTAGTCGCGGGCAGCAGCTATTATTAACTTAGTAGCTAGTAATAACTAAAAAACCTAACGATTTCGAAATACCATCTCGACAAGATTATCGTCTTCCTAAATCACGGATTAGTCCCCGGGATCAAGTGGGCCGACGGGTAGTCCAATTAAGTGGTGCCAATGACCCGGGATCGTGTCGCCCACGCGGTCACCCGGCCCACGGAGCCGCGCAGTTGTAAACTCGTGCGGTGTTGTTTACACGCGTGGGCAACGTGCGCCCGGCGCGTGTACGTGTCGGAGAAACTGTGGAGATGCTCTCTCGGCACGCCGCACTTTCGAGACAGTCGTCCGCGTTTGAAAGTACTCAGTGCTAATCCAACTTTGAAGCTTCCGTTTAGACGTCTTATTTACTCATATATGCATTAATTGAGTTGAAGTTAAAACGAACGAGCTCATATCGACAACTGCAAAAGAGGAAAGATAACGAAGCCATTGAAATTATCTACTTATTGATACGAGGCTCAACTCCCGAATCGTAGTAATTTTCTTAACGTCGTATCTTGACCGTACCTATATAATATATCTAGCGGCTTTGTATTTGTAATGTAGTGTCAAATAGATCGTTGAACAAAGCATACCTGTTAAATTACAAAGTACAACGCGAAGGGAAAAAGACTATTAAAAACAGCCCTATACCCTTCTTAAACTTGGAAACGCTTCGTTTATCTCGTCATAGTTAACCAGTCATAATGATCCAGTATGCAATGTGAGACATTTAGGCCGGAAATCTAATGATATATCTCCATTAAGCAATTCTGATATTCCCTTAATTGAAACTAATGTACGGATTTTATCGCGTTTTAATTTTGAACACGGCAGCCACCATCCGTAAACTAGTTTCAATTAGTATCTATAACATTCGCGTAAAATCAAGAAGTCGGATATTCTACTCAGGGCGCGCGGACGGAATCGACCAAGGCGTGTATTAGTGCAGTGAAAGTGTTATCAGATATCTTGTAAGTGACAAACCAAAGATTCGTCCAAATAGATAGCATAGAAGTGCCGAGAAGAGGGAGCCGGTCACAGAGAGCCCATGCCCTGGGCTGGCAACCATGCAGCGCCAGCTCAGCAATGTCAGCGTGCACTCGTACCAGGACTACCAGCCGACGAGACGATTCGGTAAAGGCCACGTCTGATCCCTATTACACGAAAATAAAGTCAAAACAAAGCCGAGATTTGAAATAAACTTACGAAATAGAGGGCGCTTCCCAGATCAAAAGCCCTATGATAAAAAATACACCAATATCGTCTTTAATTTTTTGTTTACATTGTCCTCACAGTGTGATAACATTGTCCTGTATTGTAAGGACGTTTTACACATATGAATTTCACGCGGACAAATGCCCATATCCGAAACATTTTTCAGTGGGTCACACAAATAGTTGTCTTGTGCGGGAATCGAACCCACGAAACACGACGCCGATCGGAGCCGATCTAGCCTCTTTGCTCGTGTCTTCGGCATTCCAAAGCCCCAATGGCTACCTTAGTAATTTACATTGGGTAAGATCTTGGACCAACAAGTCCGTGTTAATAATAATTTCGTATCTTTGGACGAGAACATCCCATAAGTAGACTAATAGACTGTTTCCTGATCGTTCTGTCTGATGGTAATTTGACGCTGAAGTCGAATTGTAACTAATTGAAGCGACTGCCTCTAGTTAACTAATAAAGCTTTTCTCATCACTCGTTATCTGTACCCAGAACCGTCAATTGTGGCTTAATTAGACTTAAGTTCTTTCATTGGCCAAGTACATTCATCTCTTATACGAGCCTCTTAATAAGACTCTACTTAGAACGTAAATTCATTTAGAGATAGTTTAGCTTATTAGATCTATTTAGTTATTAGATCTATTTACATCAGCATATCTGTTGACCTTAAAGAACGGTATCACGTTGGATGCGTGCAATCGGCATATCAGCATTATTGGATGCATGCTTGAAAATACTATACCGGTGTCTTGATGACATGACAACAAAAGTAATTAAATCCTGTCATTTTCACTAAGTAAATCCGCCATATTGACTTAAAACATTAACGACGTAAGCAGCTGAACAATTTTCTAGGCTGTCAAACCTATAAAGTACCAACTTTATTCGCGCAGCATCTCAATGTTGACAAAACAGCCTAGATATGAGCTTTAACAATAGACCATTGTCAAGATAATGTCGCGTAAACAAACTATTGATTTTTCAGAATTTTTCAGAACCGTAGGAGTATATACTTTAAAGTAGCAATGAATTAGATTAACCGCTCGCACTTTGTTTAGTTTAACAAATTAAAGCTAAAAAAAGGCAATTACTGTTCTACTGTAATATGGTCATATTACAGTAGTATAGTATAAGGTAATATATGCCGCTTCTCAGTGCTTAACACTATTAAGTTACTGTTGTATGTATACCGTATACAAAATACACTCATGAAGGCTATATTGCATACAAACAGTTTTGGGCATGCTATAGTATCCTATCTGCTTTCCAGGGTCGCACTAAGATACAGTATAATATTTATATCATGAGTGGTTCTAATTCAGGTTGCGGGTAAAGTTCGTGTACAGCGATGACGTCATCAATACCAGACCTCTTCTTTCTCCTGCCCTTATGTCCTTTCCGTCCCCTTTCCTCTACCAGCCGTCATCTCAGTACAGACCTCTTTCACAGACATATCATTCTTCACACAGTCCGTCCAAACTTTTCTCGGTCTTCCGGTAACTTTGCACCCTCCGACCGCATTCATATTGATCACACTTCTAGTGACATTCTTCATTAATACCGACGAAATTGATGAACTCATCACTCAGTTAATCAAAGTATCCGCTGAACTCGAGTCCTGTTAAACGGCGGGTAGACCTTCGTTTTGCGTACAGCGATGACGTCATCGATACCTCACCGACTTTATAGACTTTGACCGAGCCACCCACCGTCGATTGGGTCCTTGGTCAAGCAATCAGCCAGTCAAAGTATAGGCTTTGACTGAACCGCCCACAGTCGAGCGGGATCATGTCCATGTCATGATCAATCAAAGCAATAGCTGAACCGGTTCCTCTCCCCAGGGCCGCAGTATGAGCCCGGCGGCTACGCGGCGGCAGTGCAGCAGCGTAGCAACATGACCCAGCGCGAGGACGCGCTCAAGTTCGAGCAGGGCCGCATCAAGGCGCTGCAGGAGGAGCGGCTGCACATCCAGAAGAAGACCTTCACCAAATGGGTCAACTCGTTCCTGCAGAAGGTGAGCGCGCCATTTTTGTTTTCTGCTATTGGGATGGGGGGGGGGGGGGATCTTCAAAAGATGTCACCATTCAAAACCCCCTCGGTGGGTACGAACGGTACGTTTGGAGGGATAACACACAATGATATCTAGTCTCATACTACGCAGAGCTTGTACTTTGGGCGCTAGTTGCTGATAAGCATACTTTAAACATACGTTTTTACATAATTATGCTTAAACATCCGGATACTAGAAAAACACTCACGCATTGAATATCGCACAATATGTTCCCAGTTGTGAGGATCGAACCCACGTCCTGTAGCGCAAGGGACAGGTTCACTGTCAACTACGCCATCGGATCTTTATTAGGCTTGTTGCGCCGCTTTATCTGGTCCCAAATTGGCAGAGCTAGCATCGCGAGTACTAGGTAAACGGTTATCTTTTGTAAATGATGATTTGGTGGCGTCGTGCGAAGCTTGGGCTTCGGTGCCGGACATCGCGGGTTCGATTCCCACACGAGACAGTGTGAGACATACCTAGCCAATATCGCTAACGAAACAACTCACTAGTTGTGACGGTTTAGGCGGGATAATGCAGGATGACGGTATGTTTTACTTTTGTAAAAAAATATTACACATTATTGACTTATAAACACCCACACACCAGAAATACACTATTTAAAAAGTCTTTGTAATGTGTAACATGCCGTAAATTGCACTAGATGGTGTCAAACATTGCTAATAATACAATAAAAAGATCGTTTATATCGTATGTAGATGTCGCAATTTTCGCGTCGTGAGATCATCGGCCTTACTTTACTTGACAGAGAAAGTTGCAGGTTCGAATCTCGCAGCGCCAAAATTTGTCAATTTTAATTAAATTTCAAATTTGAAGTTTCAATTCGAGCGCAGAGACTAGTACTAGAATAAAAATTAACTCTAACAATACACTAAGTTCACGACATGATATTTTACCAGTAGGTTCCACTATCCACTATGACAGTTTTATAGGATATCTTATATTTATTTATTAGACGGTAGAAACATAGGAAAGATGCTGGCAGCTAACTTTGTTAGGAAGACCATTATAATGTCCGTTCAAGGTGCGAATAAATTGACAAGTCCTCCGCAAAACTATGTGATTTGTCAATTGTATTGTTGACTAATACGATGAATCATTAATATTCTTGCATCATCTTAAAATTCTTATAATTTTCTTACGAGATAAGTTAGTAAGCGGGCAGGTGTTCCGCCAGATGTTAAGTCATTGACATTCGCATGTAGGGTTGCAGATGCGTCGCCACCTTTTGATAACCTGGGCCCTGGTCACCTCACTCACTAGACGAAACGCAGAAGTATAGCGCTTCCATTTCACGCCGCTCTTCTGTGAGGTCGTGGTACCTCTCCGGACGGACTTGCCCTATCTTGCAACTGTTGCGCGGCCCTACCACGGTTTAAAAGTTGAGATCTGGATTGAAATAAAAATTAAACAAGAATATAGAATTGGTTGAAAAGAGTAAAGTTACAACCGTCTCGGAGGAGAGAAACTGGAAATTAAAGATTTTTTTGAATTGCTAAAGAGACATACAAATCAAGATTTTTTGTTATGTGACAAAGTGGCAAATGATATGTGATATGTGATGATAACCTCCGGCCATGGACATTTGCAACACCCGTAGGGTTGCAAATGCGTTGCCACCTTTAAATAAAGTGGGCCCTGGCTACCTCACGCACCAGAAGAAACGCAGAAATGTAACACGTCTACTTTACGCCGGTCTTCTGTGATGTCGTGGTACTTAACCGGACGAGCCTGCCCATTCGTGCAACAGCCGAGGCTGCTGCGTGGCCCTACCACTGTTAAAAGTAGTAATAGTATAAACGCAGTTGCATATGATACTAAAGTTTGAAACCACACTGTGCTGTTAAATTGGAAAACAAGTACGCGTTGATAATTCTCTTAAATATGTGTCATTGAAATCGCGAATAGCCGACTGTGTCATGCCTGACATCATGCTGTCTGTTGTTGTTTGTCCGTACACGACCGAATGTGGAACGTATACAATATAATAATAATCTTTATCGTTCTCTATTGTAATAAACACGTTTATCACTGAAACACTGCAAATGACTGGGTCTCACTTTATTTAAAGTGGCAACGCATTTGCAACCCTACGAGTGTTGCAAATTTCAAAGGGCGGTGGTTATCACTTATCATCAGGTGAACCGCCAGCTCGTTTACCACTTTCTCACATTAAAAAAAATGTCCGTAAATTTATATAAATACGTGAAACAACCACGTTTGTACCTCTTTTTACGAAAATTGTCTTATAATTCATACACAGAAGGAGAGCAGAATTTTAATTTTTTTTTTCACTTTTATAAAACTGTTATTTGATACACAAACGCATATATACACTTTTGTTTATTTAGTTATTGTGTCAGACAATAGATCAATATTGTTCTTATATCAATATAACTTATAATTTAAATCAATTATGGTCGAATTTCGACCACTCGGCGTCCACTAGTAATTCTCAATATCTGTAAGATAGCCCAGTGTAGCCCGCTTGGCAACAAATAAATTGTCAATTTTAAGTGACATCAAGGGCTCAGGCGGTCAAGGAAAACACCGTGACACCTGCTGAAAGGCTGACACAGTTGACGTTTCCCGGAATATGGTGGGATATAAATAATTGCTACCAGCACAATATCTGCCTATTTAGCTAAATATATGGTTTTCCCTGAGTTGTAACACAGAAAATTGAAGAAATATGTATCCTCAACTGTTTTAGACGAAACCATTTTTCGCGTTTGTCAAACACAAAAGAGGGAGTTCTCAATTCGACTGTATTTTTTTTTATGTTTGTTACCTGACGAAAACTGCCTTCACTTTCGAAATAATAATAAAAAAAATATTTCGAAGATATTCGAAGTCCGCCAATCCACCGTGGGGCCGCGTGGTGGACTATGCCTTGATACTCTCTGTACAGAGGAGGCCTTTGCCCAGCTGTGGGACCAGTATAGGCTGATACTTTCTTTTACCATCGCATAGGCCTTTGCCATCGCCTTTGCTATCTGACGTTTCATGTTATTTCATTTTTAAGTTTATAATAATATTCTTTTCGCTTTTAAAAACAATCCCACATGTATGCAACGGATTCTGAACATTCGATGAGCAATAACAATTACATCATCTTTGAGCAACATAGGGTAAATGTTAAGTTAATAAATTATACTACCGGTCGCCCATTGGATCGTAATTTTAAATTTATTGAGTTATTTTTCTCTCAGAATCGTTTAGTCAATATCTCATGATATAATTAATTGAAGACAGACCGTTTCCAGACTACGCCTGCTATATTAAGTTCCTTTATTATGCACATAATAACCTTAATGCTATGACTTTAATTTGACGTCATTCTGACGCATCGCGACCTCAATTCGTCAAGTCCGTTTGTGGGAGAATGGAGTGACATGACGGTGTTAGGTCTCCGTAGCGCCACGTCCAGCGCTGGCCAGATCGGTTCACGTCTAGCCTGATGATCATCAGGTCGTAAAAACGGACCATGTAATAAATAATAATTAAAATATCTTTATTCACATAGACGCTTGCGCGTTCTTATGAAACGTCAAAATTTTACAAAGAAATTAACACGTCCGTAAGTTACCACCGGTTCGGAAAGCAGTTTCTCTTGAGAAGAAACCGACAAGAAACTCAACAGTTGCTATGCTTTTAAAAAAAATCAGTTTACAATATAATAGTACCGGTACAATAGTCTTGTTTTAGCCTACGTGAGCATCAACAGTATTAACCCCACACATTGGCGTCGTCAAGATATTCGGCAATAGTATAAAATAGGCTTTAGCCATAAGTTTAGCTTTTAATTTTTCGTTTAAATTCATCAAGTGGCAGGCTTAATTTCGACTGTGGGATTTTATTATACATGCGCACACTTTGCCCCATGAACGACCTGTTTACTTTTTGTAGACGAAACAATGGCGTAGTTAGTTTGTCCTTATTATAGTTGAGACTAGAACCCGCGGGTCAACTTGTTAACCACCGAGTAAATGGTCAAAAGCGGCCATCACAAAAATTGGACAGTAATGACGGCTATCAACGGAACTAAAAACTCGAACACTATAAAATAACGGAGCTTGTGTTTTGTTTTTTCTAAACATTAAAACAAACATTAAAATTACATAATTTGTAAATTATAGTTGTCTCATAGCTTAAATTACTATATTTTTTGTTTTAGTTAATAATGTATTAGTAGATTTTAATTAAGCTTCTAATTAAGTTTTACCGTATTTTTCTGTTTGTGTGTTTGTGTTACTCCCATAATTTCATGGTAACATAATATGTTTAGTGGAAAAAGTTGTAATTCGCTTTAATTAAGATGTGAAAATCTGGAACACTTTTTGTAAATATCATGTTGTTTTCCGAATAAATACCATAACTAACGCGCAACCATAACTAACGTCAACGCGCCTAAAGAAGTCTATAATACATTAAAAATACAACAGAAACTAATTACAACAGAATAAAATGGCTAAAGTTCAAGAATTGGCTCAAGTGGCCTAACGAATTTCGACCACAGCTGATGTTGTTGGAACGTAATTACTATATTTAATGACGGAATCTACCAGTTAATCGATATACGTGGTTCTCTTCGAAAATAAAGAAATAAGAATATTCGATTCGTACCGCTTAAAAAGTATTGTGGAAACTGGAAACCATTACTGGAAAAATATTGTGTGATGAACATAGTGTTTTTCCAGTGTCCGGGTGTTTATATAAGTATATTATATTTTTATTTACGTAGTACCCATAGTACAAGCGTTACCCAGTTTGGGACTAGAGAACGTTGTGTAAAATTGTGTCCGAAATATTACCGAGCGCAGAAACTCGTTCGGATTCTCTCCAAATTCGCTCAGCCGTTGCGTTGAGAACAAAAACGACAAACACACACGTACACACAAACTTTTTCGCCAGTTGAAAATGATATCTGTGTGGTTTTCGGTTGTTTTAAGTGGTATGGTATGTATTTATTCACAACAGGAAAGTAAATTTGTCAGTTGAATATTATTCATAGTACCAGCTTGATGGCGCTGTGTAGAAATATTTTTTTTTGCAATATTTATTTTGAATATACGACCTTATTAGCTCTTGTATTTCGCGTTTTGCGCGACTGCAATATTTTTTTTTATGGAAGAGGCAAGTGTGCTGGCGGCGATTCACCAGTTATGGCAGTTATGTGATGACCGTCGAACCATGGACATTTGCAACACCCGTAGGGTTGTGGATGCGTTGCAACCTTTTAATAAAGTGGTCACCGGTTACCTCAGTCACCCGACGAAATGGAGTAGTTTAATACTTCCACTTCACATAGATCTTCTGTGAGGTCCCGGTAGGTACTTCCCCGGATGGACGTGCCTATTAGTGCAACAGCGAAGACTGTTGCGTGGCCCTTCCGCAGTTAAAAATATTTGATAGCTCAAACGTTGTGAATAGGTACGATTGCTCGCTGGACGTGGCACCTCGTTTTTAGGGTTCCGTGCCCAAAGGGTAAAACTGGACCCTATTACTAAGACTCCGCTGACTGTTCGCCTGTCACCAGGCGGTATCTCATGAACCGTGATAGTTAGACAGTTGAAATTTTCACAGATAATGTATTTCTGGTGCCGAAAAAAAATTTAAGTATTTAAGTAAAAACATTTATGAGTCCGTGGCACGGTTGCCAAGGTATTGGCTTCGACGTCGAGGGTTGTGGGTTCGATTCCCACACGGGACAACTATTTGTGTGACCCACAGACAGTTGATTCGAATCTGGGTATTTGTCCGCGTGAAATTTATGTTTGTAAAACGTCCTTACAACACACGATCATGTTATCCTAAAGTAAGGGCAATGTTTTAAAAAAAATAATAAGTAGGGCTCCCATACAGCAAATATGATCTATTTGTCGTCTTCATACACAATAGTACGGTATACTTCGCGCGCGAGTTCAACCCGCACTTGTCCGGTATTTGACGCTCCCACTCCCTCCGCAGGCTCGCATGGAGGTGGAGGACCTGTTCGTGGACCTGGCGGACGGCAGGCGCCTCCTGAAGCTGCTTGAGATCATCAGCGGCGAGCGTCTGCCGCGCCCCAACTCTGGCAGGATGCGGGTGCACAAGATCGAGAACGTGAACAAGAGTCTTGGGTTCCTGCACACCAAGGTAGGTCTAAGTAAAATAAAGTATCAGCCGATACAGGTCCCACTGCTGGGCAAAGGCCTCCTCTGTACAGAGGGTATCAGCGCATAGTCCACCACGCGGCCCCACTGCGGATTGGCGGACTTCACATATGTTCGAAATATTTTCTTTGTTATTATTTCGAAAATATGCAGGTTTCCTCACGATGTTTTCCTTCACCGCTGAACACGTGATAATTCGGCACTTAAAATAAACTATTTCAATGGTGCCGGCACCGGTGATCGAACTCAGGTTGCTCCAATATAATTGAATTAAAGGCGAGCGCCCGGACACTGAGCTATCACGGCTCGGCAAGGTAGGTCTGCGGTAAGGTAAAGGTCGAAATCAAACGGGTATCCCTTTAAAGTGATGGCCTGTACATGTCCCACTGCTGGGCAAAGGCCACCGTAGGCTGTGAAGGTGTCAGGGCAAAGTCCATGGTCCACCGCGCGGCCCCGCTGCGGATTGGCGGACTTCACATATCACACACCAAGATGGGTTTGAGGGTTTTACGGAAGAGTTGGGTCAAAACTACGGTCGCGGAATATTGGGTGTATTGGCTCCGTGGTGCCAATTTACACGCTCCGGCGCCGGGGTACGTGGGTTCGATTCCCACTGGAACAATTGTTTGTGTGACCGGCAGATTATCGGATCTGGGTGTCTGTGAACTTGTGAAAAACTTATCACTGAGCTCAGTCTTGAAATCGTCTTTTGGCCATAGATAAAAAAACCTAAAAATTTTACTTCCGCTGTACAGACAGTATCAGGGCATAGTCCACTGCAGATTGGCAGGCTTCATATATACATACTAATATTATAAATGCGAAAGTAACTCTGTCTGTCTGTCTCGCTTTCACTCCAAAACTACTGAACCGATTTGAATGAAATTTGGTACACAGAAAATCCTGAGAAATAACATAGGCAATTTTTCAATTGGAAAAAAGTGTGGTAATGGGTTGAAGATATTTATTTAAGGGTTTCAAGGCGAACGAAGCCGCGGGCGAAAAAATAGTTTTTTAATTATTTTCGTTATTTCATAAATACGTTAGGTTAAAAACCGTTACATTTTCAAGATGTGATTATATTAGATTAAGTATTACTATAAACTTTTTAGTGGTAGCGTTTTTTGAACTCGACTCTTTTTTTTTTAAATTTTTTTTTCTATGAACCGTTGCGATACGTTTTCTAGGAAGTGATAAGAACGAATGATCCAAGACAGCGTATCGAAAAACAACCGTATTACCGCGATATAAATTGATTAGAAATAGTGTCCACTAATGATAACTATATTATTATGTATAAATACGAGGCAGATACGACACTGGCGCACCGAAACTGAGGCACTTACATTACACCAATTGGTGCAATTGAATTGCAATTCTACAGACTGCTATCTCTTTCAGTATCGTACTTTCTATATCATCTGTCACATTCTCTTGTACAGTGTGTCGTTACAACCGCGACAATAAATGAACACACATATAGAGGACAACTTTTTAAAATTGTATTCATTTACATTCTTTAAACATCAATATTTACCGAGTTATTAAATTTTCCAAAACAAACAATTTTAGAACACCCTTACGTATAAAACTGTAACGTAATGTTCATTTGTAAAGGACACATAGCATATGAATGGGTTGAATGAATTTAAAAGAGACAAAACATACTGTTAGAAGGAGAGGCTTGTAATGCGACGCTGTGGCAACGAATGAAAACGTCTCTGAATGTATGAATCAGTCAGTTGTAGTTGTAACAAATTTTATTTCTTTTTTTATTTAATTACTTTGTTTATAAAATATATTTTTTTAATTATGATTTTTTTAAAGTTTTATATTTTTTTATGATTATTGGCAAGTAGCGTTAGACGTGTGTTCATTTATTGTCGCGGTTGTTACGAAACGCTGTATATGACTTATAATGTAAAACGGAACAATTTTTAAACGCCACGTAGTATGGACATGCGTCATCTTTGTTATAAAACGTCATTGGTGCTGAGCAAGTAGTAGATATTCGACCGTAATTGTGATTGAAAATTTGATGAAAACAGTGTATTAATTTTCATTCTAACATCTCTCTATTTTGTAATCTATAAATTCGTTCATTCCGAGGCATAGGAAACTAGTTCAGGACCATTCTAAAGGTAAGAGGTAACTATTTCAAAAATGTCAATATTCATAACACAAAAGCTCGTCGCGCTAAAAAATATCTATTGACAAACAAAGGAGACAAAAACACTGAAGTGTTTTACACCTCATAATCATCATTTCAGCCTGTTTCTAGTCCCTTGCTTAACATATACCTCCCCTATAGGAAGTCCTTATTCCTCACCTATTCAAATTTACTAAAACAGCGTTCTCGTGACAAGACTCGCATTATACGCATTACTAAAACAACAGTGATAGGGCCACGCAGCAGCCCCGGCTGTTGCACGAATGGGCAGGCTCGTCCGGGTAAGTACCAAAACCTCACAGAAGACCGGCGCAAAGTGGAAGTAATAAATACTTTCGCGTTTCGTCTGGTGAGTGAGGTGGCCGGAGCCGAAATTTCAAAAGGTTGTCAACACATCGGCTACCCTCGGGTGTTGCAGATGTCCATGGGTAGCTGTATTCACTTAACACCAACTGAATCGTCTGCTCTAACTCGTTCTAAATCGCTCTAAATTCGCAACTTTTCACATAAAAAACATATCCTTCGTGCTATTGTCAATACCGTTCTTCATCGGCGAGATTCGAATCTCGGACCTATCGGATCGCTTCCGCTTCGCACAAGCGCTCACCGGCACAGCTACCGCAGTGCGGCCGCGTGATTAACAAGCGATCGGTTGATAACAAGCGATGATAACGCGATGATAACGCGGCCTTGCCTCGCCCTATCTCCGATAGTGTGTGTTAATCCTCACCTCGGCTCGGCGTGACGTCACCGCCCGTTGAATTCCAGCAGTTTGGATGTTTATTGTGCGATAAGATTACAAACGAGGTGGCAGTTCACCTCATGTTACCTCAGCAATGCTCACGCAGGACAGGTAAAGTAACAGTCTATACATGTCCCACTGCTGGGCGAAGGCCTCCAGTCCAGTGGGTATTAGGGCTTAGTGCACCGCGCGACTTGCGGACTTCACACGTCTTATCATTTAACCTCTTTCGCCAGAACCTCTTTATAGCAGCCGGATCATGGGTTCGATTCCCGCACGGAGATTTGTGTGACCCACAAATAGTTGTTTCGCATCTGGGTGAATTAATGCTTGAAAAACGTACTTACAACCCAGGATAATGTCATCCTAAAGAAAGGGCAATGTTTAGGAAAAAGAAAAAAATATTGGAAAAATATTGCGTAATAAATATAGTGCCTGGCGTGCCTTTATCTATAATTAATATTTCTTTTACGCAAGAAAAACATGCTTGAGTACTTTTATCAGTTTCCTAGTGCCCCGTGGTATAGGCGGTGCTTACCTTGGCTATCTGACTAGATAATGTTGTGTAGAAGTATGCCAGAAATGTGAAAAAGATACCTTTCTACATATACTTATGTGAAACGATGATTCAGACTTGTCACGCGGCCTTATAAGTTGTAGTGAAACGTATAAATGTAGAAATCTATCACTGATACCGTAACAACTTTTTGTTATAATACATTGGTCCCTCATAAGCTGCAATGCGGAACAGATGTAATAAATAAATAAATAAAAAATATTCTCAATGAATCTAGCTCTAATTGTTTATTTATTTTATTTATTTATTATTAGGTACACCAACAGCACAAAATATAGTATAATTTATGTGTTCTTAGCTATAGGGCCAATTCTTATATATATATATGCCTATTACAGTTATACACAACATTGGTAAAAAGAGTTAATCACATTTATAAACTAAAATTAAAAAAAATAGGAAATGGACACTAAAGATAAATTATCAGTAAGTAATACAAAAGACATCGAATGTGCTTACAGATTAGTAAATACATATTTGAATTCTAAAATGCTAATAATGAAAACGATTCTTTTTTAAAAAAACTCGACCACAATACATTAAACGAATTTATTCTTGCTAATTTTAGTCGTTTTTTATTCGATAACTGTTAATTCGAAAACGTTCATTGTGGTCATGAACAAGTTCATGCAATTATCAGATCGCTTTTCCAGCATAGAGCATATGCATCGTGTCGTTTATGATACCGCCTAGGTTTTTACGACCGGTCCTCCGTGCAAATAAACAACCCGATCCGGAGCAATGACCCTTGGTTCCTAAAAATTCTTGTCCCGTGTGGGAATTGACCCCGTGACCCACGGTCCCGAAGCCAATAGCTTAGCAAATCGCTTAGATGAATCATTTCTTCTTATCAAGAAACGTCCACGTGTCCTGTAGGAGTGCCGTTTATTTTTTTTTTTATGCATTTATTAGTGTATAGTTGTGTTTTGTATCTATAATACCTATATCTACAATAGCGTATACCTCAAACCCTTCTCACTGATCATTGTATCCTCAGTAACATGGTTGCCTGGAAGAAATGGCTTCTAAGCGATGAGGCCGCCAATTGTACCTTTATGTAATTGTTTGTTACTTTTGTAATTTTGTCTGGTGTACAATACAGCGTATTTCATTCATTCATTCATTCATGTCACGATCGTATAATAAATAATAAGATATTTTTATACTTCAAAAGCAAAAAGTATTCGTCTTGTCCGTTCCACTGTTGCGTGGAGTCAGTTAACAGTTTTAAGAGCTTTTGTCAAAGCGACACTAGTTCTGTATATACTTATTGTCTTTTGTTGACCCGATTGGCGCAGTGGGTAGTGAACCAGCGTCTTGCGCCAGAGGGTGTGGGTTCATAACCATTACTTGAAAAATATTGTGTGATGAACTTTCAGTTTCCAGTGTCTATGTGTTTATATATAAGATGCATTTATTTCCAAAAGAAAAGTACGTTTAATTATATTATTTTATCCGTTATCTAGTACCCATAGTACAAGCATTGTTTAGTTTGGGAGTAGAGAACGTTGTGTAGAAATGTTTCCTGAATATTTATTTATTTATTCATTAATTCCCTCGCCCCAGGTGCGGCTGGAGTCGATCGGCGCCGAGGACATAGTGGACGGCAACCCGCGCCTCATCCTCGGCCTCATCTGGACCATCATCCTCCGCTTCCAGATCCAGGAAATCGAGATCGATGTTGTGAGTACACCACGCAAAGTGGACTTTTAAAGGTCGCAATAAATTCAAATATCAAAGTTTAACTATGTAATTGCAACGCAGATGTAATCATAACCGCGAGCTCTCTTGCCATTTTCTCCTTGGCATCATTAACAAATAGTTTTTAATTGCATGCAAATAATTCATTACAACAAAATAATAAAGAGACTGGAAAAGGTATGAATAATTAAAATTTTAAAGCGCCATCTGCATTCTTTATTGAGAACTGTAACGGGCGGACGCGATCGAGAATATGCTGCCATCTATAATAATCGGTTCAGCGGGCGGCTTCAAAGGTGTGACTTTTGTGTTGCATCTTAAAATTTCACTCTCATCTTTTTTTATAACTCGCCTAAAAAATTAAAAATAAAGTATCAGCCTGTACATGTCCCACTGTTGGGCAAAGGCCTGCTCTGTACAAAGGGTAACAGGGCATAGTCCACCACGCGGCTCCACTGCGGATTGGCAGACTTCACATCATCATCATCATCATCATCATTTCAGCCTGTTTGAGTCCACTGCTGAACATAGGCCTCCCCCATAGACTGCCATGAAGTACGATCCTGAGCCACCTGCATCGATTATATATTTTATATAATCGATGGACTTCACATATTTTCGAAATATTATTTTTTCGAAAATATGCAGGTTTCCTCACGATGTTTTCCTTCGCCGCTGAGCTGAGTGTATAACTCAAAAAAATTCCCCTTGCCCGCAGGACGAGGAGAACGAGTCGTCGGAGAAGAAGAGCGCGAAGGACGCGCTGCTGCTGTGGTGCCAGCGGAAGACCAGCGGCTACCACGGCGTGCACATACACAACTTCACCGACTCCTGGCGATCGGGGCTCGGGTTCAACGCCCTCATCCACGCGCACAGGTGGGCCCGACGTCGGCGACGGACCCGATGCAAGAGCAGGAGTGTCGATTATAGCATACGCTACAATCACCTACCCTTATTACCTTACTAATAGAAAGAAAAATATTTATTTGGTACATAGATACAGTAATTTTGTTACAAAGATGGAAGACAATTTTCAAATGCTAAACGTTAATGCAACAAAAAGGTTTCTGCTTAGCGTTAAATTCACGCAGTTTAAAGAAAAAACCTAAACTATAACTATACATGTATACTATACTTACTACTTAATATATACTATATTATATAAATGTGAATGTAGGTTTATTTGTTACGGCTTAACGCCAAAACTACTCAACTTAGAGGTATTACAAAGGACAAGTATTATTTTTATCAAACATTTTTTTTAACAAAAAAGATATTTATTAAAGGGCTTCAACGCGAGCGAAGCCGCGTGCACAGCTAGTAATATTATAAAAGCAATAGCTTGTATAAATGTTTGTTACTCTTTCACGCTAAAAGTACTGAATGGATTTTAATGAAACTTAATAATATAGCTTATACATCAGAATAACACATAGGCTATAGTTTATAAAGATACTGTGTGAATTGTCCAAAATATAACGATTAGTGATCAAGTAAGTAGGAAAAAACTCTGCCATCTGGGAGATATTTGGGTGTGCGCCGCAAAAACCGTTAGAGTTACACGTAAATAATGTACTACTCGAAGTACTTATGCTGCGCAGATGAAGTTGCGGGTACCAGCTAGTTTATACTATAATTAAATTCTCAACTGTTTGAGTTTGATGATAGTGTCATGTGAAAATCTGATCAAACTCTCGTGCCAGAGGGTGTGGGTTTGAACCCCACTACTGGAAAAATATTGAGTTAAATGAAATGTTTCAAAAATGTTTAAGCATGTATATCAGTTTTCTAGTACCCATACTACAAGCGCTGCTTAGTTTGGGACTAGAGAACGTTGTGTAAAAATGTGTCCCGAAAGTATTTATTTATTATTTATATATTGATCCCTCGTTGTTCCTTCGCAGGCCCGACCTGTTCCGCTGGTCGGAAGTGCCGCAGGCCGACCACGTGGAGACCCTCAACCACGCGTTCGACGTCGCGCACAACCATCTCGGCATCCCGCGCCTGCTCGACGCCGAAGGTGCGCGATAGAGCGGGACAGAACCACATATATGTTTCCTCTTCTAGCCCTTAAGAAGTAGACAGAAGGTCCATCCGGGCAGCGCATTTGCATACTTTCAGTGTTCCGAACCCTTCACAATTTTATCATATTTCTGTTGCAAATTTGATAATCAAATTATTTTGCAACCGATAAAAATAGTTGACACTGCATAGTCGACACTAACTCAAGGTTAGGGCAAAATAAGCTAGAAGTACATATATATCCAGCCATCCAATTTGGCTGACCCAGATTACTCGTAATGTCTCTAACAACGAAAGACTGAACTTTGTTTACCCTGGCTTCAAGGCGACAAAAATTAACTATACAGAACTTTTACTTGCTGAGTCAACCTCATAAATTATTCATAATTCTTAAAACTTTCTTATAAGACTGCTTTCTTAAAGTATCTGCTGCTGATTGTTCTAAGGCAATGGCAAAATTTAGATTTAAAACATAATTAGTATGTATCATTCATGTAGAACGAAATATGCCTTTGATCAAATCATTCAATAATGTATTCCACTGTTTCCAGATGTGGACACCAGCCGTCCGGACGAGAAGTCCGTGATGACGTACGTCGCGAGCTACTACCACACCTTCGCGCGTATGAAGAACGAACAGAAGAGCGGCAGGAGGATTGCCAACGTGAGCTTCCTCCCCAACTAAATAGACAATCGTCCCATTTGGGTCTCCAGTACAATTAGTCTAACCGGATTAATGATGTACATTATTGGAATATATAGTGTACCTTCAGTTATCCAAAAGTGGCAGACATGAATGAGTAGCTTTGTCCAGGGAGGTATTACAGCCTCACAAAAACTGGCGTGAAGAAGCACTAATATGCTTCTGTTTCGTCTGGTAAGTGACTTTTTTAAAAAATGGCATCACATCTGCAACAATATGGGTGCTTTAGACGTCCTCGGGCGGTGGTAATCAGTTAACATCCGGTGAACTATCACTTGCCATTTTATCACATACAAAATAATACATAAATATGCTATTCCCTTATGCTTTTTAAATTGACGATTGTACTTCACAACCGAAGGATTTAACACCGTCACTTGAATTACCAATGTGAGAAAAACATTTGATATTACCACCCAATCTACACTAGGGACTTAACAAACAAAAACAATATAAACTTTGTGTAAATCTGATCTTGAGTGCAGAGAATAGCATTCTAAACAAACTCATGCGATGCCCCCAATCATCAGATCATCGGGCAGCTGATGGACTGCGACGGGCGCAAGGCGGAGTACGGGCGGCTGATGAGCGCCCTACTCGAGTGGATCCGGCTCAAGATCCTCGAGCTGAACGGGCGCGAGCTGCCCAACTCGCTGGACGGCATCCAGCGGCTGCTGCTCGCCTTCAAGCAGTACAGGACCGTCGAGAAGCCGCCCAAGTGAGTAGCAGAACCCGTAGTCGCTTGTGGGGTGGACAGATATATGAGAGCAGGGATGGTGTTCTCTCTGATATCTCACCGCCTCCAGGAGTAGCCTTAATATGAATGGAATTTTAAGATTGTATCAATTGCACTGTTTGATTACCAAGAGACAAATGATATTTGGTTGCATACAGGTACATTTTTATTAAGAAAAAATAAAGCTAACCTCAAAAATGTCACATCATCATTACAAATTTACTGTTTGATTTTGAGGGTGTTCCCCAATGTAAGGAGCCAATACAAATGAATTTAATATGGTATCACATTGTAGCTAAACCAAATTCAATGCAAAAAAGACTTTTTGAAATCAGTTCAGAAATGACAGAGTTCTAAGGTAACAAAAATAAAGAACAAGTTATTTAATTTGTTTCTTGTCTTAACCAATTTATTTATCCCACTTCTGGGAGGAATCCATTAACAATGTAATAAAAGTAATTATTAATTTAAATGAATTGACTTATCTCTCGTTATTACTTTCGCCATTTTGCTGTTAGACAACAATGGGGTATGGTATTTATGTAATTACGTGCGACTGCCTCGTCCTCAGGTACAAGGAGCGCTCGGAAGTGGAGGCGCTGTTCTTCAGCATCAACACGATGCAGAAGAGCCTGGTGGGCGAGACCTGGGCCCCACTGGAGGGCCACCTGCCCCAAGACCTGGAGAGGGCCTGGCAGAAGTTGGAGCAGGTAAGAGCTATCCTGGTTAGAGATACTGAATGCTCTAGAGTGAATAATTTTATAAACCTTTTTCTTTTGAAGATGTCTTAAAACTTTAATAGTCTTGTACACTGTAGAGAAAGCTTATTGCTTGCTAATCCAATGCAATAATTGTTTGCCACTTGAGACTGTGATTAAAAATGTAACTAAACTCATTATCTGTGTTACATTTCCATCTCCTCAGTTGCGTTTCTGTCATTGAGTTATTATTAAAACAAACACTTCATGTGTTACACAGAGGGGTAGACGCAAGTTGAGTTTTGCTGTAAACTATAAAATTATTTATAGTCAAAATAATAATAATTCTCACCGCGAGATATATTTCAATTGAGGGTTGTACATGTTGACTTTGAGTGAGTTTTAGAGATGGTCAGAGAGAGTATGAATTTTAGTGATTAAAGAATGTATTGTTATTGAAGTTGTCTCATAACTTTTAGCTGATAATTGTGCCCTTGTGATTTTCCAGGCGGAGCACGCACGCGAGCTCGCCCTCAGGACCGAACTGCTGCGCCAGCAGAGATTGGAGCAGCTCAACTACAAGTTCAACACCAAGGTTACTAGCACTCAGCCCCTAAACTTCAGCAGTAATCCAAACAGCTGGAGCATAGCTTGAATTGACCTATTTGAGAGCTCCAGCATCCAATTCATTCACTCACATTCTAAACTACAGCATATAGACTTAGAAACAGAGAATCGCTCGAATTGACCAATTTGAAACCTCCAGCATCCAACTGCTGGATATAGCTCTTCGCATCATTCTTATAAGTTCCAACAGTACATCGCTACACATTTTATGATCCCAGCGGAGCTCTTGTTACTTTGCATTGGTACTTAATCTAGTCTATGGAATATCTTAAATATTTATCGTCAATTGTACCATATTAGGTAACATTTCCAGGATGTTTTATATGCAAAAGCTTTTAAAGCGTGGCTTATTTTGTCTGTAACTCGTGCATTAACCATTGTTTCTGTCCCCAGTCGGTGCTGCGCAAGGGCTACCTGAAGGAGATGATCCAGGTGCTCTCGGACCCGCGCTACGGGTCCAACCTGGCGCAGGTGGACGCCACCGTGAAGAAGCACGAGGCCATCTCCGCAGATATACTAGCCAGGTGGGGCAAGTCATAAAAACAAATGTACCACACAACGCGCAATTGAAAGTTGCCGGAGCGCCGTATAATTGCTCGGTTCTCAGAGTCAGTAATGTTCGCGTTAATGTAAATGTGTGATGTGGGCAGGACGGAGCGGTTCGAGGACCTGTCCGCGATGGCGGCGGAGCTGGTGCGCGAGCGCTACCGCGGCGCGGAGGCGGTGTCGGCCACGGAGCGCGCCGTGCTGCAGCGCTGGCGCGAGCTGCTCGAGCTGCTGGAGCGCCACCGCGCCTCGCTGGCGCGCCTCGCCCACCTCATGGCGCTGCTGCGCGAGGCCGACGCCGTGGCCCACACGCTCGCCGAGATGAAGGTGCCGAGCCGGGCCTCCAATACGTCACATGCCCGCGCTCCCTTAAAGCGTCCGTCGCTCAGTCTGCAATAGGATTCGAAACGTCGGAAAATTGTGTGACAGTGGCTAACGAGCTGGCGGTTCACCTCATGTTAAGTAATAATCGTTGCCTGTGGACATTTGCAACACCCGTAGGGTTCAGATGCGACCAGACCTAACTCGCCAAACGAAACGCAGAAACATAACAGTTCCACTTGAGATCATGGTGCTTCCCAGAAGGACCTGCCCATCAGTGCAATAGAACAAACACTATTACGTGGCCAGTGACGGATTTGTAGTCTTGGCCGCCCCAGGCCCCAGCTCATGTAGCAAGTTCCAGCCGCCCCTAATATGTGGCCCTAGTACACTTGTCGCGAAGTACTAACGGAGAATATCCAATGTATCGCAGGCGCAGTTCCAGTCGGAGGAGGTGGGGCGGCACCTGGTGGACGTGGAGCGGCTGCTGCAGGCGCACGCGCTGCAGGAGCTGCAGCTGGGCGCGCTCGACGAGAGCATCCGGCGGCTGGTGCGCCAGGGCGCCGCCGCCGAGGGCCCGCCCCAGCCCAAGCAGCAGCTCGCCGCGCAGCTGCAGCGCCTGGAGGACGCCTGCGACAGGTCATAGCTCTAATAATTCACCTTCAACATTTGTATGTCTATTGTGTTGATGACTCGTTTAAAACGTACGTAATTTCATTTTCTTCATAATAATTTCCGATTATAACGATATTGTTTCATAATAAAAAAAAATCTGGATGGCTGTAGGCGAACTAGGTGGTGTTTGTAATGATAGAATGTTATGTACTCACATAAAGGCTACATTTTTTTCAATGTTATGTGTGCATGTTTCTGTGCTTAATAAATATATAACCTTACAGCCTAATGGCAGCCGCCAAAGATAGGAAGGCGAGGCTGGAGGACGCGAGGAACCTCTACCAGTTCTTGGAAGACCACGACGAGGAAGAAGGTACTGTTCTCAGTGACACTATAGAATATTACAATAACATAAAATACATCATATTCCCGAAACTTGTCACCGTTACATTGAAAGATTTTTTCAAGCTTTGGGACTGGAAAGGATGTGGTATTATTACTATTGGCCACAATACATCACCCACCTTCGATTTGCCGACGACATTGTTACTACATATCATTTTATACTAATGTCAGGCTGTCGGGTAAAATGATGTGGCCAAGTGCGAGTCGCGTCGTCGGCAAAAAAGTCAATGTTGATGAGGCAGAGACGGTCGACGTAAACAGCGTGTGGCCGGTAGGCTGGGTGACGGAGCGGCAGCGCATCTGCCGCGCGTCGGTGGCGGCGAAGGACCTGCGCGGCGTGCTGGCGCTGCGCCACAAGCACACGGCGCTGCTGCACGAGCTGCGCGCCAGGGACCTGGTGGCGCAGCGGCACCGCGAGCGTGGCCAGGGGTGGGTTCCACCCCAGCGGGGGATATTCGTGGGCTTCTATTTTGATAACAGACAGTTCATTTTACCACTGCTCTTTACGCTGTTGGAAAGAGGTTTTTTTAATATTTTAACATTATGAGGTAAAAAAAAAAAGACAAAAGGAGGATACCTACGGAGTTTCCTTCGCCCGTTTCTTCTCCGTTAGTTCTTCTAATAAAGAGACGGGCTCATTATGAAACTTTATAGATTTGAAAATACATGTCTCTTATGTCGATGAATAAATAATTTTGAATTTTCTTGGCCTTTGAACAAATAACGTCTCGCGCGCAGCCTGATCGACGCGAAGCACCCGAAGAGCGCGGAGATCGAGCGGCGGCTGGCGGCGCTCAGCAAGCAGTGGGAGTTGCTGCGCCAGCTGGCCGACGTCAGGGACAAGCAGCTCGCCGACGCCGCGGAGGCGCACCAGGTGATTGCTGCCTCGGCCGAGTCCGTCGATGCACGCTGGCCATTTGGGAACCTCAATTTTATTCCTTGATCTGGAGAGAAATCTTATGTCGATGTTATCACAAAGGGGTTTCTATGACCAATATCCAACATATCGATATGATATTGTCCAGGATGATTCCAAAGCACAGTTGCTAAGGTATCGGCTTCGGCGTCGGGGGCCGGTGGGTTCGATTCCCACACGGGACAACTATTTGTGTGACCCACGGACAGTTGTTTCGCATCCGGGCGTTTGTCCGCGTGAAGTTCATGTTCGTAAAACGTCCTTACAACACAGGATGATGTTGTCCTAAAGTATAAAAAAGACATTTGTTCTCTTGCGATCGCAGTTCTACGGCGACGCGAACGAGGCGGAGTCGTGGATGAAGGAGAAGCGCGCGCTGGTGGGCACGGAGGACTGCGGGCGCGACGCGGCCGGCGCGGGCGCGCTGCTGGCCCGCCAGCGGCTGCTGCACGGCGAGCTGCAGGCCTACGAGCCCGAGCTGGGCCAGCTGCGCGCCGCCGCCGACCGCCTGCGCCTCGCCGGCATACACGAGCTGCAGGTGGGCCTGTCCCATTTAATGTGTATTTATTTACCGGAGAAAAGTATTTTTAAGTAGTTTATATAGGTGTGTCCTGAGAATTTGTAACGTGAATTTGTTCGTAGGTAAATGTACAAAATCTTCGCCATCTCTCGTTATAAACAGTTTATTGTTAAATGTTCTTCGTAAGATGTTATGTACTGTAAAGTATGCTTATTGGAATATGGCGTTGCAAACATTGCTAAAATGCAGTAAGGAGTAAATAAATGTCAATACAAGTATGTATATAAATGTCATACGCCATGAAATCATCGGCCGCTCAACTTAGTTGGCACAGCGTTGGGTCGCGTTACCCAAAAACGCATATTCGATCCCCTCAGCGTCAGATGTTTCTGTTCATTTGTCCACAAAAAAATAGATTGGCAATAAGAATAAATATTAATCCTAAATATCATTATATCATCTCATTTATAATATTTTGCACACAATATCCACATTCCACAAGCTGACTAATACTCAATTTTAATATGATATCAACAATGGCATGCCTTCCCCGCAGCTGCCGACCGAAGTGGAGGCCGGCCCCGCCCTGGAGGAGGAGGAGTGGGTGAACGAGTCCAGGCTGGTGCCCACCGAGGTCTGGGAGGAGGAGCCCGTCGAGAGGCTGGAGCACCGCACCGTCACCGAGGAGAGGAGCGTTCCGCAGGTTGGCCATCACGAGGCATATATAGGTCCAGCTGGTCAGGATCCAAGCTCACTTTATAAAGGAACCCGGGATCCTCAATGGCTGAATGATAGATGAAAGATGCATCGAGTATGCAAAAAGAGATGCTAGTGCTATTCACGTGATGTTAACAAGAATTAGTTATGCTAACAACACCTGAGCTGTCCAATTTGGGTATGTTATGAAGAAATTACTTGTACGTATTCTTTTTTTATGTGAGAAGGCAAGCAAGCTGGGGAAATCAGCAGATGTTAAGTGATAACCTCAGCCCACAGACATTTGTAATACAGTTAGGATTGCAGATGCGTTGCCACCAAACTATTAGCAATTTAAGCAATCGAAGGAATAAACAACGACATGCCTTCATTGTTTTATATTTCATGTATATATTTGCGTAGGCACACATACATAGTGCAAAAAAGACCATTGTCTACACAATGAAGGTCTTTGAAGATAAGTTGTGATGTTAAAGGTAACGGTAATGATCAATTCAAAGAGTTTAACTAACCTTTTGGCAACTCAAATGACATTTGACAGCTGATTAATTAAATTCTACGATGATCGGTGTTCCAGAAACCGGGCGTTAGTAGTTGTAATTAAGATACCATGCCACCAGAGTAAGCCCGCTATGAGCTCTATCGCGCCTATATTAGTGCCACTAAAGGGCAAATCGTTTGGCAGGTGAAGGCGCTGTACGCGTTCAGCGGGCAGGGCATCTCGATGGCGAAGGGCGAGGTGATGTTCCTGATGAACAAGACCAACCCGGACTGGTGGTCGGTGCGCAAGGCGGACCGCACCGACGGCTTCGTGCCCGCCAACTACGTGCGCGAGGTCGAGCCCAGGGTGGTGCCGGTGAGTCTCCGCGCTGCTGATGGCCACCATCATCATCATATTTCATCGTCATCTTTCAGGCTGTCGACTTCCCGCGCACTTGTACAGGTCGTACCTCCATCTAGTGGGGGTAGTCCTACATTACGATCGCCAATAACAATATAATTCTTGCGGGTCCGCACGTGTGAAACGTTTTGACTAACAGTCAAAAGTCAAAACATCTTCATTCAATAAAGGCTTAACTTCTTTTATTGAACGTGAAAAAAAGCTAACAGGGGAACTGGTTCAACTGGGGTTTGTTTCACAACCGACCGCCTGCATGTCTCTCTTTATCCACCTCGGTAACTAACAACTGTATGGTTTCGTGCAAACGCGAGTCTGCGCCTTTGTAGTTTGTTTCTAGCTCGTATGAACGTCAAAACTACCACATGGTCTCTAATTAAGATGTCCTTTCTGCCTATATGTGGAAAAGGGCTGGCTATCTTGGGTCAGTTATTAGGTGAAAAAAGTCTGATGTTTTATTATTTCATATTTCATTGATTTTATTATGGTTTTCATTTTCTTCATTGATATTATATTGATTTTTTTGAATTCCTTTTACAATGAAATGTAAACTAGTAACGATATAACGCTGTGAGAATCCAACATCGAGGCGTGACAACCACTACTGACCTTCAGTACTAACTGTCCAGGTTCAAGTGAGGCGCCCGGAGAAGGTGCGCACCGTCCAGCGCGTGAAAAAGACGGTGCTGGTGAAGCAGGTGGTGGCGGTGAAGAAGGGAGGCACGAGGGCGGCGCGACGCCCCTCCAGGGCGCCCCAGCTGCCGCTGGCCAAGGCACCTACCGTGGGCGAGAGGGTCGAACACATCGAGCAGCAATATGGTCAGTGCAAACTCTCTCCAAATCCGTTATCTTAAGAAACTTTGAACTATTATATCAGAGAAATTAGGAACCCATAATGGTAGATCGGTTTTCAAAAAATTTTTTCCAAACGGATCTACCGTTAATGAGTCATACTTTCTAGTCATTGTTGCGGCTTTTGACTCTTTCTTCACCCTAATATGTATACCTATTCAGCGAGGGAAAATAAACCTAAAATATTTGGCACCATACTGCATAGGCCAATCTTCTTACATAAATAACGTGGTATTTGGTAGTTATTTGTAGTCTATATTAAAATAAACGTAGCTTTTCGATCTTTCTATCTAATTTCAATATTCCATTATGTTCCACAGCTAAATAATATCTATACGATATCTCCTTCTCTTGTAGACGAACTCCTGAAGCTGTCAGAGGCCCGTCGCGTCGCACTCGAGGACGCCATCAAGCTGTACAGCTTCTTCGCGGAATGCGACGACTTTGACAAGTGGATCAGGGAGAAGGAGAAGATGCTCAGGTCGGACGACGCCGAGGACAGCGTAGACACCGCCAAGAGGAAGTACGAGGTGCGGGATATGATGATATGTATAAAAAATTAAGCCATTCTCGATTGGTAGAATTATATAAATATCTAGAAAAACAATACATAAACAGAATAATGCAATCTTAATGTCTATATTAATAATATTTTATATCCTATATGTAATTTAAACACTATTTCACACCTAGAGAGATGTTTATTTGTTGGTCCTTCGAGCCGGATCTTAGTGGAGTTGTTTTTGCAGAAATTCGTGACCGACCTGTCCGCCGCCTCCAAGCGGCTGGAGCACATCGAAGCGGCTGCTGAGGAGCTGGTGGCCGCCAAGCACGGGCAGGCTGCCCGCGCCACCGCCAGGCGGCAGCAGCTGCGCCAGCAGTGGGGCAGGCTGCTGCGTTTGAAGCAGCAGAAGGAGACGCACCTTGAAGGCGCATCCAGGTCTGTGTTCATTCTTCCCTCCTAACTCATATGCGAACCAGATTGAAACGCAGAAGTGTAACACTTCTGCTTTACGCCGGTCTTCTGTGAAGTCGTGGTACTTACCCTGATGGACCGTTTTAGTTGTCGCGTTTTAACCTTTACTAATACATAGTCTGATTGATTAGATCTTTACTGAGACTCATTAATCCCATATGTGAGTTTGAGTAATATCATTGAGGTGGTCTTTTGTACTTAAGAAATTCGAAAACTAAAAACATCCACCATTTAGAGTCTAACATAAGACTGGAATATCATAGCTCTCACTTTTTGCGTAATAACTGCTGCAAAAAAATAAAATAATTTGTTACATTAGAGGAAAGATTTAATAGCTTATTTCGTTCTCATGCAAGTTAATTAAAATGCAATAAAAAAGCGTCGCTCCGCCGGCGCAGCGTGGAGCTGTTCCAGCGCACGTGCGACGAGGCGCTGGACTGGATGTCGGAGAAGGAGCAGCAGCTGGCCGGCGTGGCGGCGCCCGCGGCCGACCTGCGCACGGTGCGCGCGCTGCAGCGCCGCCACGCGCAGCTCGAGCGCGAGCTGGAGCCGCTGCGCGAGAAGGTCAACACGGTGGGCCTGCTGGCCGACTCGTGAGTGAACCCCCGCCTTCACCGTCTTTCCTTCCGTCTGGTCCTTCGCGCCGGACTTCGTTTATTGGTGCCGAGTGCCCTTCAATATACTTGGTCCTTCGCGCCGGATAGATGAAAAGCCTAAGTGCCTATATCTAAACTTAAAATTAGAGACGTTAAATTTGTAGAAAAAATCTCGAAAATTTCCCGCCGCTGCGGGAATCGAACCCGCGTCTTTCGGATTCGTGTCCAGATGCTTTAATCACCAAGCAAAACGGCTGATTGCCACACCGACGACAATCCGAAATCCCAACGTCTTTTATCTACATTATTTTTTCGAATTAAATGCGATGCTTGGCGCATCTTTTGTTGTATCATTTACAACATACAAACAATTTCTAATATCGTTTTACGACGTTAATTAGAATGAGAGATGTCGCCGCTACTGTATGAAGTAAAAATTTATTAGATCAGTCATCTCTGCACTTAAGATGAAGTTTTTAAAGTTGTGATGAAAAAGTTTCTGTCGTTTTGTCTACAAATTTTAAGTTTATAACGCCACCTGCTTTCTCTTCCTGCTGTCTAATCTTAAATGTTTTCACTTTAAATGAGACCAGGTCGTCTTCATATAAAAAACACGCCACTACAAAACATTCCCTTTGTTTTCACGCAGCCTCATTGAGTGGTACAAAATGAATGGGTAGGTCGCCTCAACGCCATTCCGCTACACCCTTTGTGACATTTCATAATAAAAAAATCATATGGACCATGCTCCAAAGAACCCTTTTGTAATGAACATTGCTTTTCGAAAAATATCACACACACATAGGAAAGGCTTAATTGAAGTACTTTCCCTAGAACATTTTAGTAAATTTAAATGTGTTGGACCTTGATCAGCTCCCCACCATCCCCTTCTTACTATTCGAGCGAGGGAATGTCAGTCAGTCCTTGGTACACTTGCTGCCCGAATGTGGCACTCTTCGGGAGCGACCCTGAACGTTGGCGTTGTCCCCAGCGTGAAGTCGCAGTACCCCAGCGAGCGGGGCAACGTGGAGGCTCGCCAGCGGGAGATCCAGCAGGCGTGGCTGCGCTGCCAGGCGCAGGCGGCCGAGCGCCGCAGCCGCCTCGAGAGCGCCGTCGGCCACCAGGTCTTCGGCAGCAGCAGCGCGCAGCTGCACGACTGGCTCCAGGTCACGAATCGCCCCTTCACATATCTGGAGCGACTGTCCTTACACTAAAGAGAAGTCTTCGATCGCGTTTCTTTTTACAAATTACAAAAATTCTGGACTTCTCTACTCTACATTTATGATCTATGGTTTTCTTAGCGATGGATTGGTAGTTGATATAACTACTGATCCCTTTGAAAATTGGCCTTAAAGCACATATTATATTGTAAATGGTAAGAAAAATGGTCGCAAGTAAATTGTAATTGTGAATGAATTGATCTACTATCATGAAATAATTAATTAATTTGAATATTCAACCACTACACTACTTATAGTATATGTAATTGAAGAAATGTCTCATTACAGAAAGTCCGCGAGCAGCTGTCCCAGGAGGTGACCGCCAAGGATGTGGCCACCGCCGAAGCTCTGCACAAGCAGCACCAGGAGCTGAGAGACGACATCAAGGCCCACGACGATGAGTGAGTGTGCCTGGACTATGGTCAAGATTCAGGCCAGCCGCGTATGGGTATTATGTCCCTAAGCCTTACGAGGATGGGCCAGACTGATACCAAAGTATAAATACTTCATGTTTACAACAAACTTACAACTTGTTCCATTCATGCAACAACAAAAGCTTTGGCATTGCTCGACCGTAACATGAAGACTCTTTTCCTACTACTGAGAATTGCGCCCTGTGGTAATGTCAAATGGGAGGTCGCGTCCATATTTTGTACGGGGGCTTACGAAGATTTCCACCTTTTTGTAGATTCTGTCGTACATTCCAAACAATTTATAGTCATAATATTTTACGACTGAACTGATCTACAACCGATTGTTTGGAATGACATAAAAAAATATTTTAATTCAATTACCTACACATACAATTGAATAAAAAATTTAGAATACCTTAGATAGAAATTTTAATTTGTAATTATTTACATGAATAAGCTTTCTATATATCAATTTAATGGCACAACTATATTGAATAAGGGTGAAAAAATAGATAGCTGTAACTTATCACTTTTCGGATTTTAGGTCCAAATGTGGCCGAAATTGACACTTATCTTGAACTGAAGAACTTGATCCAAATTCAATTGTAATGGAAAAAAAAACAATAAAATAACTTCGTCATGTATGAACTGAATTTTTCTGTTCCAGATTTAAGGAAGTGATAGGCCTGGGCAAGCAGCTACTCACCACCAACCCCTCACTAGCTGACGTGGCCGACAAGATCAAGAGTCTAGAGGCGGAGCAGAGGGCGATCGACAAGGGTGAGTCGCCATCGATCATTTTCATTACATCATCACCAAACGCTTCTATACTGGATAATCTTAACTTAACATAATATAGTTAATGTTACCAAATCCAAATAGTATATATAAATGTGTATATAATAATTTTCAAAACCATTATTTAATTTTCTTATTACCATCTGTGTATTTCTGCATCGTTGTAGAATGTCTGTAGGAATTTAGATTTCCTAGAACTTGATATAAAACACTATTGATATAAGTTAAAAACTGTATTGTCCGAAAATTAATAAACAACTTGATACTGATAGATGAGAACGCGTGACATGCTTGATGACTGACAGCGAACTGCGAATTTAATGCCGATTATTTTGGAACACAACAAAAATGATGAGGCGTGCAATTGACGCCGTTTCGTAATAATTATGTCGAGCGTAGCTCGTACAGTGTCAGCCATTTCATCATTATCGAAAAGCTTCGATAATATTGCATAATCTTAACATATAGTCAAAGTTACCAAATCTAAATGGTATATATAAACATGTATGTAATACTTTTCTTAACCGTTACTGAATTTCGACGTTTCAAAAAGGTCGATAACGCCTTGAATTGAATGATTTCGAATTTGACTCTGATGTTCACGTTCTAGGATGGAAAGAGAAGGACGAGTACCTAAAGCAGTGCGTACAGCTGCAGAGCTTCAACCGGGAGGCGGACCAGATAGACGCATCCAGTGGTGCACACGAGGCCTTCTTGGAGTACACCCAGTGTGGCGTGAGTATTCTGTTTCTCAGTTTTATTATCTATTTCAATCTAAAAAACCTAACTATCTTAACTGGTTTTAACAGTATTTGTTACTTCTTACTTTGATTATTTTAGTTAAAAAGAAGGCAAAGTTCGTTCTGTGAGCATGAAACCTCTTTGTATGTTTGGATATAACCTAAAATGTTTGAAACAAAAGAAATTAAACAAAAAAGTTTTTCTAAATATGTGGAATTAGCAAAAATATGAGGAATCATGAAATAAGAAACAATTTAATACAATTTTATTCAACAAAATTTACTTTTTAAAAAATTGATGGTATTAGTCACCCGTAATCACAATGTAGACATTATTTATGAGAAATAATAATTCGACTGGACTGCAGTATGTAATATCGTTTTGTACCATGATAACAATAGCAGCACGCGTCCGGCTAAGATTAGTAGTCGTTAACTAAAATGTGTTACCTCGACAGTCGTCCGTGGACGAGGTGGAGGCGCTGCTGAAGCGGCAGGAGGAGCTGGAGGCGCGGCTGGGAGCTCAGGACGAGAGGCTGGCCGGCTTCGTGCAGCGCGCCACAGCGCTGGAGCACCAGCGCCCGCCCCACTACGCCGCACAGCAGTGAGCATCTTTCTTACCTCGCTCCCTGCTCATATTGCAAAGGACCGATCTAAATATCGTCAGACAGGTGTTAGAAAATCGCTGGGGATCATTATGTTATCGTTTCTGACTCGTATCTTTAACCTGTCCCCTCTATCCCTCTGTCTTTGATAGAGTTGTCTTGCAAAATTTAACTTTATTTTTAAAAAGAGCTAATTGGTGAAGTTATTCCTTATTGGTAAATTTAGAGAAATTCATCTGTAAAAGTAAAGTAAAGTAACAGCCTATAAATGTCCCAATGCTGGGCAAAGGCCTCCTCTGTAACGCGTAGTCCACCACGCAACCCCTCTGCGGATTGGCGCACTTCACATATTCTCCAAATATTTTTTTTGTTATTATTTATTATATTGTTACGTGTTAGGGGTTCGAAGGATTTGGAGAGAAAGACCTGCTGACTCTTTTGAAGACTTTATTTACTAGCGCTAGGTCCAACACAAAGCGCTAGGTCCAACACAAAGCACTAGGTCCAACACAAAGCACTAGGTCCAATCACTAAGCACTAACGATGTCCTAGATTGTAGCCAAGTCGTAGGTTTCACTGGTATCGCTCTTGATCACTAGTTTTCACTCCGAAGTCGCCTCGAAGGTAGCTCAAACTGAACTGTGATCGCTCGCCTCCCTGCGGCTTTTTATATGGGCCGAGACCGGTTCCGGACTAATCCAGAAAGATCATTCCTGGAACGTACCCGACACGCACGAACATGTTCGTGATTCCGGAAAGTTCGCGAATGTACCCGGTTTTCGAGACTATAGTTCCACAGCAGTTCCTCTAACGCCATCTAGTGTTGAATAGGGGGTTTTATGTCGTCTTTGTTCTTTAGTGGTTTTACTGTTGACGCTAGATGGCGTTAGTTCCTTTGTGTGTTCATAACAATATTTTAAAATATCCAGGTTGTTTCCTCACCAATTTATCTGTAGTTTAGATCCTTTTCAGTATAATATTTCCCTAATAATATAAAGCTAAAACTTTGAGCAATAGATATATGTCAGTGGGAGTAGTGAAGTTTTTGACATAGCATTTTTACAGTTGTACATTGGCGCTTCTGTGAGAATACCCCACTGCTGGCAAAAGCCATTGTACACTGGCTATTGAGCAAAGTGCTCTCCGCTGCAGATTTTACGGCTCAACATATCTACGAAATGTTGTCTTAATTATTTCTCACACATAGCTCGTGTAAACGCAACGCTTTAGCGCCTAGGACTGTTTGGTAGCGAAATGTGCCTGTGTGACGGATGTGGGACGGTGTTCCAGCATCGCCGCACGCCGCGCGGCCGTGGTGCAGCGGAGGGACGCGGTGCGGCGCGCAGCCGCCGAGCGCCGGCGCGCTTTGCTCGCCAGCCTGGCTCACCAGCAGGTTCGATTCCTTCTATTCTATTAGGAAGAGATGACTACTGAAGCGAGCGGTTCGCCTCTATGAGCGAGGACCGCCCTGGAACCCTCACAAAGTGACTCACTTTGAACATTTTTCATGGAAATTTTTCTTGGAATGGCAAACTATTATTGGCACGAATATTGGCTAATTTTAAGAATAAATGTTTACTTGGTCCTAATAAGTGCTTTTTCTCATTTAGTTCAATAATAGAACAAACCTTTTTCTATTATTAAAAAAATTACGTAATATATACAGTTTTTTATGTACTATTAGAAGTTAGGGTTTGAAGGATTTGTTATGGAATGAAATAAAAACCTGTCCATGAACTGTTCCAGTTTGTGGCGGCCTCTGAGGAGCTTCAGACCTGGATTCAAGACAAAACTAGGACCGCCAAGGACCAAAGCTACAGGTAATGTTTCCTATGTGTTGTTTATTATAAAAATATGGGTCAGCTCATTTTAGTATAATTCTCTTTATAAATCTCTTCTAAACAGATGATAGATCTAGATAAATGCCTCAAAATACATATTTTTGGTTTAAAATCAGATTAAAATAAAAACAGACCAAGTGCGAGTTGTACTCGCGCTCGAAGGGTTTTGTACCATTATCTACCTCAATTACATATTTTTTATTAGGTTTTTTTTAGTATTTGTTGTTATAGCGGTAACAGAAATACAACATCTGTGAAAATTTCAACTGTCAAACTATAAATGTTCATGAAATACAGCCTGGTGACAGACAGTAAGGCAGACAAACAGCGGAATCTTAGTAATGGAAATAATAAAAATTTGTGGTCTGGATTATTACTTTAATATTATTTTATTTATTACCAATATTAATTTAGTTAACAAACATTTGAGAACATTGAGAACAAATGAGAACATTTGCACAACAGGGATCTGGCCAACTTGGAGAGGAAATTGCAGAAGCACGAGGCGTTCGAGAGGGAGCTGCAGGCCAACGAGAAACAGCTTAGGAATGTCGAGAGTGTGAGTGCTTCCATTCTAGTAAACATTTCAGAACATCCAATCCTTTGGCCTAACCGCTGAGGGCATCGTGAGAAGGGTGGGTACTCAGTGTCTGTGCAAGACTAATATTTATACGAACTGTAGATAATTGAGGTTCACAGTAAAGATCATGCAATAAAAATCATATAGGAGTGTGAACCACTACAATAAAAGTGGCTGTTTGGACATATATTTAATGTATATAATACGTTTTCACCGTTGTTTACGTTTTATTTTGCAGAATGTTAAATTAGTTCAAAATAAATCGTCATCGTGTAGACGTATTTTCATTAATAACCTTTCTGCTACACAGAAGTAAACCGCGTCAACTTCACCGGCAATAGTTTAACGGAGTTCAATAAAATTCGAAACTTAAACAGTTCATATCCTTGAATATCAAATGATAAAAAAGGAGCATGTGATGTGAGAGCAAATTTGCTTCGCCATGATTGTGGTATCATACTATCATTGTGGTATCTAATAGAATGTTGATTTTGCTGTGACAGATTGGGCAGTCCCTGCAGAAGTCGGACCCCGCCCGCGCCGAGGAGGTGTCCCATCGGCTGAAGGGTCTGCAGACCGCCTGGGAAGAGCTCGTCGCGGCCTCAAGGGACAAAGGCAGCAAGCTGAGGCAGGCAGCTCAGCAAAGACAGCACAGAAGGTCAGTTGGATGTGGCAAAATACATCTAAGAATATCTTTATAATATATGATAGATCTTGAATAAAAGAATTCCAGAGAGCTAAGTGAAATGGATAATTAAAATTTTATTTTAGGATAAGTAATGTTGAATTTTTTCGTTAAAAGTTAGTATTGAAAATTAGTTTATTTAAGCTAAGGCATATTGTTATTTCTGTATTACCGTTTCTTACTTGTTTAGATATTACATATGACTATTGTATGTTTATTTCATTTTAAATAATGAAATAATTATTTTATGATAAATTTTTATCCAAGCCCGTTCTAGGCAATTGATAAAGACATTTAAAATCTCATCCGATTATTGTATGAGTGTCTTCAGTACAAAAATGAAAGCTTTTGCTGAGGTGCAGGTAATCAAGAACTAGTCGGTATTTTGGGAGAAAAAAATATATTTTTCTGATATAAATAAATACACATGATAGATGAATACATACTCAGACGCTAGGTAAATGCGCCATCCCACAATATTTTTTCAGTAGTGGGGATCGAACCCGCACGCTCTGGCACATAAGAATAGTAGGAAATATGTCAATAGCACGATGATCGATTGAAGTGTCATGTAACAGGGCCGTGGAGGACGCCAAGGCGCGCCTCGTGGACCTGGAGCGGGCGCTGCGCAGCGAGGAGACCGGCGGGGACCTGCGCAGCTGCAAGCGCTTACTCAACCAGCAGCAGGCGTTCGAGCAGGAGCTGCAGCAGTGGGAGGCGCGCGCGGCCGCGCTGGCGGCGATGGGCGCGGACCTCGTCTCCGGGGGCCACTTCGACAGCGCTGCCATAGAGCGCGACAGCGCTGCGCTGCTGCAGGCGCTCGAGGCGCTGCGGCCGCGCGCGGCCAGTAGGCGCGCCGCGCTCGAGACCAGCATGCGGTGGGTGCTACGCTTATGAGAGTGGCGAGGGGAGCGATAGTATTGTCTCTTTCTAACCCCAGAGTAGTTGGGTAGTTCCATCGACCACTGCTTCGCAGAATACCTATGGTAGTCATTCCTTCGGGTCAAAAGCCTCCTTTAAAGCAACAACCCTAATGAAGTTCACAGTTGATGAGGTGTTAATAGTTTGCCTCGTCCCGGGCCTCCGTGGTTGTCAAGTTGGACTCTACCAATTATCGACTCCTAATATTGAGTTTTCTGCTAGTGATCACCGCATAATCTACAGGATGTAGAATATGCGGTGATGCTTGTACATGTTAATGTACACGCTCAGATTCCACAAGTTCGCGGCCGAGGTGTCCGGCGAGCTGGACTGGCTGCAGGAGCGGCAGGCGGCCGCCGGCTCCGGCAGCCTGCCGGGCGACCTGCACGCCGCCCAGTCGGCGCAGAAGAAGCACGCCAAGCTGCGCGCGGAGCTGGTGGGGCGCAGGCCCCTCATCGAGCGCGTTTTGGTCCAGGGCCGGGCGCTCGTCGAAGAGGACCACCCGCAGAAGGAGAAGGTGCCTGTCTTGAATCTCCAAAATTATTTAATTACTTCGTATTTATCTTTGTGTATCACCACACTCAGATCGAGCGGCTGTGCGGGGAGCTGGAGCGCGCGTACGGCGCGGTGTCGCGGGCGGCCGAGGAGCGCGCCTCCCGCCTGGAGGCGGCGCTGAGGGCGCAGCAGTTCATGCACGAGGCGCTGGAGGTGGACTCCTGGCTGGCGGACAAGGCGGCCGCGCTGGCCTCGGCCGACGTGGGCCACGACCGCCACCGCGCCACGCAGCTGCTCACCAGGCACAAGGTCTCGCTCACTGCCTGCCTCTGACACGCACGATCTATTTATTTACAAAACACAAGTATAAAATCTCCAAGTGGGGTTTTTACCCACTAAAACCCCCTCGGTGGCCAACTACTGTACGCTTGGAGGGACTTTCACGATGCCCTCGCCATCTTGCAGCACCTCGAAACCACTTCGAGCTGCCGCCAATCCGTTTCCCCCTTTAGTCGCCTTTTACGACGGGCAGAGGATACCTTAGCCCGAGACTACAGGGCAGTTACCTAGTAGCCGTAGTAAAAACGTCGCATAGTTTGAGAGTGGAGAGCGTTGAGAACATGCAAAAATGTGTCCTATTCACTTGTATGAGAGCTGTTAAATAAAGAAATGACCGGCTAAAGAGAATCCTATGATTCCAACCGTGGCGTAGACTATTCTGATTGGATGGAATGATTGCCGCCGGGAAGAAGGTGGTGTCTAATAATTGGGGCGTCTTGTGCGTCGCAGGCGGTGGAGCTGGAGCTGGACACGTACGCGGCGATCATCGCGGAGATGGGCCACGTGGCGAGCAGCATGGGCCAGCCCGAGCTGGTGGAGAGGCACGCGCTGCTGGCGGGGAGCCTGCAGCGGCTGCAGACCCTCGCGCAGCAGCGCCAGGGCGCGCTCGTCGAGAGCGTCTGCAGGTCTGCTCCATTATTGGTTCACAAGTTACATAATTATAATGTGATTTGACAAACTAGTTAAATGTCCGCTGTCCTGTGGACATTCGGTTTATTTATGGATGTAGACTGAAATAGATACAGACATGTCTGTGTATTTGACGTGTGATAATTTTTCTGCTTTGTTTGTGCTCGCAATTTACATCAAATAGTTACTCGGCGTAGTTTCTTTTACTGGTTTATCAACTTGTAGATAGAAGAAAGATGTAATTTCACTTATATCTTATATAAAATGGCTAAGCAATATATCTATGATAATGAGAAGTGACTTTACCAATCATCAACTTAATCGGCTTTTATCAGATCTTTGCTGGGGACAAGATATTATTTTAGGCCTATGTAGTCTCTAAAACACCATTAAAAGACAATTCTAAACACAGACTTTTCTTGCAGAAATTTCAATAATTTGATTTAGTTAACTGGTGGTAGATTCCAAACAGATACAAATACTAAACTACGCTTTCGACTGCGTGGATCACAAAACCCTCCTTCTAAAGCTTGATTATTATGGCATTCGTGACATCGCCCTCAATCTCATTGCTTCTTATCTTAATAATAGAATTCAAAAAGTATCTATAAATGATGTAAATTCCGCAGGGTCCCCCATGAAAATGGGTGTCCCACAAGGATCGATCTTGGGCCCATTATTATTCTTAGTATATATAAATGATCTCCCCTTTTATGCCAGTGAGTTATGTGATGTTGTACTGTTTGCTGACGACACATCGCTTATTTTTAAGGTTGACCGAAATGTATCGAATTATGACGACGTGAATAGTGCACTTTCGCGTATCCTCCCTGGTTTACCATTAATAATATGGTGTTAAATGCTAAAAAAACTAAATGCCTTCTTTTTGCCCTTCCCAACGTAAGAAGGCAAAGTTTTAGCTTAAAATTGAATAGCGTAACCCTTAATCCTGTTGAGTCCGCTGTATTCTTGGGAATCACAGTAGATTCAAAGCTCCAATGGAGTCCCCATCTATCATCTCTTGCGAATAGGTTAAGCTCCGCTGTTTTTGCAATTAGGAAGGTTAGGCAGCTATCAGACATCGACACTGCCAGACTTGTTTACTACAGTTATTTTCACAGCATCTTGTCGTACGGCATTTTGTTGTGGGGTAGTGCATCTGATATAAATTCAATATTTATTATTCAAAAAAGAGCTGTCCGAGCAATTTATAACATCGGAGCCCGGAATACACTCAGACATCTTTTTAAAGAGATTAATATACTCACTGTTGCGTCTCAATATATTTATTGTAATATTTTGTATGTTAAACAGAATATTAATAATTATCAAAAGAATAGTGACAGACATAAACTAAATACTAGAAATAAGGACAAACTAACTACGCCATTATTTCGCCTACAAAAAGTAAACAGATCGTTCATGGGGCAAAGTGTGCGCATGTATAATAAAATCCCACAGTCGATGTTAAGTCTGCCACTTGATGAATTTAAACGAAAAATTAAAAGTACACTTATGGCTAAAGCCTATTATACTATTGCCGAATATCTTGACGACGCCAATGTGTGGGGTTAATACTGTTGATACTCACGTAGGCTAAAACAAGACTATTGTACATGTACTATTATATTGTAAACTGATTTTTTTAAAAAGAGCAACTGTTGAGTTTCTTGCCGGTTTCTTCTCAACAGAAACTGCTTTCCGAACCGGTGGTACCTTACGAACGTGTTAATTTCTTGTAAAATTTTGACGTTTCATAAGAACGCGCAAGCGTCTATGTGAATAAAGATATTTTTATTTATTTAAAAACAAAGAGATTACTAGTGTACTCTATGTACGGAAGAATATAATTCGATTGTTATATCAAACTGCTCTTTACAGGCATGAATATCTCGCTGAGAGCGCAGAGTTGGAGAGCTGGATACAGGAGCAGTACGCCGCCGCTTCCAGCGAGGACTACGGCCAGGACTACGAACATCTTTTGGTGAGTGCTAAAAGTTGGATAAGATTGGCAGATGGAGCCTTAACAAGGTTTTTTATTCTTATCAATATTTAACTAAGAATTATCTCTGTAATGATGTTATATCATAACATTCAACTATAAGGGGACACTTCACTTATTTTTTAGAAAAAAAAGTTGCTGATAACAGGAAGAGCTCTTAAGTTTAGTCGTGGTGTTAATAAATAAATTTCTAACATTACAATTTGTAGAAAAAGTACGAAAAGTGTGTCCCTGCTGTGGGAATCAAACCCACGTCTTCGGCATTAGCGGCTCGACGCTTTAGCCACTAAGCTTCAAGGACATTAAGATTTTCTTTGGTACTTTTTCTACAAATTTTAATGTTTAATCTTGATAGATAGATAGATAGATAGATATTTTTATTTCATCGTAAGTTACATTGCACCACACAACAATCTATATAACATACAGTTAAACTATTATTTAATCAAACAGAAAAATGACACTATAGAAATTATTACATTATATGGAACAAAAGAAAAGAAAAAAACAAAACAAATTACTCTGTGTACTGTTATGGAGAAACAAATGAATTATTATTTACAAAATGTATATCAGTAGTAATAGCCGGGTAGTTTGTTAAATTTAAACATATCTAATTGGCGGTATCCTGGTAAAAATTCTTTACCTTCCGTGCTAGTCAACAGACTGTGTTACGGCAAGGTAAGGATTCTCGTTCCAGAAATACTTACTTTACGCTAATTGAAATAAGGACAGTTTTTTAATTGGATAATATTATTGAAGCCAACAAAACATTTTTCAAAAACATCTACTAATGAGTTTGGCGTAAACAAGTAGTATATTAACAAAATGCAGATAAAACTATTTTATTCTTAATTGAATTATTTTATAATATTGACATAAATGTTACATCTATTTGCAATCTTTTTTGTAGTATTCTTATATAGATATATACCAGTATAACATAGTAGTACATATATATTTAATAAATTATAGTTTTCTTATATATTATGTAATATTTGAAATGTAATTATATGATTATATATTTATTATTATATACGTACTTTAAAATATATATATATGTTTAAATTCAGTAGAGAAGATTTACTTGCATATTTGCATAATGTTTTCAGTCTGTTCGAAATCCAAACCACCCAGATATTCCTCCAGAGTCCTTTTACAAACAAATCTCGTCATGTTTTTCAAGGGCTTGACTTTACTTAGGCGATTATAAAGTAATGGGGCCAAAAAGTAAGAAAAACATTGAGCAAAAGTACTATTACACGATGGCACTTCATAGACCTCATGTGATCTCCTAATGGACTTATTAATACGATTTGAGGAGTGTTGTTTTAGAACAATGCTTTTAATGTAATGTTGGCGAATTGTTAAAACTTTAAACTCTTTATAGAGTTTTGACGTAGGGTACATGAACTGCTTATAATTAATTACCTTTAAGATACACCGCTGAGCTCTTTCTATTTTTATAAGAGTACTTTTCCGCACACCCCCCCAAGCGATGATGCCGTAAGTAACTATAGATTGACACAAGGTCAGGTAAACAGTCTTGTTTGTCTTCTGGTCCCTCAAGTTTCTAATCTTTTTGAATATAGGTATAAGTTTACGTATTCTAGACTTAAGCTTATTGATATGTGGATTCCAATTCAAATTTTTATCTATCTCAATACCTAAGTATTTTGTGCTATTTGTTGCAGATAACGTATAACAATTGGATTCTCTAGTAGTAACGGAACAATTAAAATCACATACGCTTTCATGTGCTTTCAGTGTGAAATCTATAGGAGGTTGCGAATTATTTTTATGCTAAATGTTATGTACTTTGTTTTATTTAAATTCAATGTAAGTAAGTTGTAATCAAGCCAGTTTATAATACTTTGAAGCCCTGTTTCAGCTGCTGTTTTAACTTGTGTCCATGATGAATGTTGGAATACAATTACAGTATCATCAGCGAATGTAATAATTTTTGAATGAGGTATCTCAATATTGCATAGATCATTTATATAAATAAGAAATAAGGTGGGCCCTAACACAGATCCTTGCGGAACACCGAAATTTATTTTTAGCTTAGCACTATAAAGATCCCCAATTTTCAAAGTCTGTGTCCTGTTAGAAATAAAATCTTTGAAAAGATCTAGTGGTACACCTCTAATGCCTGTTGACTCCAACTTACGAATAAGTAGGGGAATTGAGATAGTGTCAAAGGCCTTAGTTAAATCCAAAAAAGCACCGATGCTCTTTTTTTCTACAGTCAAGATTTCTCGCTATGTTAGTTACTAAGTCTTCTACTGCATCTGAAGTCGATTTATTTTTTCTGAAATCATATTGATTTATTGATAGAATGTTATTATTTTCTAAGTAACTGACAAGTCTTTTGTTCATGATTCTTTCTAAAATTTTAGAGAATATAGGCAGGAGAGAAATTGGACGATAGTTTGTAATGCTATCCTTATCCCCTGCTTTAAAGACAGGTATTACAATAGAGTCCTTCAACGCGTTTGGAAACCTTCCACAAGACAAACATAAATTAAAAATATGAGTGAGAGGTGCTTTAATAATTGTAACAAAATTTTTGATAAATTTGGATGATATACCATCCCAACCTGTAGAGTTGGTATTCTTCAATGACATAATGATATTTTGTACCTCCAGTTCATCTGCTTCCAACATCATGAATGACTTTAATGGAGTTTTATTGCACCTAAAGTTTTTAACTAATTCCTCTTCTGTAAGTTTTAATTTTTGTAAAATGTTATTCGATAGTTTAGCGCCTATATTAACAAAAAAACCATTAGCATAATCGATAGATTCCTGAGGTGTTGATTTGATTCTTAGTAATTCATTTGGAGCTTTGGCTTTATCTGACGTATTCAAATTACATACATCTTTTATAACATCCCATGTCTTTTTGATATCATTTTTGTTTAGATTTAGATTTCGTTTATCGTGCTCATTTTTTAAACTATGAAGAAGATTGTTACAATGGTTACGATAACGTTTGTAAGTAATTTCCAGATCTTTGTCATTTGGTGATTTTAGGTGTCTTTTATGTAATGTATCTCTGAATTTCATACAGCGTAGTAGTCCAGGAGTTATCCATTTATGACGAATTAGCTTTCGGTTAGGTATTGTTTTGATTTGTGTGCTTTTTTTTTAATGATCCTTGATAGAGTTTCAATAAATACTTCAGTTGCTGTATTTGGGTCTGTTAACGATATTATATTTGCAAAATCAATTTCATTCAATAGTTTGTAAGCCATATCATAATTAAGTTTTTTAAATGATTTTTTATATTTATGTACAGAATGTTGCTGCGTTAATGATAAATTCAAATATAAGCTGCTATGATCAGTTACGGACGACTTACAAATTACGGTTAACATTTTTGAATTTGACTTTACAAAACAGTGATCAATACATTTATCATGACGAGTCGGAAACAAATGACTCGGTACAAGACAGTGGTTTGCAAGAAGATCTAGGTACTCATCAGACTTTGGGTCATTACTATAGTTGCTAATATCAATATTAATGTCTCCAGTTAAATAAATGTTAGGTATATGCTTGAGCTTGAGCAACAACTCATCTAGAGAGCAAAGAAAGTTCGTTATGGAATTAAATGATGGTGATCTGTACAAACAAATTAAAGCGTTGTTTCTGTCTATTTCCACAACCAAGCAATCAGCGTCAACTATGTTAGGTTCGTATACTATGACATTTTCCAAGTTATTTTTTATATAAACGACCACACCACTGTTTTGGTTAATATGGGTACGGGTACTATAGGTGTTATATTGTTCTATTTTAGGGATTAAATCTGATTTTTGCAACCAGCACTCTGTTAGAATGATAATATCGTAATCTAAATTACTCCTTGCCATAAGAATTTTAAAGTCGTCTAAATTTTTGTTTATGCTACGAATGTTTTGTACGATCAATTTAAGAGATAGTTTATTATCAAGTCCGTAATGCAAAAGTGATTCTGGATCCTCAACCAAAAAGGAATTTCCTACGTTGATATTATTATCAACGTCGGAAATAATGTCTTCTAAACTGTTACCCATGGTGTAATTAATGAAATAAGAATTTGATATAGGATATTTGGTTGAGGATGATAGTTACTGATGTTTATGAGCGAACTAGGACATATGCAAGCAAGTGTTTGTTCATTATGAGCGGGAGGGATATAGATGGAGTATAATAATATAATAATATGATATATATATAAATGATACATATGATACATATGATATATAGATACAAAATATTTTTTGGGATAATAATACAGAAAAATTATTATCAAGTTATTAAGAATAACAGTTATTGTAGTAGTATGATATTCAGTACTATAAACTGAATTAGAACTAATGTAATAGCTAAAATTAATGTAATAGGTGTGACTATAGTGATAGAGTACAAAAACACAGATAGTAAAAAGAAAATTAAAATGTACCGTAGATTCTTGACGTATATGCCTGCAAATAGTCATTGCATATCTAAGTCTTTGATTTGATTTAGGCTTCTGATGACTATGGCAGACTGGCCCTCCTCTTTACGTAACAAAATATTGCCTCTTGACACCCAGCACTATTTATATTTCCATTCTTCACAAGTTCTCGAGCAGCTGCCAGCATCTTCTTCGACATCCGTGTTAGAGCTTCAGATATATAAACTCTTGAAGGTATTCCACTAACCCCTAACATTTCTGAGGTTATTGGTTTTTCCTTATTTTCTGTGTTATACTTTTTAGCAGCCTTTAAGAGTTCTTCTCTTTTTTTGATGTCCTGGTACTCCACAACAATGGGCCCATTTTGTTTACCTCTCCTATATATTTTTATTGTTTCGTCCAAACGCTTTATGTTTAATGTGTCATAAATATTATTGATAATTTTGTTTACGTCTTCTTTTTCTTCCCGTGGAATATTCCTTATTTCAATAACATTCTTGACGCATTGTTTTTGGAGTTCATTTAACTGAGATTCCAATTCATTAATCCGTGTCATATCTACTTCATATTTGGCTTCAAGAGTTTGTACTCTGGTCATAATTTCCTTGTAATTCGTAGCATTCTGCTCCAGGAATGTTATGATCTGCGAGTTAGACTCAATTATTTGATTATTTTGTTGTTTTATTTCACTAATTTGCGTGTTCAGCATTTGCTTAAAAGACTCCATGAGTTCTTCTTTTAGATCTGTTGCGTTTTCTTGTTCAGGATTTTTCCGTTTCCTTATGTTGAAGTTCCGAATAATATCCTGGTCTTGTGAATCAACTGACAGATCAGGTTGCGAAGAGAAACAAACTGTTTGTCTGGATGTTGGAGTACGCTGCATTTTATCTGACAAATTTGCTTATACTACAATGTGTTGAATCGCTTCGGATTAAGAATAGTGGTATTTTTAAAGAGATTTTAAACCTTATCCCTTTAAAAACAAAGTCAATTATTGGTTTTTAGGTATTCTAGATCAAAGTGAAACACGTCTGACTTCAACCAATATAGGAACGAGACTCTTGAGTGCAGAGATTAGCAATATAAAAAAATTTAATTTAAAATTTCTAACCTCACGTGATATTTCAACGCAATTCGTATTCTCCCCTCTCAGATCCTCCGTTCGAAGTTTGACGAGCTCCGCCACCGAGTGGAGAGCGGAGCGGAGAGGTTCAACCAGTGTGAGGAGCTGGCGAAGAAACTTCTTGCGTCCGACAGCCCATATATAGCGGACATCGAGCAGCGACAAGAGGCCTTGGGGTGAGTCGTTTTACGAACATCTGTGTAGCAAACATAGTCGACATTAAATTGATGTAGTTATAAAATTTATCAGGGCCATAAGAGCTTAAGTGTAGATGGATATTGATCTCTATAAAGTAATATTTGAGGGTGTTCTATTTAAATTTTAATAAAGGATGTATGATCATGCCATCTATTGACGATTTGTATAGAAAGATGGCAAAGTAATCTTAAATACGTCGTTATTAGCCGTCTGACGACGGCAGCGTGCAAAGCGTTCGTTATGCAGTGAGGAATTGCGTTCGCAGCGAGTCGTGGCAGCGGCTGGTGGAGCAGATCGGGCAGCGCGCTCAGCGGCTGCACGCGGCGGGCGAAATCCACCGGTTCCACCGCGACGCGGGCGAGCTGGTGGCGCGCGCGGCGGAGCGGGCCGCCCGGCTGGCCGCGCCCCCACCGCCGAGAGACCTGCGCGCCGCCGCCGCCCTGCTGCGCGACCACGACACGCAGGAGACTGACCTGCTGGCCGTCGACGCGCAGCTGCAGGTGCTGCAGGAGGAGGGCGCGCGCCTGCAGAGGCTCTGCCCCGGCGGCAACGAGCAGCAGATCGCGCTCCGCCAGCGGGCGCTCGCGGACGCGTGGACCGAGCTGCGCACGGCGGCCGACCAGCGCCGCCGGCTGCTGCAGCAGCACCTGGAGCTGCACCAGTTCCTCTCCGAGGTGGGCTTTCGCGTGATTGCATTTGTTTCTTATCCTTAGCGTACATAAATTGTCGCTACTACGATTACAAACTCGCGGGCGCAGGTGCGCGACGTGGCGAGCTGGTCGGCGGCGCTGCGCGGCGGCATGGCGGGCGCGGCGCGCGCGCGCTCGGCCGCCGCGGCGCAGGCGCAGCGCGCGCACCACGACGCGCTGCGGGCCGAGATCGACGCGCGCGACGACGGCTTCCGCGCCGCGCTCGACCGCGCGCAGCGGCTGCTGGACGCGGGCCACCCGGCCGCGCAGGAGATCAACGAGCGGTGCGAGGCGCTGCTGGAGGAGCGCGCGCTGCTGCACGGCGCGTGGGCGGCCCGCCAGGTGGCGCTCGACCAGCTGCACGACCTGCACTGCTTCCTGCGCGACGCCAAGCAGCTGCACGAGCTCTGCGCCTCGCAGGAGGCGGCGCTGGGTCGGTACACCCGCAGAGCCTGTTCTACTATCTCAGTCATATACGGATTAGGATAAGGACCGTTGCGTGGCGGTAGTGAGATTGCGGTAATGCTATTGAAATGCTGTGGAAATCGAACCCACGTCTTCGGCTTTCGCGGCCTGACGCTCTAGCCAATGAGCTAAACGGCTGATAGCCACACCGACGAAAATCTTAACGTCTTTTTCTACATTGTTTCTTCATTTGAAGCAATGCTTGGCGCATCCATTGTTATATCCTTTCTAGCATACAAACAATTTCGAATATCGTTTTTTAGAAATTTAAATTGTTTATAGTGCTAATCTTTGCACTTAAGATTGAACATTAAAATATGTAGGAAAAATACGAAAAGAACGTAGTTTAGAATTCACAAAGTTATTGAAAAAAGTCTGAAATTTTCTAATTTAAGACGTGTGTACAGGACAACGTCTGTCCGGTCTGCTAGTATAAATCTATTTCGATTAAAAGAAATAAGAGATTGAATCGTTTCGTTTGCAGGCACGGAGATCTCGCCAACATGCAGCGTAGAGGAAGTGGACAACCAGCTCAGGAAGCACGAGGCCTTCGAGAAGCTCCTCGCAACGCAGGTACATACAGTCTTGTCTAAAGCACGACACTATTTGTTTGTATTAATCTATCTTTCAGTTTCTTCCTCTTGGACTGAAGGATTTGTAGACTATATAACGCTTCATCAAGTTAATATCGGAAAGACTATGTTTCTATCGGCTTAATAATTATTGGATTAGTCTCGAATACCTGATTTTCTGTCGCAGGACGAAAAACTAACGACCTTGAACAGCCACGGCGACAAACTGCTGCAGCAGAACCACGTGGAGAGCCAGCGCATCGCTGACGAATTGCAGGAGATCAACGTCAGGAGGAAGAAGGTAAATGGTGGATTATTATGTAATTGATTGTTTTTGAGTTAATCTTTATATATACCATATCTATGTTGGTTCGCTTTAAAAGTAAAGATAAAAAGCACGGCTTAAGTAAGGTTGTATGTAACATTGAACTGTGGTAGGACCACGCAGCAGTCATCGCTGACAGTCGTCAGACAGGTCCGTCCGGGGAAGTACCATCACAGAAGACTGGTATAAGGTGGTAGTGTTATACTTCTGTAACGCATTTCTGCCTCTGTATAGAGCAGGCCTTTACCCAGCAAGTGGATTACCAGCTGTTACTTTACTTTACTGTAACGCTTTAGAGCCTGGCTTGAAGGAATTTAGCACGAGGGACTGAACTGTCCACAGCTGTACGCGGCGGCGAGCGAGCGCCGCGCGCAGCTGGTGCAGGCGCGCGCGCGTGCGCAGTTCGCGCGCGACGCTGCGGAGGCGCGCGCCTGGGTGGCCGACAAGCTGGCGCAGCTGCCCGCGCACTCCGGTAGGGGGCGTCCTTGTACTCCACTTTTTTTCCTTTCAATTACTGACCATAAACAAGATGTCATGGTGACTCCGCGGCGCAGTTGCCGAGCTATTGGCTTTGGAGCCGGGGATCATGGGTTCGATCCCAACACGAGACAACTATTTGAGCAGCAGATAATTTTCTCAGTGTGCAAAAAGTCCTACACCACAGAATAATGTTATCCTACAGTAAGGGGGTAAGGGTTAACTAAAAAACTGGTAAATTCTCAAAGGAAAGACTACAATAGATCTTCTATTTTGTAGTGGTTGTTGGGACTTACTACTCCCTTCCACACAATACAATAAACAAGAAGATATTTCAATTTATTTAACGGTTAAAACCATATTGATACTAAAAGTATGCACCCCGTGTAAACATTTCAATAATGCTATTTTCGACTCCATCAGTATGTGCGTAATATATAAGAGTTCCCGATTAAACCGCAGGCGAGGTGACCGACCTGGAGGACAAGATCCGCAAGCTGAAGAAGCACCAGGCGTTCACGGCCGAGCTGGCCGCGCACCGCGCTCGTCTGCAGGAGCTGCAGCTGCTCGCCGCGCAGCTGGCGCCCGCGCCCGACGTGGCGCAGCAGCTGCAGCAGCTGCAGGACGACTGGCGCCTGCTGGAGACGGCGGCCGAGCAGCGCGGTGAGCCACGATCCTGTTCGATAAGATCCGGTAACGTGACGCACGGGCGTTGCAAAGGTGGCAACTTAGTCTTATATAACAACTACTAATAACGGCTGATACACGTTTGGGAAATGGGGGGGAGGAGAGGCTTACAAACCTGCTGCAGTCAGATGTCCAGCATTATTTTTTTATGTGAGACAATAGCATGCCACTTGCAACGCGACTACAGATGCTTTACAAACGTCTAAAAGTGTGCACTCCGGTTACTTCACCAGTGTGATGAAACTCGGAAATATACCACTTCACACACATCTGTGAGGCTGTGGTAATCATGTGATAATCAGCTAAGCGTGACATCTACAATGTGACTACAGATGCTTTACAAACGTTTAAGTGTGTACTCCAATTGTGTGACTAGTAAGATTAAACTTGAAAGTATAATACTTCTACTACACACTGTTAGGATCTGATGCTAGTGTGGTACTCGGCTAGGCGTGACTATTTTGCGTTTATTAAAAGCTGTAGGGTAACGCACGGACAGTCTTCAAGCACACTCGGAAAGTGAAGAAAGAGAGACGGACATCAGGAAAGAACTGTCTAAATTGACAAAGTTACAAATACATCAGCCTATAATGCAATCATAACTAAGTCAGTGTCTAATATTGACTTTTTAATCCTTAGGTCGTGGTCTGGAAGAGGCGCAGGACATACTGGAGTTCAACCAACACCTAGACAAAATCGAAGCCTGGATCAGGGACAAAGAGATGATGGTACGATGAAGATCATCAAGGAATAGTCATTAAATTTGTTTCTTTGTGTAAAATAGTAAACACGGCATTATGAGATTGAATTCACTTGTAAAGACACAACATATTAGCAGTTATTGGACATTATCCTTACAAGATGCGAAGTAATTAATATTTCATACATGGAAACCTTGATGTATCATGAGTCATGCTTCGATGAAATAAATAAAATGTAATAAAAAGCCGTTCCAGCCGTTCAGGAGGAGTTTAGTGACATTCATGTACAGAAGAATTATATAAAGCATACGCAATTTTTTATGTAAATATATGAGATTTCCACTGATAATTGACTCATCACGGAACTATATGAAATAATTGAAATATCTCTGGAACCATAAGGCGTAGAGACTTGAAATTTGGTTTGGACTTGAATATTCGTTTCGCCGAGTAGCGGTCAGCTAAGAAGGGATTTAAAAGTGATATAAATTTGTGCGGTGCCGCAGGTCCAGGCGCACGAGCTGGGCAGAGACTACGAGCACTGCAGCGCGCTGCTGCGCAAGCTGGACGACCTGGACAGCGACATGAAGGTGGACGACAAGCACGTGCGCGCCGTCTGTGCGTTGGCCGACCGCCTGCTCAAGCAGGTGCGATCTGCTGGCAACGCCTCGCCTTTTGTATGAAGAAAGCCCATAAGCGCTTTGGTTGATAGCGGTGCTGCCTAAAGTGATAAAATTATTCATTCAATCTCCACTTGCTTCGAATAATACTTTCGATGTTTTTCAAATGCATTATAAATTGTAAGTACCCATATTTGGTATTGATGTAGTTCTATAGTAAAAGTAGCCTGTGTGTCAGTGAAAGTCCCGTCAAAATCGGTCAAGCCGTTTCAGATATTAACCGGAGCAAACATACAGACAGACAGACAAAAATTGTAAAAAATATTATTTTGTCACATATACCGTGTATAAATCCATAAGCATTTAGTAAAAAGCGGTTAGTTTGATATTACAAACAACCACTCCAATTTAATAGTATAGACCGACTAATGATGAATGATGTAGGGTCCGAGCGCGCAGGCCGACGGCGTGGCCGCGCGGCGGGACGCCGTGCTGGGGCGCTGGCGGGCGCTCAGCGGAGCCCTGCAGGCCTACAGGGACCGCCTCGACGCCGCGCTGCTGCTGCACTCCTTCAACAGGTATCGGAGAGCCGGACATCAAACACAAAAGTCTTACAAACTTCTATGTGGACGATGGTTGGGTTCTGCCATTTTTCACGTTGGTGGGGTCACGTAGCGGCCTCGGTTGTTACAGGAATGGGTAGACTCGTGGGTAAGTACCCCGACCTCACAGAACACCGGCGTTAAGTGGAAGTGTAATACCTTCTCGTTTCGTCTGATGAGTGAGGTGGCCGGAGCTCAATTTTCAAAAGGTTGTCAATGCATCGGGTTGTCATCGTCAATCCAGTCGATGGTAGCCTGGATTGACATTTACTTATTAAAAATATTTTTAATATTATAAATATTTTAGGACACATTTTTACACAACACTTTCTAGTCCCAAACTAAGCAACGTTTGTACTATGGTAACTGATAAGCCAACATAATCGTAAATAAATAAATATTATACATATACAGCGTGTCGTTACCATCGCGACAATAAATGTAGACACGTCTAACGCTACTTGCCAATAATCATAAAAAAATATTAACGTTAAACAAAATCCATAGTTAAAAAAAAATATTTTTCTAACAAACTAATTAAGTAAAAAAGAAACAAAATTTGTAACATCCTATACAACTCGCGCCACAGCGTCGTATTACAAGCCTCTCCTTCTAACAGTATGTTTTTTGTCTCTTTTAAATTCATTCAACCCATTCATATGCTTTGTGACCTTTACAAATGAACTTTACGTTACGCTTTTATAGGTAAGGATGTTCTAAAATTCTTTGTTTTGGAAAATTTAATAACTCTGTAAATATTGATGTTTAAAGAATTTAAATGTTTAATACAACTTTAAAAGTTATCCCCTATATGTGTGTTCATTTATTGTCGCGATGGTAACGACACGCTGTATAAACACCCAGACACTGGATAAACACTATGTTCATCACACAATATTTTTCCAGTAGTGGGGGTCGAACCCGGGTATCCCGACAATAACGATCTCCGATAAATGACTTGTGGTTCGAGAGTAACGCTAAAGCGTCGAGTGTCGCAGGGACGTGGAGGAGACGGAGGAGCGCATCGCGAAGAAGGCGGCGCTGTTCTCGAGCGCGGAGCGGGGCCGCGAGCTGGCCGCCGCCGAGGAGCTGCGCCGCCGCCACCTGGCGCGCTGGGCCGAGGCGGGCGCCGTGGCCGACCGGCTCGTGGCGCTGCGCAGCGACGGACGCAGCCTAGCTGCCAGGTAACATCCTACTACTCCAATCCTCCTTTGAATGTATATCGCCACTGTTACTTAATTGTGTAAATTGTACTTTCTTCTTTGAAATTGTCTTTCTAAGACGGTACCACACTAAAAGTGCACCATATCTCATGGCATGCCCCTCCGCAGCCACCCGAGAGCGCGGCGCAGATCGAGGCCAGCCTGCAGAAGCTGGACTCTGCGTGGGACAAGCTGCAGCAGCTGGCGGCGAGCCGCACCGCTCTGCTCGACGACGCCATCGCCCACCACAAGTTCGACGAGAGCCTCAAGGTGCGCCCCTACCACTCCTCACCCCATCCCCCACCCCGCCCACAACCACCACTTTATGAAACGGTGTTGTAAACAGTTAGCAAAAAGAAGAATGTAACAAAGTAGGTACTTCCTCACCCATATTAACTATGATTTCCAATTAAAAACCACACACTCTGAAACAAAATGATCTATGAACGCTCATCATCCGCTCTGATAACCCTCAGGAACTGGAACTGTGGGTGTCGGAGACCGTCAAGCGGATGGACAGCGCCGCACCGCCGGAGAGCGTGGTGGAGGCCCGGGCTCTGCTGGAGCTGCACCACGAGACCAAGGTGGGTCGATGTTGATTATACTTCATAATTCATATGCATTCTACGAAATTTCCTCAATATGTCAATGATTTTGGACTGTGAAAGATACAAATCCAGCACTAGATTACTAATTTTCAACAGTCTGAGCAAGATGGAAAGTATATAGATTGAATTATATTGTCCGAGAACGGTGCATTGCAATGCAAACTACAATGCCTTAATATTTCAAGTTAAAAATAAGTAGCAAGGGCAACAACCTTATTGTTAAGTATAATTTTTAATTGTACCTTATCAATTAAATATAAATTTTCAAAAATCTTATAAAAAAATAGCTTTTTTTGGATGCAATGAATGTTCATTGGACCGCTTATCTATCTCGTATATTTTATTTATTTTATCAATGGCTTGTATGGTAAATGTCTTGCCTACACCGTTCATTGTAATAAAAATTCTTAAATATGTCAAATAATAATTTAAATGTTAATATTTGAGTTATTTTGGAAGTGACTCTCCTGACTCTCTTTGCTTAATCTGTAGGCGGAGATCGACGGGAGAAAGAAGGCAATAGCGTCCCTCCAGAAGGAGGCGGAGGCAGCTGACCAGCCGGAGAAGATCCAGCGCGTCGCCAATCTGGCCACGAGCCTCGACCAGGCCTGGCTGCAGAGGAAACAGTTCCTCACGCAGGTGATGCCCTCTACTAGTTTGGTAGTGTTCTAATATCGAGTTGAATCTAGCTTAAATGTGCCTGGCAGCTTTTGATAAAAAAAATCTTCATTAAAGTCATCTTTTTTAGCAGTGCTTCAATTAAAATGCAACGAAGAACGTTAGCTTAGTTCGTGTAGGATCTGGGTGCGAAACCGGAAGATAAACTTTTTTTCTTTATTTAATTACAAAAATCACATTTTAAGATTCATCTTGAGTGTAGAGACTAGCATTAAAAAATTTAAAGTGAATTCTAAATTCATTAAAAGAATTAAGAGATCTCTCTGACCGAGACAATGGAATTCAATTTTAACCTCTTAAGAGACAGGGTGAGCAAAGTTAAAACTTTTACTTTTCATTTGAAAGATACTGGAATTTCACAAAAATCTTCTGTTTGCAGGCTCTCGAGCTGCAGCTGTTCGAAGAACAGGCTCAACAGACTGAAGACTGGCTGGCTTCCAAGGAGGCCTTCCTCAACAATGACGACCTCGGGGAGAACCTGGACGGTGGGCGAACATTTCTACTTATTTTCATTTGATTTAAAAAGAGTGACTTGTTTGGAAATTAGAGATGTTGACAAATTAATCGAAGATGAGAATGTCCTGTTCTCATGATTTTTTAGTTATCTTTTAGTTTTCATTTGTGGTTTGTTTATGATTTATATTTTTTTTGTACAAGTTTTAAAGAAAACGTTGCAATTTGTGTTACTTTACAAGCGCTGCGGATCGGTTGTGTATTTCGTGATATGCGGATGATGGTAGCGTTAGGTTGACGGCTTCTGGATACCTACTGCGGATAGAGTAGGAGAGACAGAGCCGTAACAAAGTGCATTTTAAGTAATAAGCTCGGGAATGTACCGCAGCCGTGGAGGCGCTGATCCGCAAGCAGGCGGAGTTCGCGAAGCTGCTGGAGTCGCAGCTGGGGCGCGTGGAGGAGGTGCGCGCCTTCGCCGAGGGCCTGCTCGAGGCGGGCCACGCCCACGCCGCCCACATCGGGCGCCGCGTCGACCACCTGCTCGCCAGGACCAAGCGCCTCAAGGTGCCCCTCCAGCTCTCCTCTCTCTTTTTTTTTAAACATTAACTCTGGTCACGCAATAGTGTATACTGTTGCACGAATGGGCAGGTCCATCCGGGTAAGATCCACGACCTCACATGAAACCGATGTGAAGTGCAAGTGTTACAGTTGAGCGTTTCGTGTGGCGAGTGAGGCAGCCGGGGCCCACTTTATTTAACGGTGGCACGTATTTGCAACTCTTCGGGTGTTGCGTATGTTCATGGGCGGCGATTATCACCTGTTCGCTGCCAGTAGTAAAACATTAGTTATAACCTATCTATAGCATTACCACAAAAAACTCACAGCTCCAGCTCAAACAAATCTTCCATGGAGTTTAGAAACGGAGAATCTTACGTGAATTTTAACCGGAGCATTGTCTTGCAGGAGAGATGCAGCGAGCGCGAAGCGATACTGCTGCAGGCTCGGCAGTTGCAGCAGTTCCGACGCAACCTCGCCCACGAGAGGGAGTGGATCGAGCTCAAGATGCAGATCGCCAACGACCAGAGCTACAGGTACACCTTACCCACAGCCCCTATGGGGCTTTATTCTTCCCTCATGGACCTTTAGCCCAGAGCAATTAGTAACAGTCGTCAGAGCTACCAGCGATAGCTCCAAGATTCTCATTTCCATTACCTATGGAAATGAGGATGTAATACAGAGTAGACATAGAAATTTTGCGTTCTTATATTAGGTCTTGCAACTTCCCTGGCCTGCCCTGCTAAAATCGTGGTGTTAACAATTCATTCTCCTCTCCAGGGAGCTGTCCAACCTGCAGAGCAAGATCCAGAAACACGCCGCGTTCGAGTCCGAGCTGGCCGCAAACAAGAAGCGAATCGACGACGTAGCAAACACCGGGGAGGAGCTAATCGGTGAGACATTGAGAAATGTCAATTTCAGTTTTCTACACGTCTCTTTCCCTGTATTTTTACATAGACAAAGCTACAATAGTGTAGCTTTGTGTATGTAAAAATATACTGTGTGCTCTGTGACGATTAATTTTGTGATAAATTCAAAACTTCCGCAGTCAAAGACTAAAAATTACCCGCAATCTTAAAGTAATTTTTATTAAAATTAAGTTCACCGTATCTCCGGAGTGCATGTCTGTTATCAGACTGTGATAACTTGGGATAGATGAAAATAATAGCGATAGATGAGAAGATAGTTTTGCATAAGACAAAGGACCATGATCATCACTCAATCTGATATTGCAGAAGAGAAGCACTACGCGTCGCAGGAGATCGCGCAGCACGTCGAAGACCTGGAGAACCTATGGAGGGAGCTTCAGGTACTGATATGTAATTTTAAACCTACTTCAAAAAGGACACTCTCATCTTATGTTTTATTTCATGTTTGTTAACTCAGAACTGGCATCATTTATTTTTTGATTTATTAATTTGATACGAAAAAAAACCACGTTGTATTAAGAAATCAAAGTACTAAAATTTATATACCACACTAAAGCCAATTACTGCTGAATGGGCTGCACAATCAGGGGAAGTACCACAACCACAAAGGAGTAGAAAAAGCTTTTCAAAAGCGACAAACTTAGAATTCTTCACCTATTTTGCGTCGACGACTCACTGGTAAATTGCTTCGGTAGGCGGCTGCCAAGCTGCGACGCGAGCGGCTCCAGGAGGCGTACCAGGCGAGGGTTTACCTCCGAGGGCTGGACGACTTCACCGCCTGGCTGGACGACGTGGAGGCGCAGCTGCTCAGCGAGGACCACGGTGCGTGTTTGCTCTTGGCTCGCTGGTGGTTCTGGTCTTGGTCCAGTGGGAAGGCTCGAATTACTCGGATACAATAACGTGGTGGACCTTTGGCGCTTTTAACCTTATTCTAAGGGTCTGTGCTTTGAAAGGCGATAAGCGAGCTGGTAATTTTCCAGTTTTTAAGCGATTACCACCCTCTATGGACGTCCACGACCATGGAGTATCAATGCGCTCCTCAAAGTCAAAGTGAAATTCATCTCCTCCTCAAAGTCAAAATGAAATCAGGTCAGGTTCATTGAACTTGACCTGAGAAGAGAAGAACCGCTTTTCTGTTTGTTTCTATGCTTGAGTTAAGCATTACAAATATGCATTCCGTCCCATGCAGGCAAGGACCTGACCTCGGTGACTGGTCTGCTGAAGAGGCACACGCGGCTGGAGCAGCAGGTGGCCAGCAAGGCCGACACGGCCGCTCAGCTCGAGGACACGGCGCGCCAGCTGGCCGACAACGGACACTTCATGGCCGACGACATCCTGCAGAGGGCCGACAGGGCTGTCACCAGGTGACCACACACACACACACACACACACACAGAACAGATTATACTAACATGTGCTAGGAAAATTAGAGCATAAAACACATTTAGAGCTGTCCGTATCAATATGCGCACGTTCATAAGTTAGCATGTAGAAAGAGACAAAAAAGGTCCGTTCGCACTTTTAGGTATACACGCACGAGCACAGTTTCAACTCGGAAGAAGTTGCATAAACGAAACGCAACATCCACCCAATGCCTAATGGAATAGTGAAACGTCTAAACTAAGTCTAAACAAGCGTAATCGGTGCTTAGTTAGTTACTACTAGTTTCGGACCTTACACGATGTCCTTCATCAGCTTGAGTTCACGGTCGTGACAAGTATTAGCATTTTTATTATTCCGTTAATAATATCTCATGAAAGTTTTAATAATTTCCATCCCTAATGATAAGGAGCAACCAACAAACTCAATTCAGCCTAATACGTGTACTACGCAAACAAGAACACACAGTCGTGGACAGATATAGTTTGTAAAACTTTGGCATTGGTAGTACCCGCATAAACAGTTACACTAAGCTCAATTCTTAAAGTGTGAGTTAAACATTTTAGTCAATTCTGAAATATTTCAAGGCCTTATTGATGCCAAATCGGAGAAGAGAAAGTTACTAGCCTGAGCTACATCGTTGGCACCGGTCTCCGCAGGTACCGGCAGCTGCAGGAGCCGATGCAGATCCGGCGCGACAACCTGGAGGACGCCGCGCTGCTGCACCGCTGGCACCGCGACGCCGACGAGGAGTTCGACTGGTGAGCGCCCAGCGGTGGGACTCTGGTCCACACATTTACTACGGTTCCGTACCCAAAGGGTAAAACGGGACCCTATTATCAATCAAGACTGCTGTCTGCCTGTCAGCAAGCTCATGAGCCGTGATTGTTAAATAATTGAAATTTTCACAGATGATGTATTTCTGTTGGTACCATAACAACAAATGCGAATAAACAAAATTAAAAAATGTTTAAGTGGGACCTTTTTATAGATAATGGAATGGTTGTCTTTTTATATTTATTGGGCATACCAGCAGTATATGCATTAATAAATTTAGGGATATAACATTTTATTATGTTCTTATAATAATGTAAACCAATGACTTCAACAAATATGCCACGCGCCTGTAAAATTAGAAAATAATTTATCATTGTGCAGGTTGCTCCAGCGCGCGGGCCCGCTGGAGCAGGAGGACGCGCCGCTCGGCGACAGCCTGCCGGAGACGCAGGCGCTGCTCAAGGAGCACCAGGTGCTGGAGGCCGAGCTGCTGGCCAGGTACGGCGAATTCACCTGGGTTGCTTTGTGGACCATTTGATATATGGTATGGTATGCAAAATACATGCATACTTGTTTGATTTTTATGTATACGTATGTGTACTGGAGTAAGATGACCAACATTCATGTGTGAGTAATCATTTATTATAGGAGAGTTGTTCGTGCTAATAACCACCAGCATAGTATTGGCATGTTATTTCCATTAGCAATGCCCTACGAGGAGAGTCAATCTTATTACCACAACGCCACTAATAATGTATCTTTAGTAACGCAATCGCATTGGGCGTATAAATATCAGGGAGCCGTCGGTGAAGGCGCTGGGCGCGCGCGCGACGGCCCTGTCGCGGCGCGGCCACTTCGCCGGCGGGGCGCTGGCGGCGCGCGCGGCCGAGCTGGCGCGCCGGCTGCAGGCGATCGGCGCGGCGGGCGCGGTGCGAGGGAGACGGCTGCGCGCGCGCGAGGCGCTGCTCGCGCTGGCGGCGGAGGGCGCCGAGGCGGGCGGCTGGCTGGCGGCGCGCCGGCCGCCGCTCGCCGCCAGCGAGCTGGGCCGCGACGAGGAGGACGTGCTGGCGCTGGCGCGGCGGCTGGACGCGCAGCGGCGCGAGCTGCCCGCCTTCGACGCCACGCTCGCGCGCCTCGAGAAGGCGGCCGCTGCGGCGCTCGCCTCGCCCGTCAGTAGCGCCGCTCTCGGCGCTTCTCTCCATAGTTTACTTTCAACGTCCCTGTTTACGTTATGACGTATCTCATGTTACGGATCGATTTTACTAGATGGCGCCACTCAAGTTTAGAGGAATTCAAGGATGGAAAGGAATGCTCTTGGCCAAAGTTAAAAATAAATATAGAGAACTCATACAAATCAAGCGAATGCTGTGTTTGCGCGTGATTACCAATCAGTACATCACATTGGTCTTCTTGTGATTCTCCTTCAACATCCCGAAAGAAATTAAAAAAAAGTATAAAAGAATCCTAGTAATCAAGTGAATCCTTGTTTATATGTGGTTACCACTTGATTTCTTATAATAACAAATAATTGTTCAATGAGTTTGGCGTACCTTTGTAGATAAACCCCATTAAAATAAAATGTAATGAAAAAAAAAAAACAATGAAATAGTTAACACACAAGGATGTTTGTAATCTTACACTATTGCCAAGGTGAAGTTATCGAGGAGAGTACAGTAGCCCCTGCTTGTACTCTCTATTCAGATTATAACAACCATCATTAACTTAATTGTATCAAACACATGGCATATTGTTACTCGTTCAGCCATACCATGTCACTCCATTTTCTCCTCATATTGTCATTCAAAACATATTAAAACCCCCTATAGTAACTTACCAATATTCACAGGATCGGTCTCCCGAAGACGAAGAAGCGGTGAAGAAAATGATGGACGACCTAAAGAACACCTATGAGGAGCTGAAACTGCTCGCGGCGAGGAGGCAGCAGCGCCTGCAGCAGAGCCTTAAATACTTCAAGTGCGTACTATTCCAAAGTGTCAAGGCCTCTTTTGGCAAATGCACCATAAAGCACCTATGATATGACGGTGCGCCATTCCCGCAGGTTCGTCCAGGAGTGCGGCGAGGCGCAGGAGTGGATCGGCGAGCAGATGGCGGCTGCGGCCAGCGAGGAGTACGGCCTCGACGTGGAACACGTGGACACGCTGCAGCAGGCCTTCGACAACTTCATGGCGCAGTTGCACGGTTAGTGAATTGAGTACCGTCGAATGCGAAGGGGAGACTCTGGTCGGAGCAGGCAACGAGGGGACATCATGTCAAGGTTAAGGTTAAAATTAAATTTTGAATTGCCGCCAAAGCGATAGAAAAAGCCAAGAAAGAAATGTTATACTCCAATTTCAAAAAAAGAACAAGCTATGGATGCTTTTTTTAAATGTTTTGTCCAAGCGGCCAGTAACAGAAAATAAACTCCTACATGTGTAAGATTCATTTTGTAATTAAAAGTAAGATATGTTTTATATTTTATGCATTTAATGAGTTTTTTATTTGAGTGGCTATATTATTGCATGATTATTAATTATTGTGTGTATATTTTATGAACATTTGTATGTTTAAGTTATACTTTCTTTATTCATAATAAATGTTTATAATTATATGACCACCATTGTACATTATACTTAGGATTCGAAGCTCAATATAGAATTTTGAAAGTTTTTATGCTTTTAATATTGGCTGATGATATATAAAACCCAATGCTTTATCAATGTAATTGTCAAATACCAATTTCTTCTTACACCGAGTTCCTCTAAGATTGTTTTCTCTCGCAGCCAACGAGGGCCGCATCGAGGCAGTGTGCGAGGCGGGCAACGCCCTGCTGGAGGAGAACACGCCCGAAGCAGATCGCGTGAGGCAGAGGATCGACGACATCCGGGGGCTGTGGGACGACCTCAAGGAGCTGGCAGTGGCTCGCCACGAGGTGAGGAACGGGAACATTGTTTCACTCAGACTTATCAGCGCTATGCAAAGTTAAGTAAAATCAATCAATACTTTCTTTGTTATCTGGAGTACTATACTTGGGATTATTTATATGAGTTTCGATGATTAATTATAATTATATTTAATATTTTTTGTGCGTTAAAGGAATTCATTGACTTCAGTTGCAACATCTCTTCTATCCTTAATTGATTTAAAAGTGTGGTGGGACACGCAGTATATGCCACAATATACAAAGAAGAGCCTCGTCGTCAAAGCATAGAAGGTTGTTCTTAACGACCTTGAAGTATTTTGTATTCTTTGGGGAAGGGGTTGGTTAGTAAGTCCCAACCAACAACCACTGTGACCTAGAAGATCTATTGTAGTTTGTCCTTCGAAATATCCTGTGTTGTAAGGACGTTTTAAATATAAAATTCCATGTGGACGAACACACAGATTAAACTACCCCACGGAGCCACCGACGGGCTGTCGTGGTCCGTCCATTCGTCCAGATGATGGTCCGTTGCAGGCGCTGGCCGGGGCGCGGCAGGTGCACGAGTTCGACCGCGCCGCCGAGGAGACGGCCGCGTGGGTGGCCGAGAAGGAGGCCGCGCTGCAGCTGCACCGCCAGCGGCACCAGCTGCGCGCGCTCAGGGCCGACCTGCTCGCCATCCGCGACGCGCATCACCACCTCAAGGAGGAGGCCGAACGGTCCGTGCATCTCATCGACCCTCTGTTCCAAGCTTCGTCAGAAGAAGCGAACACGTGGGTTCGAGTCCCGCGGCGGCGAAAAGCTTTTCGTCCGTATCCTCACGTCTGATCTTAAGCAGGCTGGGCGCGGCGTTCCCCGACGCGCGCGAGCACGTGAGCGCCAAGCTGGAGGACGTGACCGAGGCGCTGGACGCGCTCACCGCCCACGCCGCCCACTGCGACCAGCAGCTCGAGCTGGCCGACCAGCTGCAGGCCTACTTCCACACCTACCAGGACCTGCTGTGAGTCTCTTGTACTGTAACTGTGTACATATTATGCATGGGTAAACTGAACACACACGAAACAAATTATGTTACAAGTTATGTAAGTATTAATGCATCAAATACATAAATAATACTCAAAAAAGTTTATTCAGAATAAATCAAAACCTGTATGTACTTCTAAAAGGATAGCTTTTATAAAATTTAAATAAAACCGTTTAAAAACTTTTAAGTTGAACAGTTTTATTTTCTATTTTTTTTTTTGTGCACTAAAAACTACAATATTGTATTGTCATCTAAATTAAATGTGTGTACCAAATTTCAGATCAATCTGACAACGGGAAGGTGCTTAAATTTCAATTTCTAATTTTGACCCAAATAAACAAATAAATTCCGTACGTGTCGAGCTAAATAAAACCGTTTAAATAGATGGTAGTCATGTTTCAACAATTTGTTTTTCATACCACAAAGTAGATAACAAAGTTACTTACTTCTCACTTTAATATAGTTTGTCTTTAATATAGTCTTCTCTGATCTACGGTTGGTACAAAAATTTAAACATACTACTAAATTTGGATGTGTGTTTAGTGATACAACTCTCTGAGAGTAGATGGTTAACGAGGAATTCCCTCCCAGCGCGTGGACCAACGAGATGGTGGCCAGGGTGACGGCGCCAGGGCTGGCCACCGACGTGGCAGGCGGCGAGCGGCTCCTCGCCCGCCACACAGATCTGCGCGCAGAGATCCAAGCCAAGGACGACGATTTCCGCACCCTCTACGCAGACGGTAACCGCTGCCTGCCCTCTCTGCCACGCAGTGCCACACTCACCACTCTCGTTCTATAGCCATTCACCAGTATCGATCACTACCTTAAAACTCTCCGTATACTTATAGTAACTTGATTCTTAAGCTTCTTGATTCTTACAACTTTATGTTGCCCATATATCACCATACCACCGTAATTCCCCCATACTCTCATCACTTAAGCTTATGTTGTGAACTCTTAAATCCTCTATGACCTAACACCAACCACTATAACAGTCCCCAGTGTGACATTGTACCATTTCATAATCTCACAACTGCACCATAACATCAAACCATCATCCGAGAGGTGTCAGTTACAACTACACTCTCTCTGGCAATGGACGGTCATAATGGATGGTGGATGGCTTTTACAGCCCCCTTCCACCATCCATTATGACAGTTCTGCTAGCACTAAAAGACTTTTCCATATTTATGATATACAACCAAAGTTATACACGACTTTTCTAAACTAGATCAGTGTGCAAGTAGTAGTTAAAAAGTACAGTTACCTATGTGATGCAATGACTGGTTTGTATGCTTTTCAAAATAAATGATAAATTATGATAACTTTAGCATAGAAACATTAGTATATCTCCTATATCAGGTGAGAAACTGGTCCGCGAGGGTCACTTTATGGCGAACGAGATCGAAGAACGGATGGCCACCTTACGCTCCAGGAAGCAGGCCCTGGACTCGGCGTGGGAGGCCAGGGCCACGGTCTACGAGCAGCACCTCGACGCCCTCGTCTTCCTGCGGGACGCCGACACCCTGGAGCACTGGATACTCACCAGGTGACCCCCCACCCTAACTGATCACTCCTCACTCACTCAACTCCTGTATTCACGCACTCGCTTTAGCCATTCAGAACTTTAAAGCAATAAATATATGGAATGTATACAGGGAGGATTTTCTAAGTGTACCCATTTTTTTTTAAATTAAATTCTATATTCAAATAATGTTACATAAAAAAATATAAATATTCGAAATCACTAATCTCAAAAAGTGCGCGATTTATACGCAACTCATTTATTTTACGCGCGATCATTCATAACTAACACGCACGCAAGTTCGTTTGTGTGGGTGAACAGTAAAATTTAGGTATTCATGAATGACTACCGCGTTGTCAACAAGTTCCGTTTTTTAGGGAATACAATATAAAAAAAAGTTTGTAAAATAAAATTGTCGCAGGATGCCGCTGGTGCGCGACGGCAAGTACGGCGAGAGCGTGGCGCAGACGGAGGAGCTGATCAACCGGCACCGCGACCTCGAGGAGACCATCGAGGCGCAGCGGGACAGGTTCGACGCGCTGCGCCGCATCACGCTGGTGAGGGGGCTACTGTACTGACCTGGTACCTCGGTTGCAAATGGGGCAATCTACCTGACATAGTCGCTATGTTCAATTCACATTCTGAAATATGGTATAGCTCTCCGATATCTAATAATATGCATACGTATTTCTACGCGTGGGCATGCTAATGTTTCACAATTTATAATATACAAAAGGTTCTGAATTGATCATGCTAATCATTAAGATCAATTCAGAGAGTTAAACTATCCTTTTGGCAACTTAAATAACATTTGGAAAGTCATTTGACAGGTGAATTAGTTAACATCTGCAATGATCAGTGTTTCAGAAAGAGGCTGTGTTGCTATTGCTATGTGGGATGAAGGGACAGTTACAGACGTGTTAAGCAAGGAGTAAAAGTTCATAACGCCGTTCCCTTGTGTTTTGGCAGATTGAGCAAGCGTTCAAGCAGCAGCAGGACCAGGAGGAGGCCGCGAGGAAGAAGTACGCCGAGAAGCAGGAGGCCGAGCGGCTGCAGCAGTACAGGAGAAGGGAGATGGAGAGGATCACGGAAGAGCGCAGACGGGAGACGGCCCCGCCGGTGCAGCTGGTCAGAGAGGTTAGAGATGGAGAATATCCCTTCAGCACGCAGCGTTTGGAATAATTTTGGATTTAGATTCTTTCCGAGTGTTGCAGAAATAAGTTGTGTGTTTATAGGAACGCAATGACATTGTATATCATACAACGTTATTATAGATATTTCTACTTAATATCTTATAAATATGATATTTCAGGGAATAGTTTATATATATATATATATATATATATATATATATATATATATATATACAGATCCTGACTTCCTTGTGGCCTTGCACAGGAGTCAGAATTAAACAATATTGTACTTTATTTCTTCCAATTTTACAAATGTCAATGAATTTAGTAAGTTTTTTTTGTTGTATCGGTTGTATAAACAAATGGAATTTAGTAGCAGTACCGAATGTTTAGATCGAGATTCGTGTCGCTCATGAAGCGCGTATGCACCAGGTGGAGCGGCTGGGCGCCAGCGGCTCGCCGCCCGCGTCCGCCCCGGCGGCGGGTTCGAAGCCGTCGGCCGCCTCGGAGGAGGAGACGCTCTCGCCGGCGCCGCACTTCGAGCGCCTGCCGCGCCCCGAGACGCACGTCAAGCGCGCAGAGAGCATGAGCGTTAGTTCGCCCGTCTCGCTCTCCCTTCCGGGGGAGAGGGAGTAGACCTGTCAGACATAAGGACACGTGCATACGCCCATACATACAGACGTTTGTTTGCATGTGTATTAGTGACCGTGAGAGTCGGTTCGAGATCGTTTCATATCGAAATCCTTTCTGTCAAAACTGGGAAATGCCTAGGGAATGATGTCATCGATTGTTTGTCGAATACACGACAAACGTTTGCCAAAATAAAATAAAAATTAATGGAACGGCCTGTATACAGGGTGATTTATTAGACGAAGTACATACTTTGACATAATGTTAATTGAGCATTCCATAATTCAAAAAAAAAATTAATATTTTATTTTGACAAGACTCTGTTAACATGTCTATCGTCTATAAAATCATCCCGTATATCCCACTACTGGGCAAAGATACAACGGCATATTCCATCACGCGATCCCACTGCCGAATGGCTGACGATCGCGATGTGATCTTTGAAACATTTTTTTTGTTACTACTTCGAAAACACGCAGGTATCCTCACGACGTTTTCCTTCACCGCTAATCACGCGATTAACAATTCTATTGGTGCCTACACCGGGGGAAACGACCTCGGCTCGAGTATATTGACCTACCACTGAGCTACCACGGCCCTACTGTGAACATTCCACATGTTTACATGCAGGTGGTGAAGACGCCGAAGCGCACGCCCTCGTTCACCACCCGCCGCCGCACGCAGAGCTTCCGCCGCCACCGCCACGAGATGGACCACCTGCCGCCGGTCGAGATCGAAGGTGACCACCACTCACCGATCCCCACCGTCGACAGATCGACACACGCCACCCCTCGTAGTGCCTTTCATTTTAGAGTTTATGTTGAAGGAATCAAGTGCGGGATTTCATCATCATCATTTCAGCATGTTCGAGTCCACCGCTGAACATAGGCCTCCCCCACAGACTGTCACGAAGTATGATCCTGAACTCCATCTAGTGGGGGTCGCCCCACATTGTGGTGGATTTTCATGATTCTTCCTCTGGGAATTTTTGTCTTATATTTTGTTAGGTTACTGTTGTAGATAGGAGGATTTTGACAGCAATCGCCAAGGGACTTTCTCCTCAGCCGTTGTAGCGTGCGGAATCTCTACTCGAATTAATAACTGTCGTGTCGGTCACTTAGAATTATAATTAAACTAAGTTCTTTTTAAAACTCAGTTATCTTTTCTATTTCTTAGATTACTTTACAGCCGAACACTCTCGGACGAAGGAAGGCCGAAGCCAATTGAATTAAATCTGAAACAGTCGGCAACCAATATCCGTATATCCTCGCAGGGTACGTGGAGCGAAAGCAGGAGGCGGGCTGCGGCGGCGTGCGGGCGACGGTGCGCTCGTGGCGGAGCTACTACGCGGTGCTCTGCGGGCAGCTGCTCTGCTTCTTCCGCGACCAGAGCGACTTCGGCAGCGCCAAGGCGGCCGCGCCGCCGGTCGCCATCCTGCACGTGAGCGCCGCATCTGCCCTCTCGCTCCCGCCGAGATCGGAACATCTCAACTCTTAGGGCCACGCGAATAGGCAGCTCCGTCGGCCGAAGACCGGCGTCAACTGGAAGTGTTACAATTTAGTTTTTCGTCTGGTCAGCGAGGTAGCCGGGGCCGACTTTGTTTATAGGTGATAACACATTTGCAACATTACGGGTGTTGGAAATGTGCATGGGCGGCGTTTATGATAAAAAAAAAAACTTTTATTCGTTGGCATAAGAATCTTACATTTCACGGTGCCACGCAGCAACATCGGCTGTTGCGCGAATGGACTGGCCCGTCCGGGTAAGTACCACGACCTCACAGGAGACCAGCGTAAAGGATGGATGTATAACAAATACTTTCGCGTTTCGTCTGGTGAGTGAGGTGGCCGGTGCCCAATTTTCAAAAGGTTGTCAACGCATCTGCAACCCTCGGGTGAAGCAGATGTCCATGGGCGGCGGTATTCACTCACCATCAGGTGCTCGTTTGGTAACTTTTCACATTAAAAAAAATCTGTCGAGTCATATAGTTTTTTCTTAATCCACCACCGTTTCACCAGCGTATACACCGCCCCGTGGACGAGTCACTCGCCGTATGTAGTCTAATAACTCGCCCCTCCCGTCGCTCGCAGGCCCGCTGCGAGGTGGCGAGCGACTACACGAAGCGCGCGAACGTGTTCCGGCTGTCGTGCGCCGACGGGGCGGAGTACCTGTTCGCGTGCGGCTCCGCGCAGCTGATGGCCGACTGGGTGGCCAAGCTGGCCTTCCACGCCGACCTGCCGCCGGAGCTGCAGCTGACGCCGTACAGCGCCGCCGCCGCCGCGGACGCCGACCGCCTCGCCACCGACGAGCTGAGGAGGCGGCTGCACGAGTGAGTCGACCACGAACCACCGCCCATCGACGTGTGCAGCACCCGTGGGGCTGCACCTACCTAAATCACCCACTTCCACTTCACATCGTAGAAGAACGACCTACGATCCAAGGTCAAATGTAGAAGTGACAGGAGAAAGGAGTAGAAAAAGCTGCAAAACTTGTAAAAATACTACTTCGTCAGTCAATGGACTTTGGCTAGTGTTCAGAATTTCCTGAGTTTCAATAGTAGACCTGACGAGTTAATACTTTTGTAGTTTTTTTATGACCCAAAAAACTTCAACACGATAGGAACGCGTCGTCATCATCGTCGGCCGCCTCGACGCCGGAGCCGGCACGCAAACCGCGCAGCCAGGCCGAGATACTCCACGAGCACAGGATCTCACAGAACGCGGCTGCCACGGCTGCCACCGCTGCCACGACCGCCACCACTGTCACGACAACCACCACCACAGAGAGAAATATAGGTAAATGTTTGTACATATGCAATTGTTTTACAGTTTGCATCTGGCCGCTGCCACGTCTGCTCCCATTGCCACTAAACCATGGTAGACAAGGCTAGGCATAGAGATTTTTTTCTACAATTATTTTGTATATGTCTTAAAGGACCTCAAAGGAAAAGATCTCACTCACCAACTGACCATAAAAATAGTATTTGCCAACGATCGAAGGGATATTTCAATAATTGTTTCCGTGGCAGAATCCGCGGTGCTGCCATCGCTGCCACCGCGCCAGCCGCCCCAGCCACCGCAAGATGAAGCGGCTGACATCGTACTAAGGTAGTTTAATATTCTGATTTGAGATGTTTAACCTGGAATGTTTTTTCGGCCGAAAAGAAAAAGTTAAAGCTAAATGCTTATCGCATTAACCTTGATGTACTATTGACGACTCTGTTGATAACTATAATATTAACAGTGGTCACTTTAATAAGGTCCTATTGAAAATATTAGGTTGAAATGAAAGAAATAATTTCAAACATCATAACATTCACATAAACTCACAGCACAATTCATTCCTTATTACATATAAACCTAACATTTTTTCCCCTCAAAGGTTTCTGTCTTGTTTGATTCTTTATCAATAATTCTTATATTTGTGTACTTATATTTTTTTTCCTTTTTTTTTAACTTGTTTTTTTTTTTTTTGTTAATAGGATGTTTTGTTTTTTTTTATTTATCATTATTTTTTTATGTTCATGTCATTTATTTTTGAATTTTTTTGTGCTGTTTGTTGCTTGTCAAAATAAAGTTTGTCTAAAAAAAAAACATGACCAATCTTCTTTAAGTTCTCACAAGCCTTCTTGATACGTTATAGAATCTAAAATAATCTTGATTATTACCCCCTACAATACTATGAGCTTAGCTACTACTATGAGCTTACAATACTATGTTATATACACAAATGTTAAAAAACTTTCCGACTTTTTGACCGTTTCCAGGAACCAGACGGAGCGCAGCGGCAGCCCGTGGGGCCGGTCCCGCTTCTCCAACGGGCGGGACCTCAACGCAGAGTTCCTCCGCTCGCAGAGAGAGGGTAAGCGGCGGCCCAGCGGACCACGCGTAGCCCACCGCTGGGCGTGGGCCCCGCGCCTATCTGCACGCCGTATGGGATGCGATCGGAAGCCCACGCCCAACGTTGGGATGATAATTCGATAACATTGACAATAGATTGTAAATTAATTTACAGCCATTATAGTATTTCAAAGGTGAAAGTTGTGATTGTATGTTTACTATATATGTATCGTGTCCAGTCCGTCTTTGTGTCGTCTCTGCTTCCATCGCCGTACAGTCTATCAAACACGTGGAAGATTTCTCTAGTAATAAATCCGTCGCGACGAGTCATGGCTTTGACCTGTCCATCGAGTAAGCAGCAGATGTGAGGCCGTAACGCGATGTGCCTGTGGGCAGCAGTCGACGCGCCGCCGCCGCTGCCCGAGAGGGGCGAGAGGGGCGAGAGGGGCGAGCGCGGCGCGCAGCAGTCGGTCACCGCGCTGGTGAACAGCTACCAGCAGAAGATGAGCAGGAGCTGGCAGGAGCGGCCCGCCGACCACAACAGGAACCCCGCGTGGCAGCACGAGCGCCAGAACAACAACTGGCAGCCGGTCGAGACCACCACGCACTTCTACTCGGCCAGCGAGCTCGGTCAGTCGCGTGGTAGCCAGTCCGGACCTCGGATGTCGTGTGGGGGCTCACTTTGATACGGCCGTGAATAGTTTCTCGAAGAACTAACGCTTAATGAGAAAAAAGTTATAGTTCTGATTGGAATTAACACTGAAATTGTAATACACAAAAATCCAATTTTACTCAACTATTAATCTATAACAAAAATAAGCATTTTTTTATTACAAACTGACACCACATAGACATTTAATATTTGTAAAGCATTCCACTTTCAAAATACTTCAATTTTTCATTTCACCCTTAATTCCATAAATCAAGAAAGGTTTTTGTCCACTTGCTCTCTGCAGCAAAGGAAATATTAAAAATTATCATAAATACAAGGAGCCTGATCCATTGACTTTCCCTAAAAGCAGTTTGAAATTTGCATTTGAACCAATTGTGATTGTTGATCTCATTCAAAGACCTTGAATTAAGACTTAACTGGATAGGAATGGCCGTGCTCTTCGAGAAACTCCCACACTGGCATTTGAAACTAGTCTTAGCGATATCATGTATTTGTGCTCTATTTAAGCAAACCTTTCTTTTACTAAAAGGCTTCAACGCACATTTAGAATTATATTGACCTATTTAAAAATATCAATTTATGGGAAATGTAAAATAAAGACTTGTGAATTTGTGAGAAAACATGGTGATTGGAGGGAAGTGAAATTGACCGAAGTATATGTTAGTATTTCTAAAATCGGCTAATAAAGAATTTTAAGAGTCGAAAAAGGTAGTTGTTTAGGTTGTTTCCTGACGTAAAGTCCAAATTATGATTTTCTTAATGAGGTCACTTTAATTCCAAAGGTGCGATAAATTAACAACAATAGTATATAATTATTTCGCATTCTATGACTTTGTTTGAAATATATAGTGAAGCAACTTGCAGGCTGTTGCCATAATTCCTTGCGACTAAGACAATGCTTTGTTGCATTTTCTGAAATAAATAATGAATCCAAAAACATTAAGTAAGAGGTTATTTGGATATAAGGAATTCATTGGCATTAGGTTGTAATATTGGAATAAGATTTAAGCTTTTATATTATGTTTCTTATAAAAAATAGATTGAAAGGTGTGGGCAGAAATATATAAGTATGTAATTAAGTATTTCACTAATATATAGTATAGAAACAATTGTAAACAGAAAACAAAAATAGATAGTTCCAAGTAAAAAGTAATACATTAATTTAAACTTTAGAGTGCAATTATAACTTACTTCTATTATATCATTAAATAATTTAATGACATAGTGTTAGGAAATTCATATCCTAATACATTATATTTTATGTATTAATAGCAGATTTCCAAAATCAGCTAAACAAACTTGTTCAAAAATAAATTAGCAACGGTCAGTTTGAAGCTAACTGGGACTAGTTTTAAAACCACAGTAAAGTAATTCCCAAGCTTAATCACATCTTGTTAAAAGTCAACTCGTCTGTTACAAAATTATTTCTTTAATTAACACCATCATAATTATTGTCGCCCGTATGCGACTGTGTGATATAGTATGAAAGTATGTACGTAATCTTTTGATTTGATTATATACGTAATTCGTGGACGCAGTACTTTAATCGATCCTAAGTGTAGTAGTAAAGATGTAACAATGACCAGATAGTTTTTTTTATCAACAAGTAGTATGATTACTCTTAAGAATTAGTATTTAATCTTGTAAAAGACGAAGTTAGATTTAAGAAGTTGATTTTATATAACTACATTTAAGTTTTCTTTAATCTATCTTCTATGTATTGTTTATTATCTAAGTATCTGTGCGGCGGGAGAGAGCATACGTGATTGTACACAACTAAGATGATTTTTATATCCCTTTCGTATATAATCATTGACAGCACTATGGTAGTATGGTTATTGAACTTTTTTGGTCCTTCTAACCGGACTTGTGTCTTGATCTCTCGCGATGAAGGTCTTATAAATAAACAGTCCAGTTTTCTCTCCCCCGCCCACAGTGTTTCGTCGAATACTCATGTTATATATATTATATACTAACGCTTTCCGCGGTGTCGGTTGAGCAGGCTCCAGCCACTTGCTGTACGTGCTCCACAAACTGCAGTGTACGTCTTTTACGTTGTCTACGCTACCCATGACTACGCTTCGCATTTTCGTAGTCTGCAGTGTGGCTTCGGCTTTATTACGGTCTACTTGCTATTTCTGTGTCCTTCTAGCTGCCGCTTTTCGTTCTTCTTCGTTGGTTTGAGCTGTTCTCGTTCTTTTGTGTTCTGTGTTCTGTGTTCCTGCTTGTTAGGTTTTTTCGCTTCTGTAGTGTAGTCCTCTATGTAGTGTTGCTCTGTCGGTGATTGGTTTAGTCATATGGCTCGTGTCGCTGTGTGTCGTGTGATGTTTGTGTTATTATTTACTTTATTACGATAATGCAAAACGATAGCTTCTGTTGCACGAGTGGGCAGGCTCGTCCGGGGCTGTGTAACGGCCTCAGAAGACCAGCGTGGAGTAGATGTATTATACTTTGCGTTTCGTCTAGTAGAAGAGTTAGCCGGAGCCTACTACTTGTAAAGGTTGACAATGCAATCCCTTCTGATCAGGTGATGTAGTTCTCCGCCTATTTCACTTATCATCAAAAGAACAAAAATTAAATTCATTGCAGTATTCTTTCGTATTTAAATAACTACGGAGATTTCCAATTTCAGAAGAAAGCTATACGTCACCATCGTAGTGCTTAAATACTACAAGTCGCGCTAAAGGAAAGAATCGACGTTATTAAAATAATGTAGTGTATATAACGTCCATCTCTCTCTGGGCGTGCCATTCAATAACGGGCCTTGCGCTGTACAGCATACGGCGAGGGCAGCGGCGGAACGCGGCCGGCGTCCGTGGCCGGCAGCGGCGGCTCCCCGGCCCTCGACCAGAGGCCAGCCTCCAGGTGAGAGGAGGAGAGAGCAGATCGTCAAAAATGAACAAGAAAAGAAAGAGAGCAACTGTACCACCAGCATACCACATAGTGCAGTGGGCGAAGTAACAGGGGCTCACTTTTAAGGGTTAAATATTTCTGGAAAGTGCCACGGCCACGTGGATCCACGGCGATCCGCCTCTCGTCTGCCGACTGAGGTAACGGGGACCCACTATTTAAAGGTGTTGTAGATGTCCATGAGCGGCGGTTATCACTTAACATCATGTGAACCGCCAGTTCGCTCGGCAATTTATCACATAAAAATGCATCCGTGGTATGTTTAACGTATCTTGCTCTCTTTTTGCGACACTTTCCACTTGTGAAAGGTTCTTCGAATAGATAGAAACAGCAAGCAATCTTTTTGTGGATTAAACGATTGTCCAATGATGGATATAGATAAAATCTATCGGTCTAATCTAGGGGTCTATCTTATTAAATGAATAGACAATGATTCGCCAGCCGTGTACCATGTGTGGAGTGTCTGTTTGTAATATACAAAACATGTACATATACCAAAATAACATTTTTCTAAAAAATTTTTGTCTGTTTGTTTGTTCTGGCTAATCTGAAACGGCTGGACCGATTTTGAAGGGAGTTTCACTGGTAGATAGCTGATTTAATAAGGATTAACTTTGGCTACTTTTATTTTATTCATTTTAAATTCCACGCAAAGCCGCGGTTACAGCTAGTAACTAAGTAAAAATGTTACATTCAGATCCTCCGGGGAGTCGGAGTTATCCGTTAGCAGCGTTACGAAGGACAAGAAGGACAAGAAAGGAGTTTTCGGGGGTCTGTTCAGCAGGAAGAAACGCCCCCAGAGTCACATGTAACTCGCTTGTTAACATGCAAATTGGCAACAATGGATCAAGGAACTGTTCAAGCGGGGGGTGGCCAAAATTATATTCACTTGACCAAGTTATATACTAACTTGAATCATGAAAAATAGGAGTCTATTTTAGAACCTGGAATATAGCGTTTGTTCTATATTATCTCACCACGTTTACTACGTTTATGACGTAACGTTCGCGACATATTTTTAATTTAAAAAGGAGATCTAATAAAGGAAAGAAAAATGGCCACCCCCTCTTTAGTTTTGTATTATAAAATCTGAAATCCCCAAATCGGAAGAAAAAAAGGAAAGTATAAGTATCTGTCTTGAGATTTGTCAAATGCCAGTGTTGCCATTTCGTTGTTAACACGTCTTCTGCATGCTGACAAGTTTTTGTTTTAGAAATCGTGTTTCATCGTTCTTTCTATACACTTGTTGAGAATTTTATGTATATGTTGTTGAAAGGTCCAATATTTGGTTTAAATACGTGCCTTAAAGTTTACAGTAGGTGTAATGACAATAAGTAGCCGTTGCTAGTGCATTATAGGTGGTTGTTTTAAAGTAACTCCTACAAAAAAAATCAAATCATCAATGTTTAATATTACCTTATATGCAACAATAATGCTATATTTTATTTTACTATTAAGATACACGTGAAACTATTTTTCCAATGAATTGATACATTCCGCCCAAGTCACAAACGTTCTATGAAATCGGGACCAATTAATACAAAATTTACTATACCGGTATTCATGTTTAGTGTTATTTTACAACAACTAAACTATCTACAAAGACTAAATAATAAGCATTCCAAATAAAAAATACTTCAAAATTATATTTCAATGTTCACAGTTGATTTATCGGATTGCTTAGTTTTTAATTTTTATACATCTTTGAAATATATTAGTCTTTATGACCATATGTTATAGTAATAAAAAGTTTTTGTGTGTCAGAAGCAATAATCCATAATAAGTGTATTGTCTAGTTCGAGATAATGTCTTCTATTTAATCGATGGTTTTATTATAGTTTGTAACAATATGTTTTTATCTTTCGTAACATATCCCATTATAGTCATGTAAGTTTAATTTTTGGTATTTCTCTGCTGTTTTGTTGTGAAATCTATAATGAAATTCGGCCATTAATAAAAGTAATTATTCCGATTATTATAATTAATTTCCCTAGTTTGTAAGTTTTAGAGCGAGAAGACAGGGACAGTTTTCTTGAGACGGTGGTGTCCAATACCCGTTCTGTCCCTACTTATTCAATAGTGTAAGCGGTTGTCTAGAATCGAACCGAAAGCGCGGCGGTGTCGTCCCAACGTCACGTCCACTGCCCACTTAAAGTACAACGCACTCCCCCACACCTTACACCGTACAGTAGATATAAAATCGTTGATTTTGCATAAGTTTATTCTATGTTTATTGATCGTTGTTGTTTATTTTTTTTTATATAATTATTGTCTGATGATGTTTGGCTGGCGCTTTCGGTTCGTGTTGAGATTAGATTGTTCCACAATTGGGCGGGAATATTGACGGCCGCAAAAGCGTGAATATCGCCCGATAGTTGACAGTTGACACCCGTCAGAAATTTATAAGAGGCGAAAGTTGACAGCTGTCAGTCTGCAAGTCTCAGGGAAAGTGACGTCTGTCACTGACTTTAAAGCGGGATAATTGATAATTTTGTCAATTTTTTAAATGTCATTCCGGCTTCTGAACATAATCATGTCGTTGAACACACTCAACACTTCGTGTTAATGCTTCAAATTAGTTATTTTGATAAAATATATTTTTGCATAATTACAACGGCGTTATCAATTATTTCCCCACTCCTTGGTAGATATCGCAGTGTCCTTCTGCCCTTTGTAGATATCGCAGTAAGAAATGCTGTATCGCAGTAAGTCTATCGTACTTCTGAAATCCTGTAGAGAGCTGGCGCTAAGTTTCACCAAGCTGTAACTATGTCTTTTAAACAATTTAAAAATTACTCATTTAAAAAAGCGAAGTATGAACTTTGAATGAAATCAAAATATTTTTTAATTTGAACCTTTCGTAGTGATTTAATTAAATGTTTGGTAAAGTAGTGGCATTCTACATTACTGACTTTTTTTCTACGGTAAAGTAGCCTGGCATTCTACATTACTGACTTTTTTTTTCGAAATATATATATTTTTTTTGTTATTATTTCGTAGGTTTCCTCACGATTTTTCCTTCACCGTGGAGCCGGTATATACGTTTTTAAAGGCGAGCGCCCGGACACTGAGCTATCACGGCTCAGTATTATTCTACGTATAGTTGCCGGTATATACGTTTTTGAAATTAAATTGATTTAATAATGAATTTACCATTAAAAGGTTTCAACTAGAAACTTAGTTACATAATTTAGTGTTTCCCGAAGTAAAAAAAGTGTAAACATAGACTTATAACAAACGATACATAATTCATAATATTGCATAATATGTTCAAAACAATAACCATAAATAAGTATATTTCTTGTAATATAAATTAACCATTATTTTGAAATATTAATTAACAGCTTTATATTCTTTCTCTTATTATATTCTACAAAAATCAACAGTATGAAAATTTCTTCTATTTTATGAACCTTACAAACCTTCACTTAACTAAGTATATAGAAGATTCGAAGCCATTTGAGATGAGATCTTGACGGCAAAGAATCGAAATGAGGGTTGCATAATACAAAAATCAATTTCAATAGGAATAATCTGTGCAAATATGAGATGAAAGATCCTCCTATTAAAAAAATTATCAACTTTTGGGGAACGTAAAATAAAGATCAGTGAACTCATAAACAAACGCGGCGATTGGAGGGGAGTGAGAGAGATCGAAGTATACGTTATGTAGCTTTCTAAAATCGTCCCTTGTTTGAATAAGGGTCTTCCTAATTAATGATATTCTTAATTAGTTTCCTTCAATTTTAAGGTGCGCTCAGATGTCGGATATAGTTTTTATAACGCCGAAATAGAAGGGCGACGGGACGAGGGGGTTGTAGTTGGCCCCGTAGCGGCGAACCACCTCGATGTTGCCAGTCTGGAAGATCCTCTCGAGGGCGAGACGCGCCTCCGCCGCGCCCACCGCCGAGGGCCGTCTGTTCGTGCCCGGTTTGTTCTTCACGTAGTAGCTGATGTCCTGCATCGGGTCCTCGGACTCGCGGATGGTGAGGCGATCGTAACCTACCGAGCGTCTCCGCACCGATTTCAACCCATCGTTTCTAAACGATTTATCTTTGAGACGACGCGAGTGCTCGACTGGGTGTACTCCAAATTTCGCTTTTGAATACTCGTCAAATAGTGGACGGTGTACGTCATCGCGCGCCGATCTCTTCTGAACAGTTTAGGTACAGATATATCGTTGTCGACGCTAAAATCGCTTTTTGCCAATTCGCCCGCGTTGGATCCGTCCCATAACTTGTGTTTCACATAATATTTGATTACTTTCAACGCGGGCTCGTCTACGTCGCTCAGAGAGCGTTTCCGAACCGATTTGACAGCCCCGCGAAAGGGCGCCAATTTTGACATTTGGTTGTCTTCAACCGTATCGAGCGTTTCTAAAGATGGCGGACTTGATGTCGATGGCCCAGTGTCCGAATCAGAAGTTGCATTTGAAGATTTTAATGGTACCGAGTCATTGTTCTCTGTAAAAAGTAAAGGATTTGTGAATTTCATTTAAGTAAATTATCATAAGTTTTAAGATGGAGTTGTAAAACAGATTGTACACATTTTTTTTTGTATTTGATATCGCTCAAAATCAAAATATCGCGCAAAATCAAAATTTAAGAATATCAAAAGTCGTTAGAGTAATTTGTAACAAATCTAGAATTAGTAGATTCCAGTTCGGTAGATATAACAAATTATATAAATAATCTTTGTCTTGATGAGATACATGCACTGAAAGACCTGTATCCTATAAACTAGCTTTCCTAACCTGGAATGCTGAGAGCCATGCGTAACAGAGGCGGCAGCTGAACTGGAATGGCGCAGCGCTCTGTTGCTGGAACACTGGAGTTCTGCTGGAGGCAGCTGATCATCTGCAGCTTCACTTCTTCCGGCACGGGCAGCGCCAGCGGATTTAATGGCGCCTCCGTGCTACTCCGTTGTCTGTCCCTCTCCGATGATGCCCCTTTCTCTTTGACAAACTTGTCCGCGTTGGGATCGAACCCAGTCACCTGCGCTAGCTGCTCCAGAAACCAGGCCAGGCGAACTAGCAGCTCTATCTCTTCGTCGTCGTGGCCCTGGATGGGAGGAAATACTTTTTTTTATGGAAAAAGACCGTGGACACTCGCAACAAAGGAGCAGTCATAATTGATGAAGTCTCGGATTGTACAGACTCATGTCTGGAAAACGATAATTAGCAGTTTATAAAGCTCTGTTAGTTAATAATTTTAATGGTGGATGGATTTAGCAAATATGTTGGTATGTATGGTAAGTGGTTACCACCTCCGACGAGATGTAAGAGTGACGACCTTACTCATGCACCATATGATAAACCATTTCATGGCGCAAACAAAATGGGGATAGGCAGGAATTTAAAACGTTTTGATGCCCGAAAAATTACACAAATGTCGATCCAGTCATGCTATTGTGTCAGTTTAGTGAAGATTGCATGTATAAAATAATAAAAAAAATATTTAAGGACATATTTTTACACAATTCGATCTATCCTCAAACTAGAAAAGGGTTGTACTGTAGATGCTAGCTGATAAACAAATTGAGACAGTTCTCTTTTTTAAATAAATGCAAGTTATAGATATCCACAATATAGGTAGAAACGTACTTCGTAGCTTCCTTTCATGGCTCTATCTTGCAGCTGCCTCGTGGTCCACAGAGCCAGGTCCGCCAGCCTCCGCACTTTCTCCCTCTCCCTCGTGGCGTTCGCGCATCTCCCTCTATCCAAACCCTCGCCAGGAAGAGTAGACCCCACCGGAGGCAAAGGATTAGAGCTGTTGAGCCCCAACATTGCTGCGCTGATGTTAAGGATCTGAGGCCACGATGGATTGGAGTCCAGGCCCTGCACCCAGCTGGAGTTCCACGAGCCCAGAGTTGTCCCGTTCCAGCTCAATCCAGGGTACTAATGGTGGAAAATTACTTCGACGTAATAAAAGAGAGAGGCAATAAGTATATCTTGTATTGTTTGGATCAATATGATTTATGCCCGCATAGGGAATGCCACGATCAATGTTGGCTCTTTTGGCAAATTTTCTCCTCAAACCATTCCGCTAACTATACAGTCATAGGAGCAGCTATGCCAGAAAAGTAGAATTATAATTTATCGCCAGCCTTAAGAAGGCAGATATGTTAATCCCGATATGGTGAATAAATAAATATTGTTTTTATGTGAGAAGGTGGCAAAGGAGCTGGCGGTTCACCTGATGTTAAGGGATAACCGCCGCCCATGGATATTTGCAACACCCGTAGGGTTAGAGATGCGCTGCCACCTTTCAGTAAAGTGGGCCCCCGACTACCTCACCCACCAGCCGAAACGCAGAAGTGTGGCACTTGCACTTTCCGCCGGCCTTGCCCATTCGTGCAACTGTGAAGGCTATTCCGTTGCGTTTCTTCTGTCCACTGATTTGCGTTGTCATAATCTTATAAACAGTTTAACTACCTGAGTGAAGTTTGCCCTACTGCAGTTCTCTACGGTCAGCTTGAAGTTCTCTATGGCCAACTTCAGACCGTCTAGATACTCTGTGCCGTTCCTCACTATTCCGTGCACCTGCAAACGAAAATGATGATGTCTTGTACGTCGTCGTATACCTACATCGTATAGTCTGGTAATAAATTAGTTTACATGGATAAGTTATAAGGTAATTGTTAATGTGAAATTTGTTTATAGCAACACTTTGAAGAATCGACAGATTTCATATTTTACCTAAAGAAGGAAACAAAAACATAATTGCTGAGCAGATATTTATATACCACATATTTCTTACGTTATATTTCGACAATGTTTCCTCGACGGAGTTTTGTTGTTGAGATTCGCTCCGGCCCTAAAGTCGCGAGTTCGATTCCCATACGGGAGAATATTAGTGTAACATTCGGTTCCGAATGTTGGTGTTTATTCCAAAGGAGGGTTGACGCCGGGCAGGTCGTAAACGACCCAACCAATACCATTAATAACCTGATTCGTAATTTTTCGTAGATCTGCTGCATAGCACCTAAATGTTCAAATCTTTGAGATCACTTTAAGAAACGCCTATGAGTCTTCTGTTTTCCGACAGCTGTACCTGTGTTTAATACTTAAAACTTACGTAATGCAAATATTAACCTACCTTCCTCTCCATATAACTTTCGTAGGCGTAACCGTCCGCGTAGTGATCCCCGCTTCGCCCGTCGACCAGGCCCCCGTAGTCGTAAGAGTCTTCATGCCTACTCAAATGCTGCTCCAACTCCTTTCTTCTCTGGTCGTCGAAGAACTTTCTCACTTCCTCCAGATCGATCGTCCAAGCAGCTACCTTCGTGAACGCAACAACACCGCACAGACAATACAAGTACGCACTGATACCTGTCATATTTCCCGCGCTAAATGATGTTTTTTTTTTTCTAAATCGAACAATCAACGACCTTTATTATGCCTGCATGATTTGAACGGTTCTTTGTCCGCGTAATGTATTTAAATTATCGAGCGATTAACAAATACATATAACAAAATGCTCTGCGGATTGCGTATGAATTAATATTTTATCAGTTCTATCTATTATTTTAATTTTAGGAAATTAAAATTTAATTAATTGTTTTGTTATTTATTTTATGGAAATTATTACTAAATTACGTATTAAATTTATAAATCAGTAATAATTTTTGAACTTTATATTCCACTTATTATATTAGACTTCGTATCTAAATATCAAAATATAGACTCACTATAACTCTCATAGATAGTGTCAAACTAGCAGGCAATAGCTAATAACAATGTAGGATCTAATTATTATTAACTTCCTTAAAGTTATCAAACAAAATCTAGATTAGTAGGTATTACCGAGGCAATAGGCACTTTGTATATACATCTAAAATATACATGAGACATCACAGATGCGTTGCTCACCACCACACATCAGTGAACCGCGAAATTAACAATTTCCTACCTACTTCCGTGGACGACCCTACCTATTCGTCAAACCTGCTGAACTATTTCTCTCGAACTCAAAATCGGAATTATTTCTTTTATTTCAGGAACTGCACCGTTAAGAACTCATTGCACAACGAATTTGAAAACATCATCTTCTGGTAGTCGATATTTACGGAAATATAAGGTCACCTTATTTAACAATAATCCGGTACACTAACACTTGGGAAATTGATTAAACGGACACATCATGTCCTAACACTATTATAAGCCCTTTTATTTACGTGCAAATTACACAAACAAAACTATATTAGTTCATAAAATACGATGTCAGTAATAATTGAAAGTTGATAATAGACATGCACCACGATCGCACAGCCGCACGTCTCTGAAGCGGACTTTAATTGCACTCGCTGTCGGCGGATATCCAGCCGTGGTTTTTGCTTAATCGTCGGAGGATGCGCGTTTCTCAATTGTTGTTAACACCACGCTTACGTGCAACAGCGCTACGCTTGGTCGCGGCCGGCTTAGAGTACTTTAGTCAAGCGCAGCTGGGAAAACTCTTATGCATCATATTGAACTACGAATGCAAACAACAAAACATATTTATAACCGAGTGCCCGCAGACGCAACTATGTACAGTTTACAGCAAGCACAGTCCAAAGGAGGTAATTATTTGTTTTTTCGAACATATGGTACCAAACAAATTCAGCAATAAATATAGCTCGAGGTCACTATAACACATATTTGTGCCCCATAGACCGCATACAATTATAATGAGCTATTTTTAAAATATCAATTTTTGGGAAACGTAAGATAATGATTTGTGCACTTATGAACAAACGCGGTGATTGGAGGGAAGTGAAAGAGACAGAAGTATACGTTATGTGGGTTTCTAAAAGTAGTTGTGGGTTTTTGAGGTGGGTTTTTGAGGCACTTTTGGTCGTTTCAAAGTCAAAATCAAGATTTTCTTAATTAGGCCCCTTCAATTCTAAAGATGCGATTATATCTGACGATACAAGTAATACACACACACAGCCACTTTTTAATTCGAATTGCGTTGTAAGGTTCAATAAACTTTTATTTCACCATTTCCAGTAGTGTCGTATCGAACTGTTCCATCCTAGAGCATGCAATGCGATCCTGAACTCGTCTGTAAACCAAACCATTGCCAGTTGTTCACGAGCAGGGCCAAATTTAGAAATGTGGAGGACTCGGGAAACAAAGGAGTGGAGGCCCCTTGGTCCCAAATTATTGTCCAAATAAAATGAACAATTTTTTATTCGACCGTCGAAACCAAGTATGGATTCTTTTATTATTTAACGTACATATAAATGTAATCTAAAACATGAACTATCTGAAATTAAAAGTTGTTTACTAGTCTGAATTTTAATTTTTTTTCCGAAGTCTCTATTGTGGGGGGCCCCGGGCCGGGGCTGTGGCCCCGGTTGCCCTCCCCTAAATCCGGCCCTGCTCATGAGAGCAGTTAGCATCAAGCCGACATCGCGCCGCTCTGTGATGTGCCCCACTGGTCTTCAGGCTTTTAAATTAACATCTCCCATGCGGTTTTTTTGTGATGTACCTATTGTTTTCTCTTAGCCCGGTGGCTTTGACAGCCTCGGCGGAATAGGTCCGCGGGCAGACGACCCACGGACACGGAAGAACAACGTAGCTGATGCACGACGACTCGGTCCGACCAACGACACGGTTCCTATAAAACTTTAAAACACGAAGCAAAATGCACCTCAAGTTTCTTTATTACCCTCTTAAGATTAACATAAACATTATTTTTGCTTACCCACAATATAAGAACGAATTAAGACATTTAAAAAATTGTTATAGTAAGTTTGGCCAAGTTTCCGCGCCGCTTGGTGTAGTAAATATGATTTTTTTTTAATTTGATTATGACTGCTTTAATTAGTCACATTATCCTGAATACTGCAGATACTTGAATAATTCTGAAAGTAAAAAGAAAATAGGTACCCGAACCTTACAATATATCATGAAATCACAAAGAAGGTAACGAAGCGTGGCCTAGATACACGAAGCCAAAGAAATTTATTTATTTTATTCTGCTAATCTCTGCACTTAAGATAAACATTAAAATTTGTAGAAAAAGTACGAAAACAAATTTTGCAGAGATTAGCACTATAAAAAATGTAAATTTCTTAAAAGCAATGGCGACATCTCTGGTTCTAATTATCGTTATAAAACGATATTCGAAATTGTTTGTATGCTGGAAAGGATATAGCAATGGATGCGTCAAGCATTGCTACAAATGCTAGAAAAAAAAACAATGTAGATAACAGACGTTAAGATTTTCGTCGATGTGGCAATAATCCGTTTAGCTTAGTGGCTAAAGCGTGAGGCTGCGAATGCCGGAGACGTGGGTTCGATTCCCACAGCGGCGACAAACTTTTCGTACTTTTTCTACAAATTTTAACTACTTAGATACGCTCTATAAACTTAAAAACAAAAATGTGTTAAGTTATCGTCTTTGTTTACACGAAAATCTAACTATCAGGTATACTAAATAGGTTTGATGGAATTCCATTCGCATAATGCTCTCGCAAATCTAACATTCATAAACGAATGTGACTATCCCATGAAAAATGCATGAATCGTCGCAAAAAGTAACAATATGTCGGCGTGGAAACTCTCCGGCGAAAACTCGCATGAACATATTTGATGTGAATTGAATAGTTTTTTCGAATTGTTCAATTTTTTCACATTTACTTTTCAATATTTCACCTTCAATCAACTGTGTGTAAACTATTATTAGTCAGACGGTACATTGGTAATAAGTTGTGTAACGTTTCTGTATTGGATGGTGTAGTTAATGATGGGGAGATTTAATAAAAGATTTATTAGCAGTTAAGAAGTTGTATTCATCCCTCCAGTTTAAAGTTACAATCCCTGGACTAGCTCAGAAACAATATATTTTCAAAATATAACAATAATAATGAGTTGGGCGCCTTGTCTGTTAGGAACAGACTGTTGTAATAAATACAATTAAGTATCTCAGGGAGTCGTGAGTACATAGGACCTACACATTACTTTGTGCGACCATAAAAGGTTAAATAATTAAATTAATTTGAGATTATGAAAGTTATGCAATTCAATTCAAAAAACAAAGTCCAAACAGGTAGTTATTTAAAATCTATGTCACCGCAGACACCAGCCCTGTGTGCACAGGTCAGCGTTGAGCTCAGAACCAGTAGATAAAGTCAGGCCAAGTGTAGTGTGTACAGCCACACTGTTGGGGGGTATGTAGGAGACCTCCAACTGGAGGTAAAAAACAATATTTAATCAAGCAGCAGCTCAGACCAGCTTGCCAGCCACCTATGCCTTCAGCATCCACCACGAGGGATAACAAATCCAGCACAGAGTTTCGCAGACAGCAATCACAAATAATACGACCAGGAATGTGTTCTGATTTCAACCTCTAGCCATGCACGGTCGAAGATAATAGATCCACAAAAACTAATTTATCCAATGTCAATTCGAACCGGCGGCAATCTCCAATGACAAGTACGACCAAATGAAGTTAACTTTTTGATTCGACCTCTCGAAAAGGCAAAGGTTCTTATGACATGCAGCCTAGTCTTTAGAAAAACGACAATTTCGACAAAGTGATGAAATCACACGTTACAGTTCTATTTCGGTTTTTTCAGTTATCGAAGGGTAGTTAATGGTCGTCAAAAAAATGTAGTGGTTACATTCTACTACTACACTTTGCTTGTGGTGGTATGGATTCACTTGTGCCATAGTTCTTTATAATTATGGTTTTGTCGCGCTATTTTGGTGCACTTTAGTGCATGGAGTACTTAGCGTAAAGCTCCATCTAGTGTTTACATACAAATACTTATGGTAGATACTCAACTAAAAAAACTATTTTCATTTGGATAAATTACCAATAGATGGCATTACCATACATAAAATTTTAACCGTTTTTTATAAAAATCCTTTTTTGTAAAGGCCCATTTACACGATGCCATTTTCTTGTACATACAAGAGCAATAATTGAATGCAATAAATTGCGCGCAATAAATTGCGCGCAATAATTGGTTAGACCATCTGTTGTTTAGACCATGCAACTCATTTATTGCTTCAATTAAATTGTATACAACAGGCAAGAAACTAGCACCATGTAAATGGGCCTTAATAATCTAATGTTCACCAATAACAACAAACACAATTCTATTGGTGAAACTTTAATTTTAATGTTTAAAGTAAAAGTTAAAATGCAACTTACCATTACAGTAATATAGTCTATTGCTTCTTTTCACATAAAATCAGGTGAATTGCCTGCTCGTTTGAGAACTTTTCACATAAGCCATAGAAGACTTGACCAGTTTACCGAGCACTAACTTCGTAAAAAGGTCCTTACTTCGTCAAAATACGTTCCACTCCTTTGCACGCACACAAAACAGAGTTTTAGGTGGGGAAGACAAGTAAAACGCATATTTATTAGTACATTATTATAATTTATTAACATACACATTACCTAAACAACTTACAATGGTAGGGTGTGCTTAAGCTTTCCATTAGTCCATCAGTGAGTTAAATTTTACCTTCCTGCCATGGGCATCTCGCGGAACAAGGTTCGATCCCCTACTGGGTCCAATTGTCCGAGAAACACAGTGATAAGAGGACAATGAACACAATCTTCAATCACCCTCAGACAACTGGCATAAATACAATTAGGTAAAAATAATCTTGACACCAGTTATATAATATCTAATTATAATTCAGTAATTAAATACTGCATTTGCTTGAGAGAAAATTTTCAAATATTTTCTTCTCAATCATCAGAGCCATACCCTACTTGAAAAGCGTCAGTTGCCCGGTTGCCAGACATTTGCCAGGTGTTCGCTTGGCAACAGAAGCACAGCAGCAGCGGAATACATAGCAAATCACTAAGCAGACAACAGTTCCGGAATAAAGAGAGAAACGAAATAAATGCCTTGAACATTCGAGAAGATATCTCTGCTCGGATAAGACGAAGGGCACTGGTTCGAAGACGCGTCTGGGATGGGAGAGGGCAATTAACCCATCCTGGGACGGCCCATGCCGCGCCCCGGCATCTGTGGCGGCGCCTCTCCCTTCACGTTCTTTATGGTCTCGTCAACAGAAAGGATCTGGAACGATTAAAGCACGGACCAGTGAAACTGCTCCACCACCTTTAGGGTGATGGCATGAAATCAAACAGTATCAAAAGGTCTCTAGTAATTCATATAACACTAAAAGGCCATCCTATCTTAACATTTCTAGTATTTCGGAAACAGCTCAAGCGAGTTGGACCCAATTATGTATTTAAATCAGGACATAAATGGTATTTAAATAGGCGAATTTCCTGAAAAAGGCGACTTCACACTCAAAAAAAAAAAAAAAAAACATTTTCGGGCAGTCACAAAGTTTATAGTGCCATATCGTATGTTTAAGTATTGTTTTGCTATTGGACGTGACGAAAATCAGACCAGTACAGGCCAGACAAGCGGGTCGTGGTGGTGGTGGTAGTGGGGTTGTGGCCGTTACCTGTGTGGCCGCCTCGCAGGCCGCCGTCACCGCGTTGATCTTCACCACGGCCGGCTCCCAGACGCAGTTGACGTAATTGTCCGCGATGTCCTCCTTCTGTATGTCGATGCCGAACCACACGTCGCCTGCGTACGAGAAAAATGAGCCAAGGCCGTAGAGCAAGGGGGAGTAGCGTTTAACTGTGGTAGGGCCACGCAACAGTCCCCACTGTTGCAGGCTGTTCCGTCCGTGCGTAGATTGGCGTGAAGTGGAACTGTTTAGATGCTTTTGCGTTTCGCTTGGTGATTGATGTAGGCCCACTTTGTTATAGGCGTCCGCCACTCTACCAGTGTAGCAAATGTCCACGGGCGGCGGTTATCACTAAAATCTGGTGAACCGCCAGCTCATTCCCCACTTCCTAACATAAAAAAGGCGAGTGGGGGCCGTAGTGGCAGTTGGTTGTAAGGTTTCGGCGGGGTTTGGGGGCGTAAGGCCCAATGGGAGCGTAGGAGCCAGTGGGGGCGTAGGGGCCAGAGGGGGCGTGGGTGCAAGGTTTCGGCGGGGCGTAGGGGCCAAAGGGCGCGTAGGGGCCAGTGGTGGCGTGGGAGCAAGGTTTGGATAGGCACCCGCGTGGTGGCGCTGGCGCAGCTTGTTGAGCAGGCCCGTGGCGTCGAGGCCCGCGTTGTCCGCCAGCTGCCTGGGGATCGCCTCGAAGGCGCGCGCCGCCGCCGCCACCAGCAGCTGCTCCTTGCCGGCCACGCCGCGCGAGTGGTCGCGCAGCCGCTTCGAGATCTCCATGTCGATGGCGCCGCCGCCTGCAATTCGTTCGCATCGAAAGTTTTAACATCTAACACGAAAACCAAATTCTTGTTGTGAAATAAAAGGCAATGAAGAACCCAGTTAACATCGATCCAGCCGAAGACAGACAAAGAAACTTAGAATTGCTTATTTTATCAAATAAGAAGCTGAACTGAACTGACATTAAAAATAGGCACTTCAATTTTGTTTATCTGTATATATGATAATTGCCACATGGACCAAGACTTAGCCATACTACGACAAAGAGAGAGTTGGAGAGAGACAAAGAATCTATATGAGATGCTGACCTGCCACCACTGCATCATTCTTGATGGTCCTGCGCACGATCATGATTGCGTCGTGGAGCGAGCGCTCCGTCTCCTCGAGGAACTGCTCGGCACCTCCCCTCAGCACCACGGTGCACGCCTTGGCGGCCGGGCACCCTGCAAGCACAACATTTATTTGCTAGAATAGATCCGGCTTTTTGAAGTTGTACATGCAACACACAGATTTTGTTTTGTATATACTTACATATACATTGATATTCAATTTTATCTCTACAAAAATTCTGATGACATTACCCTTACAAAAAATACAATTTACTCATAACGAAAAAAATCACTAATCTGTTTCATAATGTACTAAGTACATACTTTTGTTTTTAACAACAAAATATGTATTAGACTTTAGAACGAAGATGCATTGTACTAGAGGGTAAATGATATACTACCCTGCGTGTTTGCTCAATTATTCTAATCAAAAACTATATCTATTACCTCCTAACTTAAAATACTTAATTTATATTAACACTACAAAAACTAACATGTCATAAATAGACAAGATTGACAATTTAACTTCAGACTTTACTAAGCTCGGAAACTTTAGATAAATTCTCTCACCATCTGGCGCGCCTGTGTTGTAACCTAATAACCAAAAATTCTAGTAATCATTATGGGAATATTACCAGTATATCTTGATATAATTTAAAAACCTATAGTTTTAACCTTAGGGATACTGTGTGCTTAGGGAGCATCTTTGGAGTGTAAATAAGAGTAATTATGTTTTAATTATTTCTTAATCCATAATTAAATAAAAAGCCTAAACCACCACAGATGTGTCGATTCATAATGTTAAGGACGTCGTGTTTTCTTTCAGTATTTAAAATTATTTCTCTACTTTCAGACTTAATAGAGTGTTCCTTAGTTTTTTTTATGTTACAAACTTTGGACAGGCGGTTCAGGCACCTAATTTGAAATAAACACCATCACCCATGAACATCTGTAAGATCTTAAGCTCACAGGTGCGTTATTGTGTTTCATGCCGGTCTCTTTGCAACAGAAACAGCTGTGGTAACTTACTTATAAACTTTGTATAAATTTTCATAAGAACGCGCAAGCGTCTATTTGAATAAAGATGTTTTGAGTTTGAATTTGAGTTGACAACCTTAAAAATAGTTGTTCCCGGTCACCCCACTGACCAGACGAAACGCGGTTCTCTGTCGTCCACTTAACAACACTAGCTGTCACTGTAAACACTACTGTATTGTGCGGTTAACTGTCACTTTCACTACTGTTAGTTACCGTATCCACCGTGAATGAATGTGGGCACTCACCGGTGAATATGTTGTACCGCTCGCCGCCCACCTGGCGCTCGGTGAATTGAGCGCAGCGGCCGAGCGACTCGGGCTTCATGTCGCGCACCGAGCTGAGAACGGCGCCGCCGCACGCGCGCTGCGTCCTGCGCAGGTCCTCGGCCACCACGCGGCCCGCGCAGAACATGTCGCTGGAACGGCGGTTAAAAACTTAATGCTGATCGGGAGTGAGGCGTACTTGTCGTAACAGGTGTAAATAACGATGGCAACTCACGAACGTATTAATTTTTAGGTGAAATTTTGACATTTCATAAGAACGCGCAAGCGTCTATTTGTTAGATACCAGCTGTTAACCGCGGCTTCGCCCGCGCGGCCAAAGAGAATTTACAATGAGTTTTTTATTATACACCAGAATATCTCGCAGATGGTTGAATTTTTTCCTACACAATATCTTTATAAATTTTAAATACATATATTTTAATTTGATTTGATAGCAGACTGTACCTGTTCCACATAATTTGCTCATTAACACGCTGTCACAATATTTTCTTCATTCATGCTTATGACTGTTACCTTAGTTAGGAAGACATAAAAACTGTTACTCATTGTCAAAGTCGTTACTGAACACTGTCAATGTTACAAGCTCTTTCTTTTCCTTGCATGGGTCTTATAGCTTTATTAGAAAGGGAAACAAACATGAGGTAACATACTGTAACAGCTGTTACTATGATAACAGTCATACAAATTGTCACAACATAGAATGAAATAACAGGCTGTTATTTTGTAACAGGTATTTTTCACTGTTACTTTTAAGGAACATGAACAGGCATAACAGGTACTCAATTTAACCTAGTATAACTCACTCCTAATACTGATGAGGATTAGTCTATGTGGAAAAGTTCCCAAGATGTTGAACTACAAAAATAATTATAATGAATAAACATGTCGACTGTCTGACTTCGTGGCACAGTCGATAAGTGATTTGCTTCTGGGTTCGTCCAAATGAAATTTGTATTTGTAAAACATCCTTCCAACACAGTCTAAGGGCATATTTTTTTTTAATAATAAAGAAAAAAAACTTACATTACAGAAGCAACAAGCACTATTTTTATGTGTATTCTCCACCTCTAATATTTATAAAGCACTTACTATATTACAGAGATGGTGTTTACACCATCCCTCTAACAGTGTGCCACATCATTATTGGAACCTCGCTGCAAGACCATCACTCTTCTACTGAATTAAGGGGAACTTTAGCTGAAGTTGGTTCGCCATTAGCAGTCGAAGCTTCCTCGAGCAGCGAAGAGAAATCTGCATACCCAAATGCAGCAAAGAGGACTCACCGATCAGCAAAGTACTGTGTAGCTACATCCCCAATGGGAAGCATGCTGAGCACCACATTGGCACCGCTCTCGTGTAACGCTGCCAGCTTCTCATAAAGAATCTGCCACTCGGCGTCCACCACCTTCTGGTACTCCCTCACATTGTCCAGACGGATCTAAGGCATAAAAGTGTATGAGATATTGCTCGGTAGTTGACCTATATTAATAGGGTTGTCAACAGTTGTCATATTTTAATAGGGTTATCAACAGAACCGTCTGCAATTGGATCCGTTTGGTATAATCATATTAAGGGAGGTAATATATATAAGCTATCTCATTAATGCTATTATTACTGTAATTTTAAGGAAGAAACAATATTTATGATTAACCGACTTCTATATTTTATAGTGCTAATCTGACTAAAGATGAAACAATAAAATTTGTTTAGTCATTTGTTGTATATTTCCAGTTTCGCGCCCAGAATTTTCGTCCTTTTCTCTACAAATTTTAAGGAAACAACATGTTATTATAACAGTACCTGTGTAGTTAGGGTATTAGAGAGATGACGCAGAGACAATGTAATGGGACCCCAATCCGAATTATGTAGCTTCACATATCAAATTCAGACATGCGGGTTCCACATACCTGAGCATTATCCCTCTCTGCTTTCAACTCCAACTCAATGTTGAGCAGGGCAATCTTGCAGTCATTGTAACTCTTGGGCTGCATCTCGAAACCGGCATATGAGAAGGTCTTCTTAAAGGCCACCCCGGAGACGAGGAAGGAGTCCTCTAGAGCGCCACCAGACACTTTCTTGATGCCTAACAACAAGTATAAATAAAAGTTATGATATAAAACACGTGTCGTGTTTATTTCTTGAAATATATTTATAAAAAGGGTAATTAATATAGTTAAAGTTAAGAGTCTCCATTTATTTCGCTGTTTTTGATCGCTAGTATTAAATATTTACGAGTGCCAAACCTTGAGATTTGTCTGAAGCTGAATATTTATCCCACTAGAGTTTAGTTTTAGCTTTGCTTACTTGATAAATAACATGAATACATGTTTTTATGAGAATGTGTGACATGTTTTTAATAATAATAATAATAATAATATACTTTATTGTACACCAAAAAATCAAAATGAAAAAGTACAAAAAAACAAAATATTTAACAAAATATTGGTCATCAAAAGGCGACCTTATTGCTACACAGCAATTTCTTCCAGGCAACCTCAAATATTTACCAAAAGGAATTGTTGATGGGTAGGATGTACATGAAGGAAAAAAAAAATAATAATAATAAAAAGAAAGTAGCAATTAAAATAATAAGAAAAACATACTTCAAGTGAGTGATCATAGAGTTAAGGGTGAAATTAAAAGGGGTAGAGAGAGACGTTGAAAGATTGAGAGGAGCTAGACAGACAGATAATGCTCCTTAACCTGTTTTTTAAAAGAGTCTAGGGTTTTAGCACGTTTTATAGCCAAAGGTAAAGATTTCCAGAGTTTAACAGCAACAGCAGAGAAGGATTTATAGTAAAAACTAGAGGATTGCATAGGATGTTTAAGGAAGAGGTTTTCATTTGAACGTAAAGTAAGATTATGAGAGGAGCAAAGAAATTGAAAACGTTCCTTCAAATATTGCGGACTTGATACGTTAAATAAGACGCAGTAAAGAGCAGAAAGAATGTGAGTATTTCGGCGAAAACGAATCGGAAGCCACTTGAGCTTAATGCGATATTCTGATACATGGTCGTATTTACGGAGCCCAAATATGAACCGTATACATAGGTTTTGGAGTCGCTCAAGTTTATTAAGCTGCTCCTCAGTGATGTCGATAACATATGTCAGCATAATCAAGGATTGGGAGCAGCAAAGAATGAGCGAGCGTAATTTTGGTGGAAATGGGTAAAAAGTAGTTCAACCGCCTGAGCGAACTACATGCTGCAAACATTTTACGGGCGACTGCATTAATTTGAGGTGTCCAAGAGAAACTGGAGTCCATCAGTATACCCAAATTTTTAACACTGTCCTTATAAGGGATTACCGTGCCATTAAAAGTAACTGGATTTATTTGGTTCTTATTTAATTTTGTGATTAATCTTGAACTTCCAATTATTATGGCTTGAGATTTTATAGGGTTAACAGTCAAACCATATCGTCGACTCCAGTCGAGAATACAAGCCAAATCCCTATTAACATTATCCACAGCTTTTGGAAGATTCTCTACAGTGGATTGAGTGTAAATCTGGAGGTCATCTGCATACAAGTGGTAAAGAGAAGATATTTGGGAAGTAATAGAATTAATGAAAACTGCAAATAGCAGTGGGGATAACACGCCACCTTGCGGAACACCAGCTACTGTATCAAGCCATGTAGAAAATCTATCCTAAACTCGAATACGCTGCCGGCGTCCAGACAAGTAACTACGAAACCAGGAAATTGCAGTTGGAGATATGTTACGAGAACACAGTACACCTAACAGAATATCTACAGTATTAAAGGCGTTGCTGAAATCCAGCAAGATCAATACTGTGACTAGACGTCTGTCCATTGCGAGACGAATGTCGTCAGTGATTTTTAATAGTGTAGTAGTCGTACTATGACCAGACCTAAAACCAGACTGAAATGGATCAAGGATATTGCTTTTAGTGCAAAAGGAATAAATTTGTTCGTGCACAAGGCGTTCAAGGACTTTAGAGAGGAATGGGAGGATCGAAATAGGACGGTATTCGGAAAAACTCGAAGGATTTGCTTTTTTGGGTAAAGGAATCACTTGTGCATCTTTCCAAAAGGAGGGAAAGGAAGATATCGATATGGAAAAATTTAGGATGTGCGTTATGATAGGTGTAAGGATGTCAAGCAAAGGCATGATCATTTTACGACTAACGTCATCACTCCACACAGCGTCGGAATGAATGAATAGAGTGTACGTGTCTCTTAACATCACAATCTGCAAATTGCCTAAACACAAAAGGAGGATAGCCAGGAGTGGGAAGTAGAGAAAGTTGCGTAAGTGTATCTAATTTAGCATCATTATCAATGCAAGATGAAGAAGAAAAATGCTGGTTAAGCAGATTTAAATCTAAATCATTTGGGAATGAGTTTGAGCGTGACTTCCCAACTCCTATTGACCTTAAGAATTTCCAAACACGACTTGGATCTTCATTTTGTACAGATTTATGGATATGGCGACGTCGTAAATCTCTACACATCTTGTTGCATTGATTCCGAAGGAGCCTGTATTTTTCCTTAATTTTTTCATTATTGGGATTTATCTAACATTTAAGTTATGTATCAATTCAGTTCTTGTGGCACATCGTGTATAATTGATATTTCAACATCGCCTCATGTCTACTATCACAATCCACACATAGCATTCAGCAATTGGATCCGTTTGTTTTAATCATAGGCGTATGCAACCCAGCACAATTCCGAGAAATAATTTCAGATGGCAGTAGAATATTCCTCACCAATCATATCGAGGGGCAGAAGTGGAGCGTCCAGGGACAGCACAGCGTCCACAACAATCTTGGAGAAGTGGTCCTTCTGCTGATGAATCAGCTTGGAGGACATGGCGGTGGCCGCGCACTTGCGCAGGAGCTCTCTGAAATTGAAACATAACCTTAAGATTATGCCTTCGACAAGCTTACATCACATTCTGATGTGTTAATAACATCAGAATGTGAGATACACTACAAATTAGCAATTATGGTTACACTGATAGCATCTGAATAACTGACTACAACTTGTGTGGGCCATAAATATGTTTTGTCCACCTCTTTCTTTTTTGTAGTAGCATTTCTCATCACCTCATATTTTTCATGTTCCTCACTACTATTCAGCAATTGGATCCGTTGATTTTAATCATTGGCAACATGAAATGCTCTTTTGCAAAAAATTGTTCATGACAAGAGTTTCTTTTTTAAAACAAATGAGTATCTGGTAGGACTATATTCGTATGGTCGTAAGTCAGCACAACACAACCACTGTAACCAAGAAAGATCTAATGTAGTCTTCCCTACAAAAACGTTGCACCTTTACTGTAGGTTGACATTATCCTGTGTTGTGTAAGGATGTTTTGCATACATAAATTTCATCTGAACTAAACAATTATTTCGAACCTACCACCCCTGGAGCCAAAGCCAATACCTTGGTAGCTGCGCCACGGAGTAATCAGCTTATGAGTGTTTTTAAGTGAGAGTTTGTTCTTCTTTTATAAGAAATGAGTACCCGGTAGGACTTACTTTTGCTCCTCCGGTGACTGGCTCTCGATCTTCACCGCCAACTCCTGGATGCGCTCGATCGCCAAGCGCGAAACTGTGCGCAGCGCCCTGATGATGATGCGGGGGTGGACACCTGGCGACAAAGAGGCGATCGTTCATTGTTATAAAAACGGCAAGCTTTGTATTTCATACTAAATGTTTATTTGAAATGTTTCATTTGTAATCCCATCCAATGCACAATTTCAACATTCCTAAGACTTAAAAGTAACCCAAACTAACTCCTAATCTAATAGAAATTGATCTATTCTGTAAAATACGCATAAAAATTTTAAATATAGCTTATAATGTGACTTGGCCATTATGATTGAAAATCTTTAACCCCCCCCTAATTAACACATCACAAAGTATGAATGCATGTACAATTCTATTATGCTATTTTTTTACATTAAACTCGAATCATGCTAACAATGGTTATGTTAAAATTCAATTTAACATCAATAATTGTCTTGTATATTGTATTAACTGATGTTTTTATCTTTCAGTCCCGAGACTATTAAAGCTTCGTCTGACGCAGAACCGGTGGGCTAGCCAGAACCCACAGGTTTGGGCCCTCCGCTGTAGGTAGGGCCGCGCATGTGCTCATGCGTGCGTTTAACCCCAATGGCCGTCGACTGTGCGATTAGCTAATCGGTGGCTGGGAGCGGTGAGAACCGCCCCGGAACGCGGGTGTACCTTGTGTACGCGTTGTGTTGGTCTCGCCGTGCTCGGAGGCGAGGATGAACTATTTTGTGTTTGTTGTTGCACTAACTGTGGGTGTAGTGTTCAGGTCGTTGTAATCCGGCGGGTTCATCGATAATTGCTCAACTCAATGATGGTCAAAGCCACTGGCAAAAGAAAGTTGTGGTTATGTAACATCTAAGAATGGACCAGAATAGATAGGGTAGCTGGACTGTTCCGGGAAGACTTTATCAAGCTGATAGCTACCACTCCCTTCACTAGTTGGAGGCACCATAAGAGGAAGTATGGCTCAACAAACCCTAAGCTAGAATAGTATTTCTCTTCCATTGCTAAAATCTGAAATTTATCCAACAGAAATTAACTTAACACTTACCATCCTCAACAAAAGGCTTCAGCCTCTTAAGAAGCTCACCAGCAAGAATCACAACAGATGTGGTTCCATCACCAACCTGGAAAGGAAATCTCTGGTAAATATTTTATGGTTACATGTAAAAAATTAATCTTGCTTATTGAAACATCATTTTAAAAGATTCTCCTCAATTCAATTAGGAAATTGGATCCGTTTTTTTAATCATATGTCCATAGAGATTGATTAATGTGTATTGATAATATCCAGAATACAATGTAACATTACAGGAAGGTCATACATATTAAGTCTTGATTATATCAGGTTGTTTGCAACTTTTTGTTGACACACATTTACAATTACAAATATATTGTCTCATAATTTGCATGCCACTTGGCATAGGCCTCCACCATCTCTTTCCACCGAGCTTTATCCTCTGCTACCCTGGTCCAGCATGGACCCAGGGTTAGGCAGATATCGTCTTTCCACCTTGTTTCAAGTTGCAAAATATTACCTTATAAACAGGTCTTTAACACCCGTTGGGGATTAGGATAACGCTTTTTTTGCAGTTTGTTATATCAGCATCATAAATGCTTCTCAAATGCTGCTATTAACACAGTACTAGGTATCAATAATACTTGAACCGTGCATTCATTTTCCCTGGGAATCAGGCATGTTGCAACTAAGCCCAATAACAACGCAACTAAGAGGTTCCAATAAAAATGCTACAAACCTCGGCGTCTTGCGACTTGGCAATGTCCACCAGTGTCTTGGCCGCAGGGTGAACAATATCCAAAAGCTGTAACAATGATATTCTTACATTCATACCAAATCATAACTGAATACTAGTTAAATAATAACAGAAAAACTAGCCCCTGCTGAAAGAATGAGATTGTAACAATGTATTGTATTTTGTGTAGAAGGGGTTGAGGAGGAAGTCCCAACAACTACTGCAACCTAGAAGATCTATTGTAGTCTTCCTTTCGAAAACATTGCCTGTTACTGTATGCTAATGCTATCCTATTTTGTAAGGATGTTTTACATACATACATTTCATACAGATAAGCACCCAGATCCGAAACAATTATCTGAGGGTCACATAAAAAGTTGTCTTGTGTGAAAGAATTGAGATTGAACCAACGCCATCCGGCGCCGAAGCTAATACCTTTGCTACTGCCCCATGGAGTCACCAAAGTTATCACTTTGGTGACTCCGAGGTATCCCTCTAATGGCCAAGACCAGCTAGTACACTTAATCTAGTGATTGGAGATAAAGGACATGCAATTTTTTTGCAACGGTTGGCAACCTTACTGTACTGTACTGTATACCCACAGGTATTGTGAATGTCATGTAGTGAATTGCCTCAACCCTAATGAAAATATTTAAATATTTTGGCTGTTCCCTCAACTAAATTGATAGAAACAGATTTTTGTTGGCACCTCTCCTTACTTACAATCAAACAAAAAGTATTACGAAAAAAAGTCCTTTTACAGGTAACGCCAATAAATGTTCGGAAACAGATGCCTCATATCTACTATCATGATCCACACAGATGCTTCAGCAATTGGATCCGTTGATTTAAATCATAGGCATAGCAAGTCACAAAGACATTTCACGATATTATCTCCTGTGGATATTCCTGTGAAAGTACCTTCATTATGGTGGCACCATCGTTTGATATGACAGCCTTGCCACCGTGATCCACGATAAGCTTGTCCATGCCGCGAGGGCCCAATGTGGTGCGAACCTGGGATCAATCAATATTACATTACACATATTATATACAAAAATAAATAAAAAAATACTTACAATTTTAATGACAGAAGTGTTGATCAAAATAAAAGAGCAAATTTATCACTTCCATAAACAAATCACAAATAAGAAGTGGAGAAATATGTAAGTGTAATATATTTCATGTATCCCAATTTATTACTATTTATTATTTACACAGATTTCATGTGCACAAAAGACAGCAAACTTTATTAAAAAAAAAAATTCTTTTATGGTTTCCGATTATTATAAATAAAATAATTAACGATATCATATATCAGTAAACAATTTTGAGAGTTCTCTAACAATTCAGATATGTTAAAAAGGCATCAAATTAAATTCCCATCTGCCTCATATACAGTCTGTCTTCATCCTCAATTCAGAAATTGGAACGAATATTGTATAATCATGGGCATTGTCACCACATAGGCAATTGGAGTAGGACCATATAAGCTCATTAACCTCCGGAACTCAACAAATATGATGGTGCTACATAGATGTATTTAAATAACTAATAAGGCACTAACTAAAATTCTATATTCACACCCTAGTAATTTGTTTCTATAAAGCGTGTCGTTACCATCGCGACAGTAAATACACATACGTCTAACGCTAATTGCCAATAATCATAAAAAATATTAACGTTAAACAAAATCCATAATTAAAAAAAATATATTTTTCAAACAAAGTAATTAAGTAAAAAGCATCGCATTACAAGCCTCTCCTTCTAACAGTATGTTTTGTCTCTTTTAAATTCATTCAACCCATTCATATGCTTTGTGACCTTTACAAATGAACTTTACGTAAGGATGTTCTAAAATTGTTTGTTTTGAAAAATTTAATAACTCGGTAAATATTGATGTTTGAAGAATATAAATGTTTAATACAATTTTAAAAAGTTATCCTCTATATGTGTGTTCATTTATTGTCACGATGGTAACATCACACTGTATGTGAATATAATCATGTTATTCTCATATTCAACACTTCTATACACTCTATGTACAAAACTTATATATTTTTTTACAATCATCCAAGTAGATTTACAAACAAATTACATTTTCTGTACCAACATACTTCTACATTTTGTTTAATGGAAATTGTTTCATAATGAAATACATAAATACAATTATTACAGAAATGAGTAACAAAATCAAAAAATATGTAACACATTTCATCACAAAAACAGATATGATTCACACCAAACATCTTTTGATTAATCAAAATGATAAATCTGTTATAGCCAGTCAGTCTATATATAGTCAATGAACTTACCGCATCCACAACTAGCTGACATGCATTGATGTTGGAAATAAGCTGCGGCTTGCCCTGGGACTGATCCGTCCCCTCCTTCAGCACTAGGATCTGTGGTTGCTGGAACATTTCAAATGGCAAATTACTATAATGAAGCTTATCAACTACTGTGGACCTAATTACTAAGGAAATGTTTCATTTTAAAAAGTAGTTTACCAAGGTAGTGAAAGAAGTAACTGTTATGAATACTTTTTATGTGATAGAAGTGAAGATTGACAATAGATAGGTATTAGAATAAAAAGAAAACAAAAACAATTGAAAACGACAGGGAAAAAAAATGAGTTACTTGGAGTGTTACATCATTAAGCATTAAGTTACCCTTAAGGCCTATTTACACGGTGCCAGTTTCTTGCCTGTTGTATACAATTAAATTGAAGCAATAAATGAGTTGCATGGTCTAAACAACAAATGGTCTTAACAATTATTGCGCGCAATTTATTGCATTCAATTATTGCTCTTGTATGTACAAGAAAATGGCATCGTGTAAATGGGCCTTTACGCAGATACTTGCCGTTGTAATATAAATCAGACAAGAGATGGGGCATAGTCTTTTAATCTTATTTAATTACTGGCCATAAATTTTTTAAACATTTTGAAAAGAGAAGTAGCCGTAATTCGAGTTTATAGTCGATGTATTCATGTACATCAATCAATTACAAACTTATCACTAAGTTTTGGTTGTTGATGAGTAATATAACCTAAATTCATTAAATTTCTTACATTTAAAATACATAATTTAATGAATCAAATTATAAACATATAAAGGTTTTGTATCTAATCATTTAACGTCATTATCTAAATGCTTAAAGCTATTTTTGGATGTAAGATAGTATTTGACTAAACATTTAACAAAAATAAAATCAGATGGCCGGTAGACACTACAACAAATGAACACAATTTTAAACGGAATAAAATTTTTACTTACAAAGCCAAGAAAACATTTTAATTTAAATTCACACGGGATATTTTAGAGTAAAAAGTAGTTTCTCCAATTTTAACCTGTTTTAAATATTTTTTTACTCATCTACGCTACTCATATTTTCAATAATATAATTACAAAAATATACTTAACACACTAAGGAATCTATTTTTTGAGTTAGAATTGCTATATTTCATATGATTAGTAAGAAATTTTCAAATTTATTTACCATCTTGAATTCTTTTCTTTTAAACTAAAAACACAAATTTCACAGACTAAATCCTTTTTTTTTATTTTTTTTCGTCAAATGACTTTACAACGACAAAACTTTTGTTTCATGTACAGATAATGAAAAGGTATAAATTCAATTCACTTTAAAAAACTTTTATAATGCTATATAGAACTTATGAATATCATACGTTAATAAAAAATTGTAATTATATTGTTTTAAAATCGAGAAAAAGAAGAAAGAAATAAAATCAATTTTTAAATGGCTGCTGACAGTTTTGACAGTAGCAATAGTTGTCCAAAAGTTATTATTTTTCTTTATCTAATATATATAATCTATATTTCTTGTTAAACTGAATCTGAATGTAAAGTCTGAAACTTGGAACTGCACGTGTAGTTACAGATTTATAGAATCAGTGCAGCTTCTTAGAACATAGGAAAAAGTTTAAAATGAGCCGGCAAGTAGATATCAAGGCTATAGTTTCCCACGTTGTGAGAGGAGATGGTATAAATAGATGTCGAATATGTATGGGAGACACGACGGAAGGTCAAGTATTTCTTGGCGATACTGTAATGCTTGATGGAGAACAGCCCGTGACGTTGTCAGAACTATTGGAGACTATAACAGGAGTTGAGGTCAGTACATATATTATGTCAAAGTTATTGTTCACTGCGAAAAACGGAACGGCGTCTTTTATTTTTGTGTCAGGTCAAGATGGCGCCTTGCTGTATAACAGAAATTTTTGATGAAAATTTATATACAATATAGGCTAATTAGCTAGATATAACTCTTACTAAGTTACTTATAATATACAACCAACTAAATATTTATCATAATATTATATATTCTTGTAAATCATCTGTAAATTACTGGCATGAACCGCTTGTTAGTGTTTACGGAGTAAATTTAGCGTTAAATTGCAAATATGCGTGTCACAATAACGACGTAAGCATTAAATAAACTTTTATGGAATCTCAGACTCACAGTGTATTAATTTCACACAAAAGTTTCCCCTATCTAATGAGATTCGAAATTAGGATGGCGATGGTCGAGTTTCCTTGTTGTATACAATATGATGTATTTGGTTGTTAGTAAATTTGGTCATTCATCCATAAATATTCGTCAATAATAATACAACTACAAATGTTTTTATGATTCAATCTAAAATGATATGAATAAACATAAAATGCAAAGAAACATCTGTTGGAAATTGTTTTGTAATTGTAGTTTGTATGTTTTTAAATATGTAAAAAAGAATTATACTTAATAAATTACCAAAAATTGCAATAGGCTCGTCATATTGGTAATTTATTGTTGTTGAAAAGTGGATTGTATAGTTTCATCATCAGCCGCAAGTATTTCAATGTTGGACATAGGTCTGCCACTTGGATTGCCACCACGAGCATTTCATTGTCTACAATTGTTAAATCCATTGGATTTTTTGTCATGAAGGTAGTTTTCTTTCAAGCATTGATGGCTAGTGCCATTCATATTAAAGAAACTTTAAACTGAAGCAACAACCCCATTCACATTTCCGCAACTAGATCACACCACTGCCAAAGATTTTTTATCCATTTTCATAACTAAAATATTACCAAAATCCATAAGCAATTCTAAGAATCTTTTAAAAAAATGTTTAGAAAGTTATAAATAAGTGCCTTGTAATTAATTTTAATGATGATCATGACGATGAATACAATTGAAGCAATACAAGTACTTCATAATCATTTTTATTTTAAAATGTGCATCAAGTTGTCTCTCTTCTTTATATGCTAACGGTGCAGCCAATTGAATTATGTATATATAAAAATATGTCGATAGGTTCCTACAGGCTGTTGTCTCATCTCTGGATGGTGGTAGAATTTAATGATTAAAAGAGTGGCTATATTAAAAAAATAATTTTGACTCGTTTTTAGAAGTTATACAGAACATGCAACAAGTACCTATAAAAATGCATTAGCAACAATTAATTTTTCCCTATAAAAATTACCATTTACTGAATAAGTACCAGGTAAAACATACATATTGAGACTGAATTAAATGGACACATATTAGTCAAGAACGATTTTACTTCTTCTCTAAAAGACTACAACTTTATAATTTTTATATTATCTCAAAGTAGTGCTCTGCACTTGTATGTTATAATTATGATTGAGGGAACCTAAAATTACAACAAATATTATGAAACAATACATTATAGCATCTCACTGAACTTTGCAAAACATATGTGACTATATACAGTTCAAAATAAGGAACTCTCAAGGAGAAAAGCGGAGGCTTTTGCCCAGTAGTAGTAAAATTAGCGTACCTAAAAAAGACAGAAATATAAAGACTTGTCATCTGTTTTATACAAGTTAACTGGATTGCTTCACTGGACCCTGTTTCATCAAAGTAATTGAATGAAGAGAACTGGATTTTGTCTCGCAGCAATGGGGTTTTATACTAACAACTCTGAGTTCTGCTTATAAGTATTTCCAATCATCCTGTGTTTAATACGGAATGCTATATCATGGCTATTTGACAGACACGGTGGTTACAGATGCCGTTGTCAGAAGATCTGCCAGTCAGCCTGTGCTCGACTTGCTCGGTGTCGGCACTGAGCGCGGCCGACTTTCGGACAGTGTGTCGGCAGGCCGCCCACAAGTGGGCCGCCATGCTGCAATTGCTGGGCACCCTGCCCGAGGACGGGAACGAGTGCAAGGCACTGCTCGCCGTCATGGAGTCCGACCAAATGGTCATGTTTGAAGAATACGAGAGCGTCACGAGTGCCGAGTCGGCCGCGACGAGGCTCACACTCAGACTGAATCCCAAAGAGAAGGAGACAACCGCTAACCGACCACCGACAGGCTACCGCTGCCAATGCCCCGACTGCGGCAAGAAGTTCCCGTACGTGCAGCAACTGTACCAGCACCTGAAGGAGTCAACGGACCTAAAGCGCGCGTGCTACGTTTGCGCGAAGATCATGAGCCGCGACGAGCTGGTTTCCCACCTGCGGACGGATCACAACCGGAACCCGCACGACTGCAAAGAGTGCCCGGCGCTGCTGCCCTCCCGCGGGCACTACGAGCAGCACATGAGGAAGGCGCACGCCCCGGGCGCCTGCACCTGCGGCGACTGCGGCCGCAGCTTCCGAACCTCGAACGCCTTCCGCGCACACCTGTCCGTGCACACGGCTAAGACGTGCCCCGCCTGCAAACGGCCGTTCCGCAACCAGACCTGCTATCTACACCACGTGCGCCAGTGCTGCGAATTGGGCGGCGGAAAGGGCGCCACCGTCGTGCAGAGCGGTGGCCGCCGGGTCAAAGTCGGGCTGCGCGGGAGGGCGGACAAGGAGTGCGTTTGCGACTACTGCGGCAAACGCTTCGCCGGCAAGAAGTTCGTATGCGCCCACATCCAGATCGTCCACACGAAAAGCACCCACCGGCCGTGCGCGTACTGCGGCAAGTCGCTCGCGGCCGCCCACATGACGGAGCACGTCAAAAAGCACGAGACGGTCAGCGCCTTCACTTGCGAGCTGTGCGGCGTCGTGCTGAGGACGAGGCTCGGTTACGTTCAGCACTTGAGGCTCCACAGCGGCGAGCGGCCGTACGCGTGCCGCCACTGCGGGGAGACCTTCTCGGCGTCGTCCAGACGCTCGGAGCACGTGCGGAAGGCCCACGGCCCTGAGGCGGTGCCGAAGCACGCGTGCGATCGGTGCCCAGCTAGATTCAGGCTGCCGTACCGTCTGAAGAAGCACGTCGCGTCCGTACACGGCACCGGGCAGCGGGATCCCAGCTTCGAGTGCAGCGAGTGCGGCGAGCGGTTCGGCAGCTGCCGCGGCCTCCTGCACCACAGTAGGACGCACCAGCGCGCAGCACCGGCTCGGGTGGCAGTGCAGAAAAAGAGGCAGATGGAGTGCCGCGTGTACAGCGAGCCAACAAGAAACTCGACCGGTCCGGATGGGAACCAGTTGACTTCAGTTACTATGTGACGATGTGTTGCGATGCAGAGATTCAGTTTTAGCGTATTTGCGATAACGAAAAGAACGTCAGTGAATGTTTAGTAGTTTTAGTTGATATAGCAATCTTAGCATTAAACCAAGATTTCATGCCATTGCGGGATGTAGGAATAGTTGAATACTTGATGAATATTTATCTTGGTCAAATGATATACAGCGTGTCTTTACAATCGCGACAATAAAAGAACACACATGTAGGATAACTTTTTAAAATTGTATTAAACATTTACATTCTTTAAACATCAATATTTACAGACTTATTAAATTTTCCAAAACAAAGAATTTTAGAACATCCTTACGTATAAAACTGTAAAGATCATTTATAAAGGTCACAAAGCACATGAATGGGTTGAATGAATTTAAATGAGACAAAACATACTGTTAGGAGAGGCTTGTAATGCGACGCTGTGTCGCGAGTTGTATAGGATGTTACAATTTTTGTTTCTTTTTTACTTAATTAGTTTGTTTGAAAAAAAATTTTTTTACGTATGGTTGACATTTATTATATCAATCTTTCGTTTTTCACATTTTGGCCATCTTGTCTGGCATCTTCATGTATGCTCATCAGTTAGATGCTCTTAGAATCTTTAGTACTGCACAATCTAGATATCAAAAAAAAATCTTAATAATTAGTTTGGCCTGTTTATTAATAAAGGGCACAACATAAATAAACCAAAAACTTCTTTAAACTTTGTCCTAGCAAGATCTAATCATGGACTCCAATGATTTGGATCGCGTTCATTAGCGTTTGCCATTTACGTGTTGAAAGTAGGGCCATCGGGTTTACCCGGAACGGACTGACTGATCGCGTGGTTTCAGGTGGAGGAGGCGGCGGACTTTCCGCACGGCGTTTGCTCCAACTGCACAAAGATGGCACTCGCCGCGATGCATTTCCGTAAGGTCTGCCTCGAGTCGGCCAAGCAATGGGCACGCGTTGCCTCCCAACTCGCGCACGCCTCCGCGCCCGGTCCACGAGACAGGGCGCTTTTCGTCTTCTACGACGACACGAATATCAAAGTGCTAAGGGAGCGCAACCAAGTGGTGACAGTAGCCCTCGCCGTAAACAGACTGAACCAAAGGCTCCGACCGTCCAGCGCGAGCAAAGCTATCCCCAAGGTGAGGAAACCGCGCAAAGGCAAGCGCTGGCGGTGCCAAGACTGCGGCAAGGAGTTCACGCTGCCGTGCTACTTGAACCAGCACCTCAAGATGACGATGAAGAGGGCCTGCACCCACTGCGGCGCGATCGTCAGCAGGGAGAAGCTGCAACAGCACCTGCTGAGGCACCACGGTCAGCGCCTGTTCCGCTGCAAGACCTGCCACCAGCTCTTCCACCGCGAACGGGAGCTGACGAGCACAACGAAACCGCCCACGGCGCTCAGTCGCACGCGTGTCGCGTCTGCCACAACGGCTTCACAAACGACCGCGCCCTCCGCGCCCACATGTACGCGCACACATTGTTCCACTGCCACGCCTGCAGCTCGAGCTTCGAGAACCGCCGCTGCTACAAGTACCACGTCGGCCGCTGCGGGGGACCTAAGCTGCAGCCGGGGTCAGCCTACGAGTGCCACGACTGCGGCAGCAGATACTCTAAGAAGGAGTCGCTGAGGACCCACATCGAGCAGAAGCATTTAAACGTGTTGCCGTTCGTCTGCCAGGAGTGCGGCAAGCGGAGCTCGACCCTGGGCCACCACCGAGCGCACGAGGCGATACACTTGCCGAGGAGGAAGGTGTACCAGTGCTACTGCGGCGCCAAGCTGCTCACCGAGCTCGGCTTCAGCCTGCACAGCAGGATCCATTCGGGGGAGAGGCCATACGAGTGCCCAGAGTGCGGGGACCGGTTCCTCTCCTCCTCCAGACGGCTGGACCACATAAAGCGGCGGCACACGAGCCTGAAAGACATGCCCCACCCGTGCAAGCAGTGCCCGGCCACGTTCCTCAGGCCCTCGCAGCTGAAGAAGCACTGCCTGGTCATCCACGGTGTTTCCAGCTGAGATGCGCAGATCCTTTTTTTTTATGTAGGTAAAGGATAAGACAGCCTTTAAATACGACTAAAATCCACTTATCTTATACCGCGAATGTATATATGTATATACAAGAATTGTTCGTTTAAAGAATAAGATATATTCGGAATCTCGGAAACGGCTCCAGCGATCTTCATAAAATTTAGTATGTGTAAATTCGGGGGTGAAAAATCGATCTAGCTAGGTTTCATTTTTAGAAAATGTCGTTTTATCCCTGTTTTCAGGGAATGAAAAATATCATTCGAATACGACGGTAAATTTCGCCTAATTTATAATAGCTCGGTCGGTAATCGGGCGGCCCCAAAACAGAAGGCCGTGGTTCGTGTCAAGATCATTTACACACTTATTTTTTTTACTTTTTTTCGATTCCAGATCAGCTTTTTTATTTTTAATTTTTTGTCGATCCAGATGATTCTATTTTTTTCCCTTTTTTTTAAAAGTTCTTTCCTTTGTGAAAAACACCAGTTCATATTTTCTTATTACTACGTCGGTAAGAACGAAAAATATTATGCATATCTCATTACTTAGTCATTTGTATCTAAATGTAATTTCCAAAATACACGATTTACCAAAAAAAAACCGACCAAAACCGAGCAGCCTACACATATCCCACTTCTGTGCAAAGGCCTTCTCTTTTACAGAGGCCCATTGACATTCGCAACACTCGTGGGGTTGCAGGTGCGTTGCCTTTCAATAAAGTCGGCCCCGGCTACCTCACTGCCGAAACTGTCGCGTATAATGTTAATTATCGATGTTAATGAATATTGAAATCTCTTTCTCTAATAAATCAAATCGAGTCATCTTCATTTCAAATATGGTAAATAAAACTTTCCAATATCGATAAAAAGTACAGACATCTTTCGCCTTATTTGCATGCAAATATAGCACAAATAATATAAATAATAAAATCAAAATCTAATAACAAATGATATCAAGTACAGTAAATTAAAATAAAATAAGACCTCAAGTTATAACATCAAACCCTCCTTTCAATTTAAGTCCCCCACCAAAAATAGTACATTTTTGTGAGTTAGATCTCATTATCTTCAAAAAATACTTAAGCTGCGATTTGGTATCTTCCGCCGTACCATATACGGTCATCTATCGGTACAAAAAAACCTACAACTAAAAAATTATCGTTATATTTTCCAAAAATGCGTCAGTTATTAAATATTGTAAATAAGAATAGTCAACACATCAAGACTTCAAGACAAGTGCTTTTACATCCTAACGCATTAGGAACGCATTATGAACTTGCTACGCTACTAGTAGTAATTATTCATGAATTAATAAAATTAAGTCGCTTATCAACAAATAAATTAATTATAATTAAATTAGAGGATTTTAGATTAATTTTAAATAAATTTTTATAATGTATAAGCACTAGTCTTGGCTATTCTTATTTACAATATATTCTTAAGCAATTTTCTAAATAATAGCGCTAAAAACAAGTTATAATTAAATCGCATATCAATAAGAGGGGAAGATCTTATATTTTCTAATCGATTTTAGTGGAATCTAGTTTGGCGGCCGCGCTATTGTCTATAAATATCGACTGACATTTCTAAAACCATTTTAGCCGAACTTGTTTCAAAAGCTAGGTACCAGCGCCAATTCAATCGTTCGTTAAGAATGTCTAAGTAAAAGAAACCGGTATCAAGAAGAATGAAATGAACCACATTACTACTTTTCGTTCAATATTTACAAAAAAAAACCTTTTTTCTTTTTTTAACAATGGTATGTGGTTGTCGCGTTGAACTTGAATCGTTTACTCGACCGATTAATCTCATATTACCAGACTACAAATTAGAACGCAGGAAGCTGTGTCCGGTACGCGAGACGATTATTTATTATACTGGCCGACACTTCAAATCAACCATTTCCTCATTTCACAACATTATCTAAAGAGAAAAAGAATCGGGCTATCTAACAAATGCAACGTGATGTAATATCATAGATCCTTAAGTATTGCATGTTTTTTCTAGTTGAGCGTACAAATACATATAGATAGCCTTATATTAATAAATAGTAAGTTGAGAAATTACAGAAGAACAAAAAAGTTAAAAAGTAAAAAAAAAGTATCAATTAACAGTGGTATTAAAACCGCAGGTTTCATAACAGATCGTTCCTAATGTGGTTATTGATGAGAGTATTCACGCCGCGCTTGCGTTGCAGATGACGGAGGAGGCGCTCTGCCCGCGGGGGCTGTGTGTCGCGTGCACGGACGTGGCCATCAGCGCGTTCGAGTTCCGCGTGATGGTGCGCAACTCGCAGAAGATTTGGTCCAACTGCCTTGCCAGCATTGACTGCGCCGCCGAGTCCTGCGTGCCGCCGCGCTCCTTCTACGCGGTGATGAGAGCAGACCTCTCGATGTCGTCCGTGAACGAGTTCGTCGGCGACTCCAAGTCCCTCTTGAACCATTTGTTCAACCGCCTTTCCAAAAAGAAGCCCGTGGCTACGGAGAGGAGGCCAAGGGCCGCGCGCACCGGGCCCCCCTGCGGCTGCACCGACTGCGGCAAGCGCTTCCTCAGCCCCTACTACTTGAACCTGCACCTGAAGAACAGTGGTCAGAAGGAGGCCTGCATGCTCTGCGGCTCCGTGGTGATCAGGGGGCTGGAGATGAAGGAGCACCTGCAGACCGCCCACGGGGAGCAGGCCCACCTCTGCAACGACTGTCCAATGCTGTTCGCGGACGAACTCGAGCTGAGGAAGCACGCGAAGAAGTCGCACAGGGCGGGCGCGCTGACCTGCGGCGACTGCGGCCGCACCTTCCCGCGCCACACCTCCTTCGAGGTGCACTCGCAGATGCACGCGGTGCGCACGTGCCGCGCGTGCGGCGCCCAGTTCACGAACCGCGGCTGCTACCGGGAGCACCGCTCCAAGTGCGAGCCCGAGGCGAAGCCCGACATAAAGTCGGTGCCGCGCAGCCGCCGCTCGAACATCCGCGACCCGGCCACCTTCATATGCGACCACTGCGGCAAGACGTACCACTCGCGGCCCCAGCTGAAGAACCACATCGTGTGGATCCACATGGACATCCGGCCGCACCAGTGCCAGTGGTGCGGCAAGCGGTTCTACACGCCCACCCGCCTGGCGGAGCACAGCGTGGTGCACACGCGCGAGCGCAACTTCGAGTGCGACATATGCGGCGCCAAGCTGGTCTCCAAGATGGCGGCCGTGTACCACAGGCGGCGGCACACGGGCGAGAAACCCTACGAGTGCGACGAGTGCGGCGAGAGATTCATATCGTCGTCGCGCCGCTCGGAGCACGCGAAGCGCCGCCACGGCAAAGGCGTCAGGATGCAGTGCATGGAGTGCCCGGCGAGCTTCGTGCGCAGCCACGAGCTGAGGAAGCACATTGAGCGCGCGCACAGGACGCACGGACCGCAGATGATGGTGAAGGTGAAGGCCTAGCCGGAAGCCGACCAGAGACAATTGGGCTCGACTTTCGAGTTGCCGCTCGACGGCGACTTCAGTTCTGCCTTTTGTAGGTGATGGACACATAAATTGTGAATTAATTTAAAAAAAAATTGTTGTGAAATGCATTGTTGATGTGAATGGTTTTTAGTAAAATTGTATTCATTGTATAAAAAATTATGTACTTGATGTCACATACCATACTTATTGCATACCGTAGTCTTTTCTAATTTTCCCATCCATGAAATTACTGCTCTAGTTAAGGACAAACTGGTGCAAACCCACTAATAGTAGTCCTATTTTTTTTTACTCTTTTATTTCCTGTAATAGTACTAATAGCAGGAAAACCCGCTTAAGTGGCTTCTGGGTTAGTTGGGAACTTAGTGTCACGACTGTGGTCCGAATTTATAATGAGTTTTTTCACAAGCATCAATAAACCCTTGTCTGGAAATAATTAAACCTCATTAACTAGGACCTTTAACTTGTGATACGAATTATAGAACTAAAAACTTAGATTTCATTAGTACAAATGCGTATTGTGCAGGCAGCAACCTATCTACATAATAATAATTATTGTGTTATACTTTGTTTGGAAGGGATTGGTTAATAAGTCGACCTAAAAGAACTATCGTAGTCGAAAATATTTCCCGCTTGCTGCAGTGTTTATTCCTTAGGAATGTTTTCCATAAATTAACCAAACAATTCCTCAGAGAACTCCTCATGATATATTCGATAGAAAATGCAAATGGATGCAACATCACTGAGCTGGCCTGGTGTAAGTCCAGCCCGAGAGGGCCGCTCCGAGTGGGCTTATTGAGCCCACTCTGGATGCGTGCTGGAGGGTACAGAGGACAGGTTGAGGGTGGTAGAGGTGGAACCATTCTCCCTGTCTTCTGCTACCGAGGAGGAGTCGCGGGGGGGAAGAGGAGTGTCTTTATTGCGATGCGCCGTTCTCCCTACCCTCCGCGGCCGAAACGTGGTGAGTGGCTGAGCCACAGACCAGGTCCGCCGCTGGGGGCTGGGAGGCTTGATGCTTATTAGATGATGATGCTTATTAGCACTGGCTCTCCTGGCTATCATGGCCGCGAGGGCGGGTATGCGTAGGCATTTCCCCCACCTGTAGCCTTTTTGATCTGGTCTGACAAGTGGCAGCACAATAAACTTGTCAAGCCTAAAGGACCCGATTCCAGGGCCGTTAAACTAATAAAAAATCAACTTGTCATTAAAGATTTTGGCATTGACAGTTGAATTTACTTCGATCCGACCAGATTGTTAGCTTTTGGTTTCGGTTTTTAAATGAAACGTCGACCGCAGCCATGTCTTTTCACAGTGATTTGAGGCAGCTACTCAAGCCTTACTATTGGATAAATATTTTACTCAGCCTATCATACGTAACATGCAAGAGGACCGGAGTCATTTGCAACTTCCTATTTCCCGAGGCGGACTGCGAGCTAGACAGCCGCGAGACGGAAATACTATTCTTCTTAATCATTGTTGTAATGTTGAGGACGAGGAAGGCGGGAAGCGTGACGATGGTTAATTATTTGTCGGCTTCTTTCGTCTACACGAAGATCGCAAACCTAATACTTTGGCTCTACGCCGATGTAAGGTAAATATTTGGTATAACCACCTTTATAGCCTTTTAAAATTAGCGGCTATATAGCTTATTACTATTCTGAGATGACTGTGGTAGGGCCGCGTAGAAGTTATTGCTGTTGCATGAATGAGCAGACTCGTCCGATGAAGTACCATGACCTCGCAGAAGACGGGTCTGAAGTGGAAGTGGGATACCTCTGCGTTTCGCTGGTGAGTGAGGTAGCTGGGGTCCAATTGAGTTGCAGATGCTTATGGGCACAGATTATCAGTTAATATCAGGTGAACTACCAGTTCACTTAACACCTTTTCGCATAAAATTTGTTTGCTGACACAGGTCCAAATAAGCATACATGTTCATAAAATTTTCAAATAAATTCAATTTTGACTACACCAACTTTCAAGTTCTATTATGACAAGAATTTACTAGAAGAGACCTTGAATATCCTCAATTTTAGGCCGGGTTTGGACCTTAATTACAACTTGTTTATAGGTATGGCCTTCCATATGGGGCAATCTTAGTCTTATCTGCTCTTCTACTCCCGGAGCCAACTTACTCCGGTCCAGAGCATGTCACCTATTTCCGGGGCCTCCAGACCCTAGAAGATGAACTTAAACATCACAGGAATGTTACCTGGATTGTGTGCCTGTATGCTGCATGGCATCCAGCCTGTGTCAACTTTGCACCAGTATTTGCTGAGCTCTCTGCCAGCTATGGATTGGACAATTTAAAATTTGGAAAGGTTGACGTAGGCAGGTGTGTATGTTCTCAAGTTAAATTTTAAAATTATTTGTTGTGCCTCTTGAATGGTAGATGTGGCTAATGGGATCACTTTCAAACCAAAAAGACACTTATGGACTGATTAAAAAACTATTTATTTTAACTTAAACATTTTTGAATTTATTTTTGATGAAACATAATTTATATAAAATACATAACATTATGAAATTTATACAGGATGGTTTTTCTAAAAATGCCCAAATTCACACAGGAGGTTCAGACTTGGTAGTATAATTGTTTATTGAAATAAAAACAAACTTTTTTTTTTTTTTCAAAAATAAAATGCCATTCCATTCCCTAAAGAACAGAACTTGTTCACAATACGGTAGTCACTCATAAATGCGTTGTATACTTTGAAACGAACTTGTGTGCATGTTAGTTATGAATGATCACCCTAAAAATGATTAAAATAAATGAGTTGCCCATAAATCACGCACTTTATTGAGTTTCAAATGAATGTATTTAAATAATTACGAGTGATTTTAAATATGTATCATTTTTTATATAACATTATTTTTGTCTCGAACTTAATGAAAAAAAAGGAAACACTTAGAAAAGCCTCCCTGAATAAAATACAAGAGTTAGGTCAGATAACTAGACATACTTCTACTACTTCAACTAGCGATTTTCACAGAATCGTCATAATTCAGTCTGAACAAATAAAAATGACCTTCCAAATTTAAAGTAATTCAAACATAATACATAAACGAAAAAAAGAGTATGTATAATCTGAGATTACCAATCAACAGTGCCTATAGGGCTATGGTGTTTTCTTACTTCTGTGCATATCCTCATAACTTTTGTCTAAATGGCCCGTTTTAACTTGGGTAGTACTGATGCAATTCAGAAGATTAGAAGCAAAGCCCCACCTCTTAGTGATTTGTAAGGGGGTATACAAATATTATGTAAGCAAAATTTAAATGATTAATGATCTTAAATAAGGTACAAATAAGTAAAACATAAACTCTCCTCTTTCTTCAAATCCTGATATATATGAGATATGTTTCAGAAAAAAACTCTTTATTTTAAGATTTTTTCCAAACCTTAATTTTACTCTAAAAAAATTACTTTTATTCATATTTTAAAATATGCAACTTATTTACATATTGCTAATTTCGCCATAAAGACTATGGAAAATGTAAGCCCGAGAGAGGTTAAAAAAAACCTCCACGATCTTGCTTAAGTAATACTTGAATGTAAAATGTAATACCTAACGACAGCAACCCCACAGATATTGTATAGTAATTATTAAATATTAAGTGCTACACTTGAAAAGTCTCATATTCAGCTTTAAACCTTGTGCAACAATCACATGAAGCTGGCCTAGGCAAAGGCCACTAGATATTTTAAAGCTAGATTTATTGTTATAGATGTTAGGGTTTGAATTCACATTGTTATGATAGTCTATACAGATTTTGCTAATAATAGTACAAATAGATACAAATGACATGATGTATAACCACTTAGTGTGGAGATTCTAAGCGATTCGCTAATTAAATGTGATGAAATGCCATTGAAGTGAGAAATGTAGGTCATTTGGTGGTAATTTATTGTATTGGTGTGGAGGTTTGTCTAAATCAGCAGATTCCCTCTGGAATTGTAACTCTCACAATATTTAATGCTTTGTTCTCCTAACATCTATTTCTACAGGGTGGCTTTTCTAAAGGTGCCCAAATTCACACAGGCGGTTCAGACTCGGTAGTATAATCGTTTATTCATACGAAATAAAAACATTTTTTTTAAATTGCCATTCCATTCCCCAAAAAACAGAACTTGTTGACAATGCGGTAGTCAGTGATATAAATTCGTCGTATACTTTTGAAACCAACTTGTGTGCCTGTTACTTATGAATGATCGCGCGTAAAATAAATGAGTTGCCCATAAATCACGCACTTTTTGAGATAAGTGCAAATGAATGTATTTAATTAATTATGAGTGATTTTAAATATTTACCATTTTTTATGTAACATTATTTATGTGTAGAACTCAATTTAAAAAATGGATACACTTAGTAAAGCCTCCCTGTATAGAAGATGGTAATCACCGAAAAATGTTACGTTTGAGTCATGTCCCGAGTCGAATAAGAAATTTTCAGGCTGTACAATTTTCAGATACCCAGAAGCTGCCGCAAAGTACAGGGTACAGGATGGCCCCACTAGCAGACAGCTGCCCACTGTCCTTATCCTAAGCGAAGGTCAGGAGAAGATGAGGAGGCCCCAACCCGATCACAGCGGCAAGCTACAAAAGTCAGTGCTTCTTATACACACTTTTCTTAGCTTTATCCATATGTATCTTATTAGTTTTTTACTCTTATTAATCATAAATGTCAACACAAGTTCACCTTGTGTTTTATAGTTATCAATAAGGCCATTATTTAACAGATATAAAGAAAAAACAATTCATCATTGCTTATTAAACATACCCAAGAATGTTTTTAAGTAAATAATTATTTATTGATAAGGAAACAATATTTCTCCGCCCAGAGAAGCAAGCATGTGACCAAGTGATAGATTTTAATTGTTGTTGCCTTTGTGATCGAATCAAGATATTAAGATGTTGAAAAATAATCATTTGTTCTGGTGCAATCTTCTTATTTTATTTACCAAAAGTACAAAGATAGACTGTTTTGATTTGCCACTACCATAATGATCCATTGTATTAGTCTATGTAAATAGTTTACTTTATTATATCTCCCGTAAACTCCCTCACTGGACAGAATGCAAAAGTACAAATGCTTCAAATTCGCGCCGTCTTTTGGAGTTCGCCACACAAGCCCTTCCACGTCTGCTACAGAGGCCGCTGCGTGGCAAAAACAACGCTACACTGTTGGCAACTATGACCATGAACACTGATAGTTGACCGTCTGTTCCCAACGCTTATGTCTTTGGATGTCGTTTCCAGATTCCTGTTCTCGAAAGACAACGTGAAGGCAGCCTTCGACCTGGACGGCCTTCACCAAGAGTGCAAAGAGAAACTTGCCACGGCGAAGTCCACTAAGAAAACTGAAAAGACCGAGTAGACCAAAGTCTTTTTCTTACATTGTCTAATTAATGTAAAAGCGCCACATGTTAGAAGTACGTATGCAAATTAAAATGGGTATATCCAGAAGAATTGCATTTATATGATTGCTTTTTATAATTTAAGACTAAATGTTTTATATTTGAAGATCTGATTTTGTGTTTGTATAATTTTTATGACGAAGACGGTGACCTGTCATTACCTAGTCCTAACCCTGCCAGCCCAATATGGTGTTAACTTTTTATTGTTATATATCTTTATAAACAACACTCGGACAAACCATGTTGTTACGAAAAAACTTCAAAGAGTAAACTTATCAGTGTTAGTATTTTTAATGAAATTTAAGTATTTATTTCTAATCTCTTGTGAGTTTTACAACGTTTATTCTGCAGCGCTTGCAGCTGCTGTTTCTTAATATATCGCAGATTTTGTATAATAAATGTTACAAATTGAAAACTGTTTTATTTCATGTATAAGTATTTTTATGTACAATCCAGCGTCGCAGTGGATCTGGGTGTTTATTTACTATGGGAGTTGACGTGACAGAGTTGATAGGTGACGTGCGGCCGGTAGTAAAAAATCAAATGCGAGTGGGACTCGATACGAAGGTTACACCATCACGATAGTATAAAACAAAGTCGCGCCGCCGTCTGTCTGTCCCTATGTACGCTTAGATCTTTAAAACTACGCAACGGATCTTGATGCGGTTTTTTTACTAGATATATTAATTCAAGAGGAAGGTTTATATCTATAATACATTGCACTCGTGCGGAGCCGGGGTGGGTCGCTAGTTATCTATAAAAACGGTAAAAAAATCATGTCTGTTGCACGGGAGACCCACTTAAATGTTTTTTTATTCTATTTTTTTTTAGTATTTGTTGTTATAGCAGCAACAGATACAGCCTGGTGACAGACAGACAGCGGAGTCTCAGTAATAGGGTCCCGTTTTAGCCTTTGGGTACAGAATCCTAGTTAGTCCATACCATCTACAAAACTTTTCATATGAAGGGCCTACCCGTACCCATATTCCATAACGTTGGTAGGGCCACGCAAGTGTTCGCTGTTGCACGAATGGGCACGACCTTCCGGGTAAGTACCACGACCTCACAGAAGAGCGGTGTAAAGTAGACGTAACACTTCTACTTTACACTTCTGCTTTTCGTTTGGTGAGTGAGGTAGCCGGGGCCCACTTTATTAAAAGGTGGCAACGCATCTGCGACCCTACATGTGTATGACAAATTTCAATGGACGGCGGTTAACACCAGGTGAACCGCCAGCTCGTCTGCCACCTCACATAAAAAAAGCTATTAAAAGCCTAGCTATTTTAGTCCCAAACTTTACGCATACACAATAATTATAATCCCGAACACATTGCGTAAATAAAACACACAGGTCACGACTAGAACATTCTTTATTATTAATTAATAATAAATATATAAAACTAGCATCGCCACAGTTCCGATATTTATAAACTAAACTAAAATAGTCAGTCATGCAGAGCTGCCCTCATAGCAAATTAGTTTTACACCCTTTGACCATATACTTCTCAAGTATATAATCGAGACAACTATATATCAAAGTTTACACCATTGGGTCTCCAATTAAAGACAATTAAAACTATACAGAACAACTAGTGTTAAATTGCATAATTGGCAGACAATTACTATTTTTTTCTTATTATATTTACATCTCGACTTCTGCGATTGAATACTATTAAAGGAAATACAATTCTTTAATTCTAGCATAGTTAATCTTACGTTTTTAATCTTTTTATCTTTCACAATCTGCTTAAGAAATCGATAACAATAACATTGTTATCTGTTTGTTTTCGGACACATTTTTACACAACGTTCTCTAGTCCCAAGCTAAGCAACGCTTGTACTATGGGTACCAGAAAACTGATAGACATACTTAAACATACTTTTCTTTTGTAAATAAATACACATTATACATATATAAACACCCAGACACTAGAAAAACACTATGTTCATCACACAATATTTTTCCAGTAGTGGGGATCGAACCCACACCCTCTGGCGCAGAACGCAGGTACACTACCGACTACGCCATTCGGGTCAAATCTATGTTTAACTTTGTAGAAAGAGTGCCTCTTTTGAGTTGTGTAGATACCCTAAATATGTTTAGCCTATAACACTAGTGCCCATATAAGAAAGAATTCTTTGAATTGTAAAAGCAACACCAACTATATGGTGTTAAAATCAATGATGTATAATAAACATGACTCATGACCATACTGCGCGGCGTTTAAAATTGTTCCGCTTTGCGATATATGACATTAAGTGAATGTGATAGATGATATAGAACATTTGATGCGGAAAGAGATAACAGTCTATAGAATTGCACTCTAATTACACTGTAACTAGTGTAATTTGAGAGAGTTTCGGCGCGCTAGACAAGAACTACATTGGCAACTTATAACAATTCTTTGACATTTATCTGTAAGTACCCGGAGGACCGAGCTTTGCTCAGTTTGTTTTTTTTTTTTTTGATAAATCGTGTATTTTGGAAATTACATTTAGATACAAATTACTGAGTAATGAAATATGCATAATATTTTTCGATCTCACCGGCGTAATAATAAGAAAATATGAACTGATGTTTTTCACAAAAGAAAGAACTTTAAAAAAAAAGGAAAAAAGTAACGAAATAACAAATCGACAAAAAATTAAAAATAAAGAACGCAATGATCTGGAATCGAAAAAAAAGTAAAAAATTAATGTGATCGTGACGCGAACCACGGCCGTCTGTTTTGGGGCCGCCCGATTACCTACCGAGCTATTATGACATTTTCTCTTGCGGCGAAATTTACCATCATATTCGAATTATATTTTTCATTCCCTGAAAACAGGGATAAAAGGGCATTTTCTAAAAATGAAACCTAGCTAGGTCGATTTTTCGCCCCCGAATCTACGCACATACTAAATTTCATGAAAATCGCTGGAGCCGTTTCCGAGATTCCGATTATATATATACAAGAATTGCTCGTTTAAAGGATAAGATTCTAATTTACTTAATTAAACTGTTTTCAATAATTAACTGCTATTGTTAATGTCTTTTATCATAAACAAAGAGTACTGGCAGACAGGGTAAACTTTTTATTTATTTTTTCTTTTGATACGGTGGAGAATTATAGCTTCTTACGTGCGTACATAAGTATAGACTATAGACTCACGTTTTATTTTTTTATTTCGAAAATATGTAGGTTTCCTCGCGATATTTTCCTTCACCACGGAGCTCGTGATAAATCAGCACTCAAAATGAACACAAGAATGCTATATTAAAAGTGGGTGCCTGGACACTGAGCTATACAGCTACAAATTACATAATATTTAATAATTACAAATTACTTCATTGCTTATTGCATAAAGAAAAAGGTAGACTGGTGTTATATAAAATTGTAGCAAAGTGAAAAAGACACAAAGTGTTACTTCTTATGGAAAAATGAAGAAAACAATGGTAGAATGGAGAATCTTCTATCAATTATCAATAGTTGAATAATTTAGCTAATACTATTAATAACCTAAATTCATACATGACTAATCACTAATGTTCAGATTGAGAGTGATTCTTTAAACGCAGTTAATACGTGCGGTAATCTTACAGATCTTAACTGCATGTCTTTTTACTTTCCTGGGCACAGGAAGCAGTTTAGGACTTTCTGCAATAAAGTCGCAGAAAATCCCAAACTGCTTCACGTCTTTCACAGTCTACTGATGGAGTTTGGAAGAGAGTAATAAACATAAGGCATAATCATAGCTTCATAGTTTCAACCATACGCAGCTGAGAATTTAAAATCTAGATACAAGCATGCCGAGGATACTTATAGGACAAACATCTCAAATATCATGTCCAACACATTCAGCAGCTTTAGGAACCTCGGCTTGCTCTCATCTTCGCCCTTCGCCTGTGTCGACTTCTCTTTACCTATCTTCTCCTTGTCTGAAAGGTGAACATTATTTCTGATAATAACAGATAAAGTGAGTGATCGTTTATGAATTATTCAATACCGTGAGCTGAAGGATGATACTCAGGTACTTCTTTTACATTCTTTCAAACCAATAGGTGGCGATACATAACCTAGGAAATAATACAAAGCCATCATTGATAGCCTTGATTTCAGCAATGGCAATTTCAAAAGCCCTGTGAAAACTTAACTTTTTCTGCTGTAGCGTTCTGACAGATTTAGTGTTAGATGAGGCAAAAGTGGCGAGGCCTATACAGCGTGTCGTTACAACCGCGAAATGAACACACATAAAGAGGATAACTTTTTAAAATTGTATTAAGCATGTACATTCTTTAAACATCAATATTTACAGAGTTATTAAATTTTCCAAAACAAACTTAAAAAATTTTAGAACACCCTTACGTATAAAACTGTAACGTAACGTTCATTTGTAAAGGTCACAAAGCATATGAATGGGTTGAATGAATTTAAAAGAGGCTTGTAATGCGATGCTGTGGCAACAAATGAAAACGTCCCTGAATGTATGAATCAGTCAGTTGTAGTTATATAGGATGTTACAAATTTTGTTTCTATTTTATTTAATTAGCTTATTTGAAAAATATATTTTTTTAATTATGGATCTATTTAATGTTTTATATTTTTTTTAGATTATTGGTAAGTAGTGTTAGACGTGTGTTCATTTATCTGGTTATTGTCGCGGTTGTAACTTCACTCTGTATATGTCAATAATATGCCAACTTTTTTGGAACAAAAACAACAATATCCAGAAAAAACATCATTGTGTAAAAACTTCATATCAATCGATAAGATGCCTCCATACTTGCTTGAGGCAACAAATAGAACTAATTAGTTTGCATGCTATGATGATAAAGTGATTTTCCAATGAATACTTTCAGATAAATACTGACGGCTTGAAATTTCCTGGTGTGCAGAAGGATCTCAGTTCTCACCTAACCTCTCGGTAGCGCTATGCTTTATGCTGTGCTCCATCTGGCTTTCGGCATTCATTTTTGAGGTGTCGAGGAACACCTGGATGCTGTACTCTGTTACGGCGTGGGACCAGTGACCGAATACGCCGATGCCTGGAAGGAGAAAAGATAAACATACAGGGTGGCTTTTCTAAGTGTATCCATTTTTTTATTAAATTCTAGACATCAATAATGTTATATAAAAATGATAAATATTTAAAATCACTCCTAAGTTATTAATTACATTCGTTTGAACTTGACTCAAAATGTGCTTGATTAGTGCCATAAACTCATTTATTTTATGCGTGATCATTCATAACACGCACACAAGTTCGTTTCAAAAGTATATGACGCATTTATGAATGACTACCGCATTGTCAACAAGTTCTGTTTTTTAGGGCACAGAATAGGCATTTTTTTTAAAAATCAGTTTGTTTTTATTTCAATAAACGATTAACTACTACCAAGTCTGAACTTCCTGTGTGAATATAGGCACCTTTAGAACAGCCACCCTGTATACAAGACAAAAATTCTCTGTGTTAACAACTAGCTCATTATGGATTTGTTCATATTTTTTCTGTTATTTTTATCTTAGTTGCTTAGTATTACTTTTTTGGAATCAAATGGTGTTTTTAGTCCATATTTGATAATATAATTTTTTGACAGACATTTGATAATATAATTTATGCATAAATTTTGTAACTTTTGTTTATCGAGTGTTTTATCTTTATTAAATGAAACTACTTTACGGATTTTATCGCGTTTTTTTATTTTAATTTAAATTCCCGACGTTTCGAACCCTTTCCAGCGTTCATGGTCACGGGACAGACCGTAAAGTAGTTTCATTTAATATGCATAATATTCGCGTAAAATCAAGAAAACAATATGTTTTATCTTTAATAAATATTTCTATATTTTCTCAAACTTCTTATGCTAGTGGCAGCAAAACAATTAACAACATTAAACATACAATAAAACTTGTCTTGTATCTTGTATTAACTGATGTTTGTGCTTTCAGTCCAGAGACTATTAAAGCTTCATCTGACGCAGAACCGGTGGGCTAGCCAGAACCCACGGGTTTGGGCCCTCCGCTGTGGGTAGGGCCGCGCATGTGCTCATGCGTGCGTTTAACTACGGCATGTCATCTAAGGGCCATCGAAGTAGCGGTGCGGACCGAGACCCCGATGGCCGTCGACTGTGTTTTTAGCTAATCGGTGGCTGGGGGCGGTGAGAACCGCCCTGGAACGCGGGTGTACCTTGTGTACGCGTTGTGTTGGTCTCGCCGTGCTCGGAGGCGAGGGCGAACTAATGTGTTTGTTGCTACACTAACTGTGTGTGTAGTGTTATCCGGCGGGACCCCCCGACGGTGGGTCCGACGTACCTAAGTCCCCTTCCTCGACCAGGTCGATGAGGACGTTTCGCGGGCGACGCTTGTTGACGCTCGCGTTTAGATCGGGTTGGTAATTTGCTGCGCTTACCACCAGAGGGTTGGGATGATGTTCGGCTCTATCGAAGAACCGTTTGGTCAGGTCTTTGAAAAATTCGCGAATCATCGGGAGTCTGCAATCACTGTGCAGGTCGACGTTGCGTTGATACCACTGCGCACCGGTTGCGCGGCGGATGAACTTATTTTGCACTACTTGCAACTTGTGCAAGCGAGTAGGGTGCGTGTGGGCGAAAATCATGCATGCGTAGGACATGATTGGCCGTACGCAAGCTTTGTATAAAAGTAATTTGTGTCTTAAGGACATTTTACTTGACTGGTTAGTTAAAGTGCTTAGCCGGCCGGAGACGAACGCGGCTCTGTTACGGACGTTATTAATATGCGCTGTGAATGACATACGCGAGTCGAAAGTGACTCCTAAATATTTTACCTTTTTCTCCCAGGGGAGCGGTTGGCCATAAAGAGATATTTGCCCTAGCATTCTGCATTGGCGACGACCTTTATAAAGATGTGACGGGTAAGTACTTCGTGTGAAGTGAATCGCCACACTCTTTTCGGGATTTACTTCAATTCTCCATTTGCGGAACCAATCGCCGAGGCGGTTGGCGGCGCTTTGGAGTCGAGTGGTTAGTTGACTAAGGTTGCGGTCTGAATAAAAGAGCGCAGTGTCATCCGCGAAAAGCGCGACATTGACGTGGGGGTCTTTTGGTATATCACTCGTGTAGAGCGTAAAAAGTAAGGGTGAGAGGCAGGAGCCTTGTGGAACGCCAGCCGTGAGGCGGCGGCTAGTGGATAGGGCGCCTTCAACTCGATATCGAAAGGAACGGTTCGACAAGAAGGCCTGAATGGTGTGTACAAGCCTGTCTGGCACTTTGAGTGAGAACAGCTTGTAAAGCAAGCCGTTGTGCCAGACTTTGTCGAATGCCTTTGCGACATCGAAGAAAAGAGCCCCCGTGCTAATATGTTTAGGGTGATTTAGGCCTTTTAGGATATGTTCCGTTAGGCGGTATAATTGATCGGGACAGGAATGTCTTGCTCGAAAGCCGAATTGTTCCGCCGGTAGAAGGCCGTTGGAAAACACGTGGTCTTTGAGCCTGTTTAATAGAAGCCGCTCGTAAAGCTTCCCCAGGCAACTAAGGAGGCTGATGGGACGATAACTAGAGGGCTGATTGGCTGGTTTATTCGGCTTGCGAATGCCGATAACCGTGGCTTCTTTCCAGTCGTCCGGAAAGGAACAACTGGAGAGTAAAGTGTTGTAAATGGTCGCCAGTAAACAGATAAGTGGGCCAGGGAGAGCTTTAAGGATTTTATTACTAATATTGTCTGGGCCCGGGGCGGATTTGGGTTTTAAATTTTTGATAATATCTTGGACCTCTTCGGGGGTCACTGAGTTTAATGGATCGCCTTCCGGTGGAAGCGCAGCCCTAGTTTCGATAACGCGGTCCACCTCCGTTAGGTGGGCTGTGTCGATGTGTTCGCGCGATGGCGTACATTGCTGCTCTAGGTTGTCCGCAAGGCATTCGGCTTTTTCGGAGTCATCTAGGGCTAATGAAGTGCTATTAGGCATTGCTAACGGCGGTAGGGATTCGCGGGGCTCTGCTTTCAGACTGCGGGCCAACCGCCAGTAGGCGGTGTGCGATGGCTCGATGTCCTCTAGGAGATTGTCCCACGTTGTATGTCGGTGTTCCGATACACGATCTTTGACTTCTAGCTGAAGGCGTCGAAGTAGGGTTCGGTTCGATTCCGATCGGTATCGGTCGAAGGCGCGTTTGGCTGCATTTTTCTGTCTAATTAGCAGTCTTAGGTCGGGCGGAAAGTTAAACCGTCGGTCGCCCGACAGTTTCACCGTCCGTTCCGAGTCTGTGACTGCGGAAGTAATGGTTTCTCGGAGACTTGCTATCGCTCGATTTGCGTCATCGAACGTAGCTATCGTCTCGGGTAAGTCTACTAAGTCCTGGGGGTCCAAGGCCTTGAGTTTGACCTCAAGGCGATGCCAGTCCACTACGGTTTTGGTCGGAGGGACCGCGCCGGCGTTCTGGCCCAGTTTGCACAGGACCGGCCTGTGGTCTGATTCTAATTCTTGGATTGTCTCTATCGACGTGATGTCGAGGGAGACCTCCTTGAACAACATGATATCAAGAATACTCGGTGTCGAATGCTGGTAATCGTCCACCGTAGGATATCTTGTGGGAGTCACAGGAGCGATTATGCTATAATTTAAATCGTCAGATAAGTTAAAGAGCTGCCTACCGTTGTTGTTAGCGCAAGTTTGGGGGTCCCATGAGCCGTGTTTGCAGTTTAGATCTCCTGCAATTATCACGGAAGGGCCTAAGTTAAGTAGCGTTTCTAAATCGCTTTGTAGAAGAGTTTTATTCCCCGAGAGGTAGGCTGAAACTAGTACAAGCGGCCTGTGGCCGGTGAGCGCTAACCTACACGCGGATGCCTCTATATGTCTTAGCTCTGGGATATCGAGCGGGCTACAGTGCAAGGACCGTTTATAATATATTAAGGTACCTCCCAGACGGTTTGCTAACCGGTCGTGGCGGACTATATTATAATTTGCGATTTTTGGATCGCGTCTGCTAGGTTTCAAGAAGGTCTCTTGCACTAGAAATATATCGACGTTATAATCGCGAAGGAATTCTGCGATTTCGTCCCTTTGGCCCCTAATGCCGTTTGCGTTAAAATACGAAACAACCAGAGCCCGAGGTTTTAATCTACCTGCGGTTGTACTTTCCATTTTAGTTTTAGTAGCGGTTCTAGGTAACGACGCGGCGAAGCGCGGTTTTATTGCCCGGACTATAAACCTTTATGGTTGATTTGTAAACACCCAAAGGGCGTCTACAAGTTTTTTGTGCTCGTTGAGCGCATTAAGTCGATCGGTGCCACATGTGGCGGCCGATAACTTTGTAGATAGGACGGCGAGCTCTTCCCGGTTTATGCGTTCCAGGAAGCTGCAGATGTTTGCCATTTGGGCAAAAGGGTCGTCTTGGTTCGCGGAAACGACCGGTGTAATAAAATGCACCTGCGGCCTCGGTGCTTGTTGTTTGACAGGCTGCGGTTGGAATGTCGTCGGTCGTGAGGCGACCGGAGGCAAGGCTACCTGCGCGACTGCCTGAGGTTTCGCCCAGGCGTTTACGACGGGTGCGGGCGCGGGAATGTACTTCGCCGGCGCGGATTTCGGGGCCGCGATTTTCGCGAGCGTAATTTTTACGGGTGCTTTCCTCGCGGGGGTTTTTGGAGCTTTAGCGCAGCCCCTGTAGCTAGCCGGGTGGCCGGTAGTCAAACAATTTACGCAGTCCGGTGGATCTGCGCAATCTTTAGGACGCGTGCAATCTGTCGTGCCATGGTCACCGATGCATTTGACGCACCTAGGGTGAGCAAAACAGTTGCGGGCTGTGTGGCCATAGTGTTGGCAGTTATGACACTGCGCAACAACGCCTGACTTCCGTGGAGGCTCAACGACGAGTTCGCTAAGCCCACAGAGCCTCTTCAAATTAAAAATTGCCTTACCTTCCGGGGTAGGGTCCAACTCCACCATTACAATGTCCATCGGGACACGGGTTCTGGGGTGACGTAGGCGACGAACGGCGTGCACCGGGTATCCCTGAGTGCGGATGTCGATTTTTACATTGTCGACATCCGACTCTTTTCGGCCTTTATGACTACCCGAAGTTTGCGTTCTTCAGGCAGCGAGTAGGTATGGAAACCTACTTTGTTTTCGCGTAAATATTTAGTGACGCGGCGGAAGTCATCGATGCTATCGAGGTATACACGGATACCTTGATGGGTGTTCTTCGACCGGGGGTCTCGAATATTGTGGCGTTCGAACCATACGCAAATTTGATGCCATTTAGCTTTCTCCTGGATGATGATAGGCGGAGGAGGCTTGGCTTTTCTTTCGGCGGCGTATTCGGGTGCCGGTTGGACTGCCGCGGCCGCCTTTTTGGCGGGCGTCGCAGTGGATCTATTAATTGAGGTGGCGGCCTCGCTTTCGGGGTCGCTATCTACAGCGGGGCGTTTCTTGCCCTTCTTTTTTCGTCCAGTGACGACGGTGAAGCCGTCGTCATTGGGTTTACCGGCGGGAGTTAAATCTACCTCCATATCCGATCCGCCGTCCGAGTATGAGTCGAGTACGACGGTGCACAAGGAGGCGGGTAGCTTGCGAGGAAGGCGCGACGGGCGTGTTCGCAGCGGCGGATGTCGACGCGACGGGCGCTTCTTGCGTCGCGGAAGGCAACGGGGTTACGGACGCAGAGGGCGCTGGAGATGGCGGCGATGCGATTGCCGGTGAAGGCGGGCTGTCGTTGGCGTATTCAACGACTAATCGTTGTTCGGATTCGAACGCTAGGTAGCTTTCCCAAATGTCGGGACAGCGTTGTCGGACGAACTCCTCGAAAAGGGAGCCCATCGTAAAGTATGTGCCTTTGGGGCTTAGGCCCCGCCGGCGTGTGTAAACTTAATAAGCCTCCCCACCTTGCGGCAGGGAGGAGTGTGCCTAAAAATAACACTTAATTCGCCTGCGCTTTAGGTGCGCTAGGGTGAGTACCTAGCTGTCGCCCAATGCAACAAGCACACAGTTAAAAATTAGGCAATGCCGCCTCTGAGGCGAGAAATGTGTGTAGAATTCTACTTACGGACAGGAACCTGCCTACGAGCACAACACTACACTAACACTAAACTATTGCACTACTTGCACAAATATTTAAATTGCAACCAAAGTTGCGAGTAGCGTCTAATTCGGGTGGCATGTGCCCTCCGTCTTAGAGAGACGTCCTTTCCGTACGAGAGCACGAAGCGGAATGACAATAAAACTGAAACACTTATTACCTAGGGGCCTCGGAAAATTCTCTGGGATAGCCACTATATCTGGTCCACATGTGATTGAACTAAAGTTGTTCCTATCTATCTCATAACTCGGCCTGCAAAATAGTGCAAATTAGGAGACACAATACAAAAATATTAGGATATATTGCATAAACTACATCAATAGGATGGCTGATCACTATCAGATGTACTTCAATAGTTGTATACATTTAGTAGAAGTTAAGAAACTATCATGTATTGTGCAGTAGATATCAAAAGTACTGTAAAGAATTGATTGCACTTTATTATGTAGGATGTAGAGCTATGATTTAAGTAATTGTTACTTGTATGAATTTCAAAAAACAATAAAATAGAACTCTAATAATAGTATAATTTAAACTTAAAATTGAAATCTTACAATTTTTTTAGTGGCGAAAGTTAGTTAACAAATGAGGGTTCACTCGTATGTAATGACAAAAATTACATTACCTTTTTAATTTAATAAAGGAAGTAATAATTTCACTGCTAATAAAACCAACCAAAAAGGTGTAAGTTATATAATTTCATATCTACTAAATCAATAATTCTGGAAAAATATCATATGCACTATATGTTCAGATATTCAAATAAATTAAACACATACATGTCCGTGGAAGTAACGAGGAACCGGCCTCCGAACTCAAGGACTGAATATTTTAGGTAAATGTAAATAACTTTAACTCAAATCAAATAAATTTTAAACGATAGAGAAAAATCACTTATGAATTTATCAACAAGCAGAATTCGGCGGTCGCTTATAGTTTTCGAAAAAATAAATAATGAAATAGTGTGATTTTTACTATAGAAATCCGCCAATTTTTTGTTGTCAATATGTCAATTCAGCTCGTATTTCTTGGTCATAAATAAAAACCTAACATCGAAGGTTAACTAACCTAGTCTATCCGAGTCTGATTCGCTCTGTGTCGGTTCTGTGACTCATTAAATTAAAAAAAATCGGAATATCGATACGTGTATGATGTCGCCCGCTTCCTATAATTATCATGTTGGCAGAACTATGTATTGAGTTTTTGAAGTCAAACAAATAAAATGGTGGATTTCTTAGTACAAAAAACAAGTTTTAAATATTTTTTTTTCTCGAAAACTATAAGCGACCGCCGAATTCTGCTTGTTGATTAATTCATTAGAGATTTATCTCTATCGTTTAAAATTTATTTTATTTGAATTACGCTGGAGTTAAAGTTATTTACATTTACAATATTTTGAAACGACAATATAAAATAAAGTAATAAATAGAAGTAGGTAAATCCTCATAAAATGAACGGACCTCATATTGTCAGCAACGTATAGGTCAGCATCCCCGGAGAGAGAGGTGAGCTCCAACAGCAGAGGGCCGCTGTGACCCAATTGCCAATAAGAGAAGTTACCAGCGCCGACAGTGCCCACTACTGTATCCAGGAGCACTTTGTCCAGGTCAATTTGCACATATCCGGACAGTATTGAAGAGATCGTGGAGATGCATATTATACCCATTATCACTAATATGAACTCCCTCCGCATTTTTCAACGATTGGTCAAAATACAAGCGAGAAAATTTATATTCACTTGACAAATCAAAGTTTGTATTCAACTGCTGTCAAGTGTCAATATGAACTAACAATCAATAAAATTTTCTCTGACTTAATTTAACGTTTAGGAACAGAATCATTTAACAAACATATTTTCTCTACAAGAAAATTATACATGTAAAAAAATGCTTTAATGTTTATTTTCCATATAGGTAACATTTTATATAAAAACTAGCTGATCCATAGTTTTGCATATAAATTATTTGTAGGATAGAAAAAAAATGTTTGGGGTGGACCACCCTTAACATCTAGGGGGATGAAAAATATATGTTGTCGGATTCTCCACTCTGGGCGATATGCACACAAAATTTCACGAAAATCGGTCAAGCCTTTTCGGAGGATTACAAACACCGGGACACGAGAATTTTATATATTAGAAAAAGAAACTATGCGGACATCGTCTGTTCTATTGCTCATCATGTTGATTTGTGGCTAAAATATACCGTTTGACTTTCTGTCCTTATTTCATCTAAGTTGATTCGTCACAATATGTATATCATGTTTTAAATGGTATTGGCTAGGTTTTTTACAACCAGCTACCTATCTGACATCACCCCTGCTTCGGAACAAACACCCAGATCCGGAACAATTATTTTTGGATGAACAAATATTTGTCCCGTGGGGGAATCGAACCCACAACCGCCAGCACCGAGGCCAATAGCCGTTAAATAACATACATGCTGTGCTTCTCACTAGTTGCACTACTCCGTCACGTGGAAACCAGTCCACTACCTGACGGAGCAGCTTCAGAAATTGCTAGAGCTAACGCTTACGCGGCAACAGAAATACATCATTAGTGAAAATTTCAAATGTCGCACTATCACGGTTCATGAGTTATAGTATGGCAACAGACGGACAGACAAACAGACAACGGAGTCTTAGAAACAGGGTCCCGTTTTACCCGTTGAGTAAAGAACCCTAAAAAGTAAGTAAAGAAAATGATTATCCACTAATATATAACTGCTGGCCAAAGACAACAGCAACATAGCCTCTCTCAGGCTGAAATTAAGTGCTGTCGTCTATGTTCTCAGTTAATAACAAATTATTACTGTTATTACAATGTTAGTTTCGTTATTTATTTCTTCATCAAATTGTCACAAGGGCTTGTTATGGAAGTACTCATGTGAACTTGTGAAACACCTAAGTCCTTCAATCTACTATCATGGAAAATACATACTTTATCGTCGTACATTTAATAGATAATGCAGGAAATGCGTGAGGTACAGTTAATAGCATTATCGCTTTATCAGACGTTGCCTCATGAATGAATCAGATATGAATGTACCCTGCGATAATTCGACGAAAATACGTAGTCGAAAGACAGATCCACGTGTAGAATGTAGGGGGAAAAGGGGTAATGGTTACTTCAGGTAAAATTGCAATAGTTAAAAGTTAGAAACAGAATCTTTATTGCAACCACCTCATAACAACGGTGGTAGGGCGACGCAGCAGCTTCGGCTGTTGCACGAATGGGCAGGCTCGTCCGGGTAAGTACCACGACCTCACAGAAGACCGGCGTAAAGTGGAAGTATAATACTTTCGCGTTTCGTCTGGTGGTTCTTTCGTGAGGTAGCCGGAGCCCAATTTCCAAAAAGGTTGTCAACATATCTGCATACTCTCGGCTGTAGCTGATGTCCATGGGTGGCGGTATTCATGTAACATCAGGTAAACAGTCTGCTCGTTTGGCAACTTTTCACACAAAAAAAAAAGTCTACTTACTTGGCTATTCTACTTACTTATTTGGCAAATAAAGGAGTTAAGTGAAAAAACAGTTTTGACTCCAATTGTACCGAGGTAATTGTGTTCACCTTGTGGGCAATGAGAATCAAACAAAAATTGCAGCTAAATTAATGAGCCAGGGCCTAGACAACCAACTGCGCTAGAAGTTGGTGGTGGTGGCGGCAGTGAACAGCATTAATGTCCCAGTTATTGAAGATTCTTCTTGACCTGGTGCTGGGTCATCAGTAGCATCTAACACATCATAGTTTTAAATGGCAGTAGTCTCCGATTGGAGCATTTCGGCTGGCAGAAAACCTTCTTCAGAAAACACGTCGGGGTTTATTGGGTAAATACAAGTAGCCCTAAATCCCGATTCCCATTTACTAATTGGTGAAACGTTATTAAATGTCTTCCGCAATAGGGGTGCTACTTCGTAAGGCATGATCTTCCCTGCAAGGTAAAAGACAACAACCAGTCACGTCCAGCTATTTTCGAAAACTGATTAAAATTGCAATTAAAAAGTCTTCATAAAAAATATTGGCCATCTTTATGAAGTCGGCCAAATCCCTTTCTTTTTGAAGTCTGATTACAGTCAGCCGTCCAATACGTGGTGCCAACTGAGATTTTTTATTAAATCAAAAAATATTGTAAACGACAATTACAATGCATGTAATAGTGATCACTAGTGGGCAATGGGGTCACCCGAGTCTCATTACCCACAATCACTCTAAGAAGAAAAAAAAATTAAAAACAAAATATATATTTGCAGCACACCTGATATATGTTGGAAATCGTTACACTGAATGTCTGAATAAAGGCGTACGGCGTACGAAAGTTACAAACAAGTAGATCAATAAATGTGATACTTACCGTTTATTTTGCGAGAGAGGAATTTTATAGCGGCAAGCCGCAAAATCAAAAATGACCTCTCGTTCCCGCTGCCGTAGCCATACAGGCGCAGCCGGCTCGCAACGATTGTAAGGTGGACCAAGCGGAGTAAGGAGGCCATTTACGCATCTTTAGTGATTGAAGATTTGTATATAAGTGGGTGACCACCATTACCCGCTATCTCCCATTACCCCTTTTTCCCCTACATGTTATTATAAATCAGCGCTAAGAATTGTACAAAAAGGAACTGTGACTATAACAGTAATTTGTATAAAACATTAATTAGATATTATATGAATTCTTATTCACATGCAGTTATCTATAAATTTTAGTTTGTATGTACGTTCGTTCTCTTATTTCGACTTAACAGATTCGGGTGGACTTGCCTAGACATTAGGTATCTAATATGACGTAGATATATTTGTATATTATAATAAACAATATTTTGATAAAAATATATTTTTATATTATTTATTATTATATTTACTACTACCATTTGGCGTAGTGGATAGCAAACATATGTCCTCCAGATGTTGTGGGTACGATCACGATTACTGGAAAAACAGTGTGATGAAAATAGTTTTTTCAGTGTCTGTATGTTTATATACCCATAAAAAGTATTTATTTATAAAATAAAAGAATATTTAAAACTTTTATCAGTTATCTAGTACATATAGTTCCACCTATGCATTGTTCGAAAAATATGAGTTTAAAAAATACCTTAATGATACCCATACGGTTAAGCATTGATTATGTAACATGAAAAATGGCACAAAATAAACTACCTACACGATATAATAATTATAATGCACTTTTATTTTTATTTCGTGTACTCTACCAACTTGATGTTAAGCAGTTCACCTTAATATTCGCAGGGCCGGATTTAGGGGAGGGCAACCGGGGCTACAGTCCCTGGGTCTCCACAAAAGAGGGGCTCAAATAAGAAAAATAAAAAAAATCTATATTGGGTTTCACAATAAATTGTTTAATGGAAAACTCGACTGAAAAAATTGTTCATTTCATTTGGAAAATAATTTGGGGCCAAGGGGCCTCCACTCCTTTTTCGGCCCGAGGCCTCCAGACCTCTAAATCCGGCCCTGATTATTCGTGCGACAGAGAATACTGTAGCCCAGCCCGAACCGCTCAACAAACGGCCCTTTTTACGTGGGGGTAACGCCTACGCATACACGCTGTCGTGGCCAACGCGGGCTATGACTTTTTTTTATGGGGAGAAAAGCAGCAAACGAGCAGGAGGCTCTCCTGATGGTAAGTGATCACCGCCGCCCTTGGACATCTGCAACACCAGAGGGCTTACAAATGCGTTGCCGGCCTTTTAGGAAAGAGTACGCTCTCTTCTTGAAGGTTCCCAGGTCGTAACGGTTCGGAAAGACCGCCGGCGGCAGCTGGTTCCACAGAGTGGTTGTGCGAGGCAGGAAATATCTTGAAAATCGCGCTGTTGTGGAACGCTGGACATCGAGGTGGTGTGGATGAAATTTATGACTATCATCGAGTAACAACCCCCACGTTGATCCATCCAGGAAGGTATGTTTAAAGAAGTTTAACTGAACATATAATTCACGAGATTTGCCTCGAAATACTTTGGTATTTTATAACTTAAGCATATTACATACATATAAGCAAATTATTATACCGTTCCGAGTAAATTACCTGTTTTTGTCATCCGCGTATTACCGGAAATGAAACAGAATTTATCGTATTATGATTCATAGAAACATTAATTATGTTTCGTCCGGAATACCTACATTTCATACATCACGCTTGCTAGTCGATATTTTTAAGCGTGTTTTCCGTTAGTAGCCTCCATTGTGGACAGTTTTAACTGCTTATCGCCCGATTTTTGACCATCGCGTTTATTAACAATGTGGCTATCACGGAAAAACGTACAATCGACAAGCATTTTACTACGCCGATACTGTTTCAATAAAAAAATGTCAAATTTTACAAAAAGCCTGTAAAGTATTTGTATGTTAAAAAAACAATAACGATACATTGTACCATCAGTTTATAGACAGTTTATCTAATAAAAACCGACCAAGTTCGAGTTGGTCTCGCGTACGAAGGGTTCCGTACCGTTATCTAAACAAACGGCAAAAAAATATGTCTGTTGTATGGGAGCCCCACTTAAATATTTTTTTTCTGTTTTTTAGCATACTAGCTGACCCGGCAAACGTTGTCTTGCCGTATAAATTATTTCTAAAGAATTTGTAGGGTAGAAAAAAATATTTGGGGTGGACCACCCTTAACATTTAGGGGGATGAAAAATAGATGTGTCCGATTCTACACCCTGGCCGATATGCACACAGAATTTCACGAAAATCGGTAGAGCCGTTTCGGAGGAGTTCAATTACAAACACCGTGACACGAGAATTTTATATATTAGATATTCCTTGTTATAGTGGTAGCAGAAATAGATCATCTGTAAAAATTTAAACTAACTATCACGGTTCATGAGATTATGCTTGGTGACAGACGGACGAACAGAAAGACAGACGGACAGACAGTGGAGCCTTAGTAATAGGGTCCCGTTTTACCTACGGTTGGATACGGAACCCTAAAAAGCACTTTGAATATCACACTGATTTCCGCGTTCCGAACAGGTGAAATATAACAGGAGACTGATAACTCCAAATACTGCAAAAAATGGGAAGGAAGGTAGCACTAAGGACCCGATAACAGCTGACTAAGAGATACCAAAAACATAGGGAGAATAATGGAATCCGATGACCATTGAATTGAATAAAAAGTATGCTCCAATGACCATCTTCAATTAAAAGTATGCTCGATCAGCTGTTTGTAGTTGTGACTACAGAGTACATTTGTAGAAATACATCGTCTCAATGTCAACATAAATATGTTGGCAACGAGAGTATGCAACAAAAGGCCGCGAGAGGTCCTTTTGTGTTCTGTTCTTTTACTACTGTACTGTAGTGAGTTACTACTAAAAAAATATTTTCTGTAGTGTTGATTGTTTATTTTGTTTCAGAGTACGTTATATCAAAAATACATTCTTCCAAAAGCATTCCATCTGTTTCCAGCAATGGCCATACATCATACCATACCCATACTATAATTAAGCGTTATAAAGTCAGTGTAAATACAATGGGCGATTTTTTTTGTTTCATCTTTGTTAAATAAAAAAGTATTTAAGAATATTGGTAAATGAAAATATTTTGTAATAAATACAAAATATTTTGATATAAAGCTAACGGAAAGAGATTCAGCCTATTGGCTACATTTTTTAACACAAAGTGTCCAGAAAGTTTCAACCGACATTACGTATATGAGTCCCATTAAATTGTTCGTTAAATGATGGTAATTTTAAAACGATTAACGAGGTTCCGTAGCAAGTTCAGTACTGTTGTCGGACTAAGAATCGATTTTACATGTGAATAAACCATCAAACTAATAAATAAATCATAAGCAGGCTATGACAACTATTCTTTAACAGCTGAGAAGTCTTGTCTAAATCCAAACTAACATTTAAAAAAAAATGGACAGGAATGGGTCTGCAGTATAAAATGAAACCTCTTCGAAAAAAGGTTTTATTTGAGAAGGTCCCTAACCAAATTCGCTCCCAGCTGGTCTCTACCTACGCAACCTGTTCCCGCATGTGCGCTGCGTAGATTTGAAAAAAAAAAAAAAAACAAAGCCGCGACGGGAACTGAACAGCTGATGGATTCCTGCTTTTTACGAACGCCATCTTGGTGCGTGCGAACGGGACAGCCCAAGTCCGTCGCATGGATACGGCGTGAGCCGCGAGTGCGAGAGGGACGGGGGGCAAAATTGCGTGGGAGAGTTTTGGGAACTGTATAATTGTACATAGCCGTATACCTTTTTATAATATTATATAGACTATATAACAGAGGAAAGGTGAATTTTTAACGTTCTATAAAAGATGGACCTTTATCCAGTATCGCTAATTTTCATTCATTTAATTCTTAATGATATTATAAACGCGAAAGTTTGTATGTATGGATGGATGTTTGTTACTCTTTCAAGCATTTGCTTAAGTTTTTAGCGTAGTATTTACTACTGAATGGATTTTAATGAAACTTTACAATAATATAGCTCATACATCAGAAGAATTAGTTTAATAATAGTCAGTTTGATTAATAACAAAGTGTTACTGGTCTTAATATACCATTGCGGTATATCAGGGCGAAGCCAATGTGTGGAGTTATACCGTTGATACTCACGTAGGCTAAATAAGACTATTATACCTATACCATTGTATTGTGAACTGATCTTTTTCAAAAGGAGCATTTGTTGAGGTTCTTGCCGGTCTCTTCTCAACAGAACTGCTTTCCGAACCGGTGGTACCTTACGAACCTATACCTATATATTAATTTTTATGTAAAATTCGACGTTTCATAAGTACGCGCAAGTGTCTATTTCAATAAAGATATTTTGAATTTGAATTTAAATAGATCCCAGTAATAGTTCGACTACCTACTTGACGACAAAAATGTATAAACCCAAACGTCGTAAATAATTGAACTTTTTGTTAAAGTAGGAACAACTCAGGTATGTATGTATAATTTAGGTACTTATTTGTATGAAAGATATAACTTTACCTACGGTATAAGCTTTATTCAATTACGTTATATGTGCAAGTACTAAACTTTTGTTATGTTCATAAAATATACGTAATAGTAATCTTTGTCTTCGAAATGTATTGACACAAGATAAGTTTTCATCATCGTCATATCAGCCGTAGGTCGTCCACAGCTTAACATAGGCCTCCCCATTGATTTCCACTACGACCGGTCGGTAGCGGCCAGCATTCAACGCGTCCCTGCGATCTTTACACTAGGTCGTCCGTCCACCTTGTGGGAGGCCTTCCTACGCTACGCTAGCCGTCACGTGGTCTCCACTTAAGAACCTTTCTGCCTCAAGGGCCATAGGTTCTCCGAGCTATGTGCCCTACCCACTGCCACAGCCTGCTAACTCGCTCTGCTATGTCGGTAACAACAGTTCTTCTACGGATCTCATTTCTGATTTGATCGTAGAGAAACCACAAATATTTTTCCCTAACCCCTTCCATACCCTTTCCATAACTCGCTGTGCGAACCCGAGCTTCCTTACAATACAAATACAAAATGTTAATTCTAATAATAGCTATCTCGTTAAAGTTATAAAGGAGCCCCAAAATAGTAATCTTCACTCGGATAGCTCATAAGGTTTGAAAACCTTGTGCAGTAGTTTTTATATACGTCGAAATTGTCTTTAATGGAAAATATATTAATTTACTGTCAAAAGTTAAATCTAAAGTTATATATATATCGTAACAATTAGGGACTTTTGAGTAGGCGTACCAATTTTGAGCGAACGCATCGATTTCGTACTGATTCGAGTGTAGACTGAACTGCTTGGAAAATTTTCATCCTATTACTATTTATACATCTATTTATCTTGGACTACATCTAACTATACTACTGTATATAAATCAGTCCCTCAGATTTCTAAAACAGCCCACGTCAGCTAAACAGGCCTAAAATAATGCGCAGTAAATATGACCTACCGTACGATTATTGCCGTTCTAAACGATTATTGTATAAGTCAACAGATAGGTATATGCAAATCTTGTATAATTCGCCCTGGATAATGCAGACTGCGCTGAAATAACAAAACAAGCGATAGTCTTATCGTGACGTGCATGACGACCGCAGCCATTTTGATAACCCGGCCCACTTATGGTGTCCCGGTGAATTGTGCTGTGCCTTTGTTTGCGCGACCTTCCGAAATCAGTCGGTGTATGGCCCCAACCTTCTTGTTTTCGCTGCTTCTTTTTTCTACGTGTCGATAGGCGCAGCCATGGTAATAACGCCGGCCATTCACGTTACGTTTTCGAAGTATCCAACAAATAAAACAATGATAATACGAAATGTATAAGGAGTCATAGATACGAATTTCTGTGAAAAAATCTATTAAATAAATGCGGATTACAGGACAGATAAAGCTATTTACTATTATCCACAATATACCTCGACCGAATGAAACTAAAACAAAGTGACAAACTGAAACTAAACCTATCATTAATTGGTAATTTTCATTTTGTATTTAATATTAGGATTCAATTTGAAGGAGGTATCATTAATGCATTGTTAATGATTGACATTTTTTTTTAATTCGTAAAAGATTTATTTTTATTTTGTGAGTTTTATCCCGCGATATAATAAGTGTATTAATTGACATTATCTTGTTCTAAATTTTGAATGAAAGCGTAATCTACTATAATGTATTTTTATATACAGTCAGATGAAATTTAAATATATAAAAACGAATATAGTTCTCAAGTACTTTACGAAAGTAACCAATCTGCCCTTTAATTATAGAATAGGCTTTACCATTTTGATGTAGCACACGAGTATTTTAAATCGATAACAAAAGCAATTGACTGTTTTACAAAAACAATTAGGAAATTGTGAAGTTGGAACGCCTTCATTAAGGATTATAATTAATGCCCCAATTTTGTAAAATTTCAAGAATTTCTTTTTAATGAAAAAAAAGGTTACGTATTCTAAATGAGTTCTATTATGTTGATAAGACAATTATTGCTCTTAGAAATTTTAATTACTTCATATTAAATTCCATTGCAATTACGTTTTATCCAAAATGTTTATACGTTTCGTTTCACACAAAATAATTTTCTAACATTCAATGTTTACTTATATGTATACATGTATTTACATGAATATCTTTATATCTATACATCTATGGGATGTTCAAATCCTTAGCGAACAAGCAGGCACTGGCCGAGGCAGGAACTGGCTGGGGATCGTTTTGGGTGGTCACCTTATCTACGAGGGTCAATCCGACAACACCTGGTTCAAGGTATTAAAAGAGAAACGCATGAGGCGCCATGAGCAGGGCTCCCATCCTCGCCCACCAGGGAGATACACTTGTCGTCAGTGCAGGCGGAGGATGTTATCTCGCATAGGCCAGGACATCTACAAAAGCAGGTGTCATCACCGTGATGCTGCTTAAAACATCTAACACAGATTTTTTAAAAGTTTATGTTCTAGGCTTAACGCCGCGGCTGGTGACAAGAGAGCTGGTTCTTTTCTGGCTCAAAGGTTAAGCATAACTATTCAACGAGGAAATGCAGCTAGCGTTTATTAGATAATATGTAATTTTAGATACATTTAATCTTGTAAAAATTAGATCAATAAAGATTGTAAATACATTTAAAATATATATGTACGTATATATATACACGATACAGGTGCCAAAATAACATTTTGTACAATTTTTTTAGTTTTGTCTGTCTATCTGTCTGTTTGTCCCTGCTAATCTCTGAAACCGCATTTTAATTGAACCGAGTTTAACGGGACTTTCACTGGCAAATAGCTGATGTAATTAGGAGTAACTTAGGCTTCTTTTATTTTAGAAACTATTTATTTTAAATTCCACACGGACAAAGTCACAGGCACAGCTATTTTTAAATAATATAAAACTATTGTATTTATTATTTCAAGTAGATCTACTAAAATTGAGCCTGCAGCAGAACATGTTTTCCTATTCTTATCGTATATTGGTGAATTTGATCACGTTTTATTAAAATAATAATTATTTATGGATTTATTATTACTATTATATAATTATCGGGAAACCGTTAGAAAGTGCTCAGCCGGGAGGCGTCAATGGGCAGCTTTATATCCCCACCGCGCAGCGCGAACGCGCAGCCGCCATTATCCTATAAAAGCCTCGAGCGCCCCCATCGACGCGTAGTTGAAATCGAGAGGCAAAGTTGCGAATATGGAAAGGTGGCGTCTGTGTCGTAATACATCCGCGAGCGACCTCCACCGCAGATAGCAGCGCGACCGCACAGTATACACCAAAACCAGTCAGACTCAGTCAATCGGTCAGTGTTTCGACGTGTCATCCGCGTTGATCGACAGCGGTTCGAGGCCCCCGAGTCACGTCACGTCGCCCCAGCCAGCCGAGCGGCGACCATCTTGTGCGATAACACGCGTCCCGCGCGCCGGCGCGTCTCCTGCCGCTAAAGTGTTAAGTGAACTGTCCGCCAGTGTTGCCGAGAATCGGGCGCCGCCGCCGCGATGAACTGCCAGGGACAGGCGCAGGTGCGGGGGCGGAGGCGCGCCACCCGCACGCCCCTGCCGGCCGCGCTGGGCGTGCGCCGCGACCGCGAGCGCGAGCGGCGCGAGGAGCGCTACGCGGCCAGCAAGTGGGGCGCAGCGCCCGCGGCCGCCGCGCTGCCACCGCCGCCCACCCACTGGCGGCGCGACGGCCGCTGCCGACCGGAGCCCGACCGCGCCCTGCCACTCAAGCTGCTGCTCAACGTCAGCGCGTCGTAGGCCGCCGCCTGGACTGTTAGTGTTAGTGACGCGGCGGCGCGGCCGACGGCGCCCCGTGGTCGTAACGGGGCCGCGTCGCCGTCCCATCTCTCGTGCTAAGTTTTTTATTTCGTAACGCGAAGCGCGTGACGACACGCGAGGAGCGGCGCCTCAGGGCGCCTCGCCGTGCTGCGGCGCCGCCCCGCCGCGTCCAAATTCCGGCGTTAGGTATTATTTTGTGAAAATTTTAGTAGTTAAGTGCAGCCGCCGCACGGCGCGCGCCGCCGCCGCAGCCCCGCCCGGCTCCCTTTCAAAATAAACGAGAAAAAAACCAAAAAAAATCAGTGGGGCCGCGGGGGACTACGGCCGGGGCGCGCGCGGTGTCGGCGCGGCCCGGCGCTGCGCCCCTCGCCGCCTGCGCCTTGCACCCTCAAGCGGTCTCACTCGGTGGCGCCCCAAGCCTTTGATTTTCCAGCCCTGACGGGCGCCGCACGCCGCCTTCCCCGCCCCCGCGACGAGGGCTAGTTCAGAGCTATTGTATTCCGTGAGCTCGGACTGCGTTCCGTCCGCTCCTAGGGTCCGTAGTGAGCGCTGAAAGGCCAAGTGGGGGGAGGCGAGGCGCGGCGTCCTATGGGGCCGCGCCCCCGCACCCTCTGCAAGAAGACCGGAGCTTGCCGTTGCAAGGCATCGAATCGCATTTCTTTTTATATGACGAGGTGGTGTTATTATATTTTACACTGTGTCGACGGTGAGGCTCGTGGCGTCGGGCACCGGGGCTCCGCCCGCCAGTCGTATCGTTTTATTTATCTCGAGACCAATGTATTTTTTTATTTGTAAACGCGCGGCCCGACCGCGGCGAGAGACACTTCCATCGAGCGCAAGCCACACGCGCGCATTTGCCCCACCTCGCCACAACAGAGCTTTAAAATATATTTTATCCTTTCGGCCGGCCGCGCGTCCTTAATTCTAGTTGTAGTAGATTTTAAAAAGAAATTGGAACGATACGGTGTGAAAACTCAAAACTGTAATGTTATTAACAATTGGAAGATATATATTGTTTGTACAGAGAGTAAATGATCTCAGCTGTGGGCCGTCTGCCTGACGAGTAGGAGCTTCTGTGATGTACAAAAGAGAAAAAAAAAGATGTAAACGAGTATATTTGGGATTTTACAAGTTTTTTATAATTAGTTTGTAAAGTATACTTTAAGTAAAGATGGTGGTGCGGCGGCGTTTCGCACCGTCGCACCGGAGACTGCTCGCAGCATCCCTTCTCCCACCCTTTCCCATCCCACTGTCCTGTCTTTTCCCAGGGCTCCTCGGAGCCCGCCAAATGATTCTGAGTTTCTGATGAACGTCTACCACTGGTTACTCTTCAAGAGTCCAGATTTTTCTCTTGCAGCATTGAAAACAAGACATGTTTCGGAGAAATTGAAGAGAATTATCAGGAATGGTGAGTTTTACATATAATAATTACATGTTACTAACTCAAAATTACACAAATAAAAACAGAGGCTCTCACATAGGCTAACAAATTCATAAGATTATTAATAGTAATTATTCTTTGCATGGTGATTAGTAAGTAACAAAAAATTAAAAAAGCGACCAAGTGCGTGTGGGAATCGCGCACGAAGGGATCCATGTCATTATCTATTAAAACTGCAAATAATTCGTATGTTGTATGGGAGCCCCAATATTTTTTTATTTTCTTTTTTTCTGAATTTGTTAGAGCGACAAAAGAAATACATCATCTGTGAAAATTTCAACTGTATCATGGTTCATGAGGTACAGCCTGGTGACAGGCAATGGGGTCTTAGTAATAGGGTCTCGTATAACCCTTTGGGTACAGAACCCTAAAAAGTATGCAAAGTTGTGTGCTTTCATCAGCATGTTTCTCTCAGTTCAATGACATTAAAATAACTTGTGATCTATTACGGGTAGGCAACCAAAAGACAAATGCATTCATTCTATAAATCGTTGCCGAAATAATAGTCTTATTGTGTGTAAGTACAATTATCTTAACAGTTCTTTTTAAATATTTGCTGACTATCGTTTTATTTTATTTCTGACTTTCACATCCACTGTTGCAATGAAATTAGCTTTTTAAAACTGATTAAACAGTTCCTGTGTACTTAGATTCTCCTAGTTTAATAGAAATATTTGATTCTTTTCTTTTGGTAAATAATGTCAAAGCATTGTACAATGCCTTTTAGGCAGTTGTGGTGAATCAAAAAACCTTCTAAATAATGATAAAAATTGTAAAGATAATTATGTTAAACGGTAGATCAAACTGACCTCTATTTCCAAGGCAAACCTTATATATAAAGGTAACAAGTCTTGGGGACTTTATTTGACCAAAAGCATGAGTGGTGCTACCCAAAGTATAACTGCTTTTTAAAGAAGCTTATAAATGTGTGTATTCCTCAAATATTGCAATCTTGCCAATGTATTTGTTAATATAAGACAAATATTGCTGTTTCACAAGCTGTATCTTCAATATGTACCAATATATTTAATACAATCACCAGATTTCCAAGACAAATTGCTAATTCTAACATGATCGGGAATTACACTTTGGAAAGTGATACCAATTTCAATATTATGATAGAATATTCGGATACTATGACTAATATTATGATAACAAAAAATGTTCGTAGTGCGTAAATAGTAAGGAAAGCATCGTGAGGATTTTTAATGTTAGGACAAGTCATTCTACCTGGAGTTTATCTTATAACTCTACGGGGAAATTATTAAATAGTTTGCAGGTCCCATATATTATAAACAGTTTTATATTTTTATTGCTTTGGCGAAGTAGGACCCTTCAGCTGATCTAATCTTCGTCTGATTAAATATTGCGTGCGCAATACAAAATAATGATTTTCACTAAAATTAACGTGAGGTTCTCAATTCAACTATATTTTTTTCGTTACCTCAGAACTTTGCCTGAGTGAATGGATTTTGATATTCTTTTTTTTTTTATATGAAAGCACCTTTCCATGTGTTCCCATATTAATTCCATTGGTATTGGATCTTGGGATCTGGAGATACTTAGGAAAATCCTGAGAATCAACTATAAAATTAGTACAGAGCGAGATTTGAAGTCTGTTCTGTTTTTCGTTAGTAAAAAAATTACTTGTTTTTATGTGATAAGGAGGCAAGCGAGATTGCGGTTCACCTGTTAAGTGGTAGCAGCCCTCCATGGACATTGCCTTGGGTTGCAGGTGCGTTGACATCTATTAATAAAGTGGGCCCCGGCGATCTTACTCTTGACTTACCAGATGAAACTGTAGCATAACACTTACACTTCGTGCCGGTCTCCTGTTAGTTCGTGGTACTTCCCCGACTGTTGCGTGGCCCTACCACAGTGTGTCGATTCGTACACCATTTCCAGAACGAGGACGCTAAGCATATCTTGTAAACACTGCCATATAGAAAGGTTTTCTAGTCGGCAAGTGCTCAAATGTAGGAAGTGACCCCGTGAAAGAAAATCCAGCGGCTTTTTTTTATGTGAAAAGTTGCCAAGCGAGCAACCGGTTCACCTGATGTTAAATGAATACCGCCGCCCATGGACATCTGCTACACCCGAGAGTTGCAGATGCGTTGACAACCTTTTGAAAATGGGCTCCGGCCACCTCACTCACCAGACGGAACGCGAAAGTATATTACTTCCACTTTACGTCGGTCTTCTGCGAGGTCGTGGTACCTGGACGAGCCTGCCCATTCGTGCAACAGCCGAGGCTGCTGCGTGGCCCTACCACCGTGTTGATCGACGAACGTCTCAAAACAACCTAGATATATATATTTTTGATGATAGTTTAGAGTACTTTTTGGGTTATCAAAAAGCGTGAAACGCGTCATCGTCACCGAACGCCTTCCATGAGCTATTTTTTAAAAAGGAATATACAAAAATATATTTGTAGTTATGGATATGATATAAATACTGTTATTTTCCTATAAAATATTAAGAATTTAGTATTAAACAATTTTAATTTTTAAATTGTTTTGGTCCCCATGAAACTGCCTATGTTTTTGGTTTCCATACCATTTTCGAAGAGAGTGTAAGCTTAATTTTTAAAACGCTGAAAGCTGCAACTACGCTAGCAGCTTGGCGCATTAAACGGACCATGTCGAAACACAATTTACAAAACTTTTTAATTTGCAAAATTTGTTTTGTGAAATAAAAATTTCGACGTGCTATTTACACAAACGGCGGAATAGGTTAGGTTTGCTAATTTGACAGCAACTAGAAGAAGCATGTTTTTTTTGTTTTGTTTTTTTGCATTTTTTTTTGAATAAAAAACACTGCCCTTACTTTAGAATAATATTATCCTGTGTTGTAATGGACGTTTTACAAACATAAATTTCACGCGGACAAACACCCAGATGCGAAACACCTATCTGTGGGTCACACAAATAGTTGTCCCGTGTGGGAATCGAACCCACGACCCCCGCCGCCGAAGCCAATACCTTGGCAACTGCGCCACGGAGTCATCAATTTTAATTGAAATTATTTTTGTTTGGTTGTGATATAATTGCGACGCTTATATGATTTCGCTATTTGTGAGATGTGTACATTGGTTTTCATGTTTTGAAAACTGTTAACGATAGGTGTGGTAATGGCTAATTGTATAGTATAGGCATATAAAATTATAAAAAATTGATTTTAGTGAACAAGTGTGGTCAATTTTGTTCGCGTTTGTTTTATAAAAATCACATTTCCCAAATTACATTTTTGGTAGCCAGAGTTGCGCTTAACAATATTGCGAAAATTTTGTTTCCTTTAACCAAGGAAGCGGTACTTCGAGCGGTCATCCTCTATCGTATACAACGAAATATAACCTACATTCGTAGCTTTACACAATACTAACTTTCACTGTCCGCTTCGTTGAGAATCATAAAAGGATTACGCATTGCAACATCAAATGTACTTAAATTTAATTAAGGATAACTAACAAAGCATGTGTGATGAATGCTGCATTCAGCTCTTGTTTGGCGACGAAAAGACATTTTTATGAAACTAGCTTGTGGGAAAATTATAGGTCCAAAAGAATTCTGGAAAAAGAAAAAAATAATATTTATTTTTTCATTAGGTTTGATTAATATTTGAGTAATTTGTTTTTTTTTTTAATACTTTTATCCGTATTTATAAAAATCAACTTAGAGCGGTCTATTTGGTTTGGACTTTGGCAGAAAAAAATGGCGGCTTAACAAATGGTGAATAGACTATATTGAGAAATCGCAAGACGTTACACTATATAGTTAATAAAAATTTGGCTGATATTTCTTGGTTTTGGTTAATTCATAAATAACTGAATGCGATTTATACAGCTATTCGCAAATCCTTGCGACAGTAAACAGGGTTCGGAGTCGATTTCGTTGCGACTCCAAAATGGAGAACTGGTTTGATTCGCTTGTGAAATCCTCTATTGGAACGTGTTTTGTTTTTGTAACTGTCTTGTTCGTGTGTGTAAAGTGTTTGACCTTGATACTGGTTTTATAAATAACAGTGGTGTGGATAAGTACCTTATTAACTGTTTAAGTGCGCTTCTGAACATTTTTATGGTTCTGTACCCAAAAGGGTAAATGGGACCCCTATTACTGAGGCTCCGCTGTCTGTCGGTCCGTCCGTCCGTCTGCTACCAGGCTGTATTTCATGAATCGAGATATTTACGCAGTTTAAATTTTCACAGATGTATTTCTGTTGCCGCTATAACAAAAAATACTAAAAGCAAAAAATATTTAAGTGGGGCTCTCATACAACAAACATGATTTTTTTTTATATATTAATAAATAACGAGTTATTAAATTTTCCAAAACAAAGAATTTTAGAACAGCCTTACGTATAAAACTTTAATGTAAAGTTCATTTGTTAAGGTCACAAAGCATATGAATGGGTTAAATGAATTTAAAAGAGACAAAACATACTGTTAGACGGAGAGGCTTGTAATGCGGCGCTGTGGTAACGAATGAAAGTCTCTGAATGTATGAATCAGTCAGATGTAGTTGTATAGGATGTTACATATTTTGTTTCTTTTTTACTTAATTAGTTTGTTTGAAAAAAAAATTTTAAGTATGGTTTTTTTTAAAAATTAATATTTTTTTTTATGATTATTGGCAAGTAGTCGCCGCGGTGGTAAAGACACGCTGTATATATATATGTATATATTTATTTAGTAGTATCACGGGGCAAATATTTGTGTCATTCACAGATATTTCAGTTTAGGATTTGGGTGTTTGTCTTTTTTTATGTGAGAAGTTGCCAAACTTGCAGACGGTTTACCTGATGGTGAGTGAATACCGCCGCCCATGGTCATCTGCTACACCCGAGGGTTACAGATGCGTTGAAAACCTTTAGAAAATTCGGCTCCGGCCACCTCACTCACCAGACGAAACGCGAAAGTATTATACTTCAACTTTACGCCGGTCTCCTGAGAGGTCTTGGTACTTACCCGGACGAGCCTGCCCATTCGTGAAACAGCAGAGGCTGCTGCGTGGCCCTACCACCATGTAGTGGTACTGTTTAGGTGGTAATATGAGGTTAAAGGTTAGAAAAATCTAGCCAAAACTAAAATTCTTCACATGTTGCGTCGATCCTGTACTGCGGGTCGGGTAAGGCATAATGATGACCAACCAAGCCAAGTTTATAAACGCTTTTTTTATAAAAAAAATCTCTAAATGAGATCACATTCATATGCAAACTATTTTCAAAGTTATATAACAGGTCCTGTAGCGCGTTTGTACACCTTTAGTGTGTTATTGCCGGTTGGGGGCGGTGACTATTTAAACATCATTTAATTAAAATATTAAAAATCATTCCAATTTCGAAAGATAGGACTATCAGGTGTACCGTATTAAGATTTTCTAATATATGGAGTTACAATCTAAGCGCATTCATACGAAACACATTATCCGCCATATAGGATCAAAATAAAATTTAACATTTTCGGTAGCCTAGGCTTACTAAATTAGCACCTCAAACATCGAAGTCCGTCAAATGATTGGAGAACTTTAAAACTTTTGAAATGGTAATTTAAAACAAATCAAACGTCCCAATCCGTTATGCACGTGTTATTAGGTACCGACTCTTAGTCATATTGGTGTCTTTTCCTCTAAAAAATGTAAACCAGTATTAATTTTCATGTCTGACCTATGATCACTTCTTTATATTATTCTAAATTGTATTTAATTACCACCTAGGCCTGAATCACCTTTAAAGAGTTTTGTTTGTGGACATTATCTTCATGATGCATTACATTTTTCTTCGTTGTTACCTTACCTAGACATTATTTTTTATTACCGAATTTATGAAATCTTCCATAATAATAAAATTAAAAATAAATAATATACCAAAATCCCGTAGTAAGCAGTCGCCTCGACATGCATTTCCGTATATTCCAAAATGGCGTCGCGTCGGTTCGTGCGCTATCTAGAACGATCGCGAGCGAGTATGATTGAATGACTCATGATGACTTTAGCTTGGGAATGGTTCTTGCGTGAGTTGTTTGTAAAAAACGCGCTATAAATAGCGCGGTTGGATTCTCAGTATATCCAAGGCGTGACGTGCAGGTGTTTACATAATTATAGGTTAACCCACCTATAAACCATGTGTTATAGTAGATTTGGCCGGCTATTATTTACAACGAACGACTTGCCTTTTTAGGAAAAGGATTTTCCTCTATATCTTTACATGACGATAAACGTGCATCCAAAAAAAAATACATATTGTCGTATGTTTGTTGATGCACGTATTTTCTTCGAATCCAAAACATAATGGCATATTTTTAAAGAAAACTTCATACACTTTACCTCAAGTAAGAACAAGAATTACGTCTTGATGGGCCTAGTGTAGTAGTCAGCAATTCCCATCATTTATCAACTTTAGTCGATACATCAGTGTGTTCAGTTTTTGGTTTGATTCTTGTTAATTTTTACTATCTGCGTGGGTAAATCCTTTAATGTAGGAAATGTAATCATTTTGCAGCCAAGAGATAAGGAAGACAGTCTTATATGGGGTAAGTTTAGAAATGTCCATCGGTTAAAAGCAAATAACAGTTCAAGAACCCACCAGAATGGCGCTCATCTGCAACTTTTATCTGTTTAGCCGATTCGATATTTAGTAGCCAGTATCCAAGACAACTAATAATTGACCAATATTGGCTTGTTCCTTGTTACCGCGTTCGGAACATAAATAAATAGAACTCGGTCTATGTCCTAGGTACAGGTCACGCAATTAATGTTAAACCGTACTGATGCCGTTCCAACCTAAGACCTACGTTTTTAAACTCCTACATAGTTAAGTAGCGACGGTGTCATCAGAGCTTGTTACGTAACAGATTTGAATATTTATGCAATTGAGAAAATAATTAATAGCGAGGATTTGAAAAAAAAAAAAGAACCTATCACGGTTCAGATATACGCGTGATAGAAAAAAACATGTCACTCGTTTCACTTGGCTCACACGAAATAATTATGGTAATGCGAATTGCACTTAAAAGAGCCGTGATAGCCCAGTGTCCGGGCGCTCGCCTTTAATTCAATATACGCGAACGACATCAATTAAATTGTTGATTTTAAGTGCTGACTTATGACTTGATTTGCGGTGAAGGAAAAAATCTTGAGGAACCTGCATATTTTCGAAATAATAACAAAAAAAATATTTCGAAGATATGTGAAGTCCGCCAATCCGCAGTGGGGCTGCGTGGTGGACTATAGTCCACCACGCAGCCCCACTGTATAGAGTGCCCCTGTTACCCTCTGTATAGAGGAGGCTTTTTCCCAGCAGTGGGACATGTACAGGCTGTTACTTTGCTTTGAATTACACTATCATTCAGATAGACTAATGTAAGCAATTATGGTTCTTATCTAAAATGACAACAATATCTAATATGACAAACAATCAACCCAAAGCCAAACCATAGAAGCTTATAACAATCCATCTTAACCTGACTACATTTTAGCAAATAACACGCCATTAAATATTAGTTTTAATTACTGTCTTAAACATACAGCTGAACGGCAGCTTTAAACACGTTCTTCCTCATGACGGGGACGGTAACGCAACACAGCCGATAAGAAACCATGTCATACTTGTTATTCGGAGATTTCACAACGACTGTCGTCGACGAAAATATGGCGCGCAATCGTCATACAATGAAGTCTTCACATTTGACGTTTGCCTCACGATTTCCCGCTTTTTTCGACCACAGATTAAATTTCGTTTCGTTAATTTGTTTATGTATTCATATACATTATATTTTTCTGTCGCTATCAAGTGATATTAAAGCTTAAATGTTAATAATTATAATTGATATGAGCAACAAAAAAATTAATCTACAAGAAATAGCGGCTTACAAGCAACTAGACAATATTAAGTTGTTCAGTTTCCTTGATAAAAAATATCCCGTTGCCGTTGTCCATATAAGAAACTATAATTTCATATCCATTGTATATTTAGTATAAAGTATTAAAATAGAAATTTTTTATGAATTGTCTTAAAAAAATTTACTCTGTAGATTTTTAGTTTAAATTTCAATAATTTATTATAATCGCAATTTCGTAAAAGATAATTTCTTAGCAACTGCGATAACCTCATTATCAGTATGTACCTTAAAATGCATAATTTTACATTAAATGTCAAATGTTGATAACTTTGAAATCAATTAAATTAACATTGTCATTGGGCGCATATTTTAAAATTCCAATTTTAACACATAATTGCTCTTGGTGGAATTTCGTTTCAGTTGTAGTTTTCTAGGTATTTTTCTACTCGACATTATATATTCCACACTTAATTAATAATAATCAAGAAATTTGAAGTACAAGGTTAATATCTAGCTGGAAAAAATGTAAAGAAAACCATCATACAACTCGTATCTATTTAATTACATTTGTTACACATTATTGTACAGTGCACAATTAACAATTAAATTCGAAATCACCGTCCGCAGACAGAACATCTATCACAGACAAAAAATGGGTCCCGAGTCATTTTGTCGTCAGCACTCGCAAGTGTTTGTGTTCCAACCACCAGTTATTTACTTCAACTGTGCACAATCTATTACGGCCCCCATCGAGGACCGTCCAATTCTCCAGACCTTTGCCTCGCACTTCGTAAAACAGGGTTGGTAGCTCGATCTTTCTCAGCTCAGGATCGGGCTAACCTTCGAGGACAACAGCCATGGTCTATTTCAAATCTCACCGATCCATCCAACACCAAGGCTTCCAGTTTTCCCATCGGCGACGTAAATTCTTCAATAGCTTTAACACTAAGTGAGGTGGCAGATTACGGTCTCAAGTCCCATTCCCCATCAGTTATAAGGCTCAGCTTGACTTCCTAGTCCCTCGACCTTCGCAGACCAACCTGTGCAGCTGTTACGCCGCGTCCTGGCAAGCCTCCTCTTGCTCCATATCGAGCGAGTCGACCTTCACGTCCGCGCCCTCCAGGTCCACCTTTCCCTCCGAGGCGGCCGTCCGCAGCTTCGTGGTCATCACGAGGTTGATGATCTCCATCTGGAGGCGGGTGCCCACCTCGTGGGGCATGTTCTTCAGCAGGCAGGTGATGAACGTGGCGAACTTCTCCACCTGCTCGTCCTCGCAGCCCGACGAGGGGCTGGAGACGCGCCGCTTCATGCTGAGGCGCTGCTGGGGCCGGCTAGGGCGCGACTCCCGCCTCCGTTTCCGAGCCTCGTCCTCCAGGTAGACCACTTCGGTGTAGGTCTCGGTCGACTCCTCCTCCTCCTCCTCCTCCTCCGACTGGTCTACGACGTCCTGCGGAGTGGTTGGACGGTCAAGTGTGCCGTAAGCTAACCTTATATATTTTAATCATCTTTTAAGTTTATGCACTTAAGTTCAAACATCAGCATTTGTAAAAATATTTGATTAAAAGTTTTAGGCCGCGCAGGAATCGAACCCGCGTCTCCAGCTATCGCGCCCACACGCTATAACCACTGCGTCATTGGCTCCACGTATTTTATCGCGCCATCTATTGTACATGCCATATTGGTCGTAGAACCGATAGCCGTTGGGGAGGAAAAGTCCTCTAGTGGCAGCCTCGTACTGACATCGCAGTGTTGGACCGCCCACTAGATGGAGTGACGACCTGTGCAAGTGTGCTGGAATCGATGGATGGAGATGGCTCAGGATCGTGCGGTGGTCTGTGTCAGGCCTATGTTCAACAGTGGAGTCAAACAGGCTGAAATGATGATGGTGTTTAAATTTTTTTATAGTGCCAATATCTGCACTTAAGATTGGACATTAAATTTGTAGAAAAATTAACAATAAAAACAATAATTCAAATGCTAAATAACATTGTAGATAAAGGGCGTTAAGATTTTCGTCGGTGTGGCAATCAGCCGTTTAGCTCGGTGGCTAGAGCGTCGGGCCGCGAACGCCGAAGACGTGGGTTCGATTCCCACAGCGGCGACAATCTTTTCGTACTTTTTCTACAAATTTAATGATGATGATACAATAGGTACGTTTCGAAGCACACAAGCTCGTGCGCTGTAAGGCAATCGTTCAGCTTAGGGGGGTGACATCGCTGGCCATCCACCTGTGCCAGCTTGGGGTGGTTCTCCTTAAGGTGGGCGCGCATTTCGCGCGCGCGGTGCGGCAACGTCGCCCTGCAGACGACGCAGCGCGCTCGGCCGCCTGTCTCCTTCTCGAAGAAGCTCCACACGTCGGGGGCCGCCGACTGGTTGGACTCGTCTGTGGAAAGACACTTGGTTAAATAAAGCTTTCTACGGATATTATTGAGTTTTATTTTGATTCTAGATTTCCCTACGTTTAGAACTCTACAGTACACCGCTGGTCTTCTGTGAGGTCGTCGTACTTACCCGGACGAGCCTGCCCATTCGTGCAACAGCCGAGGCTGCTGCGTGGCCCTACCGTTAAAGTCTAATTAGAGTATAATTTGTCCTTAAGACATGAGTTTTAGTTTTGGGGTATGGGATGAGATGGTAGTCGAGCAAAGGTTAAAAAATATAGAGTCAATAGAAAGGGACAATTGAAGTGGAAGAAAGTGAAATATCTAAAATGCTTGGTTCCTTTTAAAAAAACCAACTACATTATATTAAACACATATAAAAATGTATGTACTAATGTATGACCTTATTATGATCTACAATTATCAGAATGGCATGAATTTGTTTTACATTTATTACCCCGGCGTTAAAAGAAAAATTACACTTGCACTCAATATTTTTAAGCTGGCAGCATTTTGAAGATGTCAAGAAAAATCTATAAAGATCGTTTTGATACAAGTATATTTTAAGTAAGAAACAGCCATCCCATCTTCTCTCTTATTAAATGTATTTGTGTTGATTTTTAATTCGGCATCTTATTTTAATGAATTCTTATACATATTGGCTAGTCTAAACTTATTAGAACTGGTAGTATATAAATGCTTTTACAACATGATTACTCTATATTCGAGGAAATAAAGGTACAGTTTAGGACCTCAACTATTTTATGATAAAAGAGTCAAGTAAATATTAAAATTTGAATACGAAGGTATTTAACCCACCTATGTGGGGTCAGTACACCCGAAATCGTATCAAAAATGATATTTTTTTCAAATTCGAATCTGGGACAGAGTCCGTCCATTCAAATAATTAATATTTGCCATACGTTTTTTTTTTTACAACAGGGCCTACTAAGAAAATATCGATATATCAAAGCGGATATTGATATTTTCATAAATATCGATATATTTCTTCACTGCCGGCATCCCTAGGTCACGCACAAACGTCGGTTTGAGGAACTTAACCGACGTCACAACGGAAATCATGCTATCGCGGAAGACGTGACGACATAGGCCATTCACTTCGCAATACAGGGAAGTGGTTTGAAACTGAGGTGGCCACACGGTAATTAGAAAATTGAGGACATTGAGGACACAACAATCCATCAGTCCGAATATTTAACAAAGAACCGCATTCACGATGAAATGCCGATTTTTTTTCAAGTCTTATTCAATCGTATTTTGCAGAGCTGCCAATTTTCAACCGACCTCATAAGGAGGCTCGGTTAAGTCCTATTTTTTAATGTCTTATCCCAGAGCTCCGCCATTTATAACCCGATTTCGGAAATTCTTTTTTCGATGCAAAGGATGTAGATTTTTTCAGGTGGATCCCGTTTAAAGTTCATTGACATTGGCATTTTAGATTTCGAAGGGACCGCAGAGAACAAGTCAAAATCGAATTTGTATAACTTTGTATTTGTATAACTGATCTTAGTTACGCTTTCAGTCCTCAGACTGTTACAAGCTTCATCGAACGCAGAACCGGTGGGCTAGCCAGCCAGAATCCACGGTTTGAGGCCCTCCTCAGTGGGTAGGGCCGCGCATGTACTCAGGCTGCATCACCACTTACCATCAGGTGGGATGGCAGTCAAGTGCTGGCCAGTTCTAAATTTAAAAAAAAATGTGTTATTTTTATGTGAGAAGGTGGCAAGCTAGCTGTCGGTTCACCTGATGTTAAGTGGTAACCGCCGCCCACGGATATTTTCAACACACGTAGGGTTGCAGATGCTCCGCGACTTTTTAATAAAGTCGGCCCCGGCTACCACACTCACCAGAAGAAACGCAGTAGACACTTTTACTACTTCGTCGTCTTCTGTGAGGTCGTGGTTCACCCGGACGGAGCTGCCCATCCGTACAACAGCCGGAGCTGCTGCGTGGCCCTGCCTACGTGGCGTTAGTGTCACCTCCGGGACATGACCCTGATGGCCGTCGATTGTGCTTGTTTAGTCGGTAGCTGGGGGCGGTTCAAACCGCCCTGGAACTCGGGTGTACCTAGTGTTTCGTTGTGTTGGTTTCGCCGGCGCGGAGGAACTATCACTTTTGTTGATGCACCGAGTGAGTAGTGTTGTTTGGCGGGACGTGTCCTCCTTTCCGATGCCACATGGCAACCCAGCGATAGCGCGAATTGCGGAAACAGGTTTTGCACTCAATCTCTGTCGCACTATGCCTATTGGACTGTTAGTGCTTCGAGCTATAGGGATGACGCTGTACAATACCCAATCACTACATAGTATAAAACAAAGTCATCCCGCTGTCCGCCTGTCGCTATACAACTGTGTGTCCCTATACACAGGACAACTGTTTGTGTAACTCACAGTTAATCATTTCGGATCTGGGTGTGTGTCCACGTGAAATTTATGTATAGATATATATGCTTAGATCTTTAAAACTACGCAACGGATCTTGATGCGATTTTTTTTACTCGATAGAGTGATTCAAGAGTAAGGTTTATATCTATAATATATAGCATAATTTAGCTAGTGAAATATAAAGGAAAAGCAAAGTAACAGCCCATATAATCGTACATGTCCCACAGCTGGGCAAAGGCCTCCTTTGTATGGAGGGTATTGAATTGGGGCGTAGAGGGTATGAGGGCTATTTAGGCGTTCGAGGCTAGATGACACAAGCTCAAAGTATATACAAAATTCAATCGACAAACCGGCTCATTTAAATGGTACTGTAACGCAGGCCGTTGGGAAACACTACGTGACGTATTCGAATCTTTGAACGAGAAATAAGCGGCGAGGTGGCCCTGTCACATTGGGCGAGGGCGATTTTACGGCGCGCGTGACGTCACGCGGCGTGACGTCACGACAATGGAACTGCCTCCGACGGCCAGGATATCTGCAAGACATTGGTGAATAGCTAAGGAATTTTAACTGAAAACAAAAATACTGCTAGCCCGGACGAGCCTGCCCATTCGTGCAACACCCGAAGCTGTTATGTATGTATTTATTTTTATTTAACTTTTTTTTTTTAAAGATATTGCTCTTTGGGGTTACGTTATCCTATCCTGAGATATATGTTTGTAAAATGTCCTTGCAACGGACATTTTACAAACATAAATCTCACTTGAAATTCACCCAGATGCGAGACAGCTGTATGTGGGTCACACAAATAGATAGTTGTTCCGTGTGGGAATCGAATCCACGACCCCCTACGCTGAATTTTCCCGACGTAAATAATAAACGTCATAGCTTGCGTACTCGGTCTGTTTCTCTACGATAATTTCAAACGTAAATTCGAAATACAACACACACAACTATTTTTACATCGAACATAAAAACACGCCCAGCGCTAAAGCGGCGTTAAAAACATGCCAATAAATACCACGATGCTCAATTCCGAAGCGACATTGCGTTCAATTCAAATCCGATACATTCGGCGGCCATGATTGAATTTGCTTGTAGATTTCTCCGAAATATGTGCTGAGCCTACAGTCGGCTGGAGGGGGACGCGCGACGGCGCTGTCGGCCCGCCGCCGGGTGCGAGAGAGACAGACATACCGTTGCTCGACGGGAGCCGTTAACAACTGCGCAGTCCGACAGGTTTGAGATAATGTTTCCCGTTCGTTAATTAAATCGAAACAGTAGCGGCCATTTCAGTGGACAGTATTATTTGTTGTATCGACTAGAATTCCTAACTGTACTAGCTAGACACAACATAGGAGAGCTCTAGATACAGCATTCGATATAGGCCATCGACGAAAGTAGGCCATAAAAGCGTTTTTTTGAAAAAATGAAAAAAAAAACACAGCATATACATGCCCATAAAAAAGTCATTTCTTCGTGTAGCCCATTTTTGAATAAAATTAAAAAAAAAAATAAAGTCACAGCATATACATGTCCCAGCAGTGGGACACGTATGAACCCTCTGTATAGAGGAGGACTTTGCCCAGCAGTGGGACACGTATAGGCTGTTACTTTACTAAGACAGTACTCTTTTCGCCTGTATAAAGGCCCATTTACACGATGCCATTTTCTTGTGCACCATAATTGCAACTCATTTATTGCTTCAATTTCATTGTATACAACAGGCAAGAAACTGGCACCGTGTAAATGGGCCTTAACGAACCAAAACGTTCCTAGCCGTGTACATTTATGTAAAAATGTTGCATTGTCGAATCATTCTAAACTAAGGATGAGCAACGCGCGGCCCGCCCTTAAACATGTTTATGCGGCCCGCCAAACATTTCTAAAATTGAATTTATTTTATCGAATTTCTCCCATCAATATATTGTTATAAAATTTATTATAATAACATGGTAGTACATACTGAACCGAAATATTTTTTGATCGTTTTTCTATTCTTTTCTTGTTTCTTTTTACCTGGCATTAAAATTATAAAATCTTTACTTTTTTTTATAATTTTATATTTTTTTATTCCAATATTTATTATAAATAAATTTTCGTAAATTATTATGTGCGGCCCGCCAAAAATATTTGAAATTTAAATTGGCCCATTGATTAAAAAGGTTGCTCACCCCTGTTCTAAACGATTACACCGATCAACCGATTGCCGTCAACATCTACGATACCTGTCTGTAGATAACGTGCCAAACGAATGGCTAGGTCACTACAAATTAATTAACAGGTGCCAATAATCGTGTATGCGGCGACCACCATTAAGTCCGTGAAACAACTCCATACAGTGGACGGCAAAATGGGACATTGTGATTCTCGTACATACATATACTGTGGTAGGGCCACGCGCGGCTGTTGCACGAATGGGCAGGTACGTTTCTGGAAGTGCCACGACCTCACAGATGACCGGTGTGAAGTGGCAGTGTATCTGCGTCTCGTCCGGTGAGCGAGATAGCCGGCGCCCACTTTATTAAGGGTTGCAACGCATATGCAAAGCTACGGGTGTGGCAAATGTTACTATAATACAAATGAATACATTAATGACAATAACCCCTGGGAATGAGTTGATCGCTCCCAAGCTATTTCTAAAAGGGAAAAAAAAAATCAGTTGTATAATATTTGAAATTTTTTTTAAGAAAAAAAAAATGAATTACAGAAAAGAGGATGCCTACGGAGTTTCTTTCGTCTGTTTCTTCTCCGCTAGAGGAACCTCATTACGAAACGGTGGTAGATTAAAAAAAAAATATGACTATCGATAGATGAAATGTAAGTTTCTTAAGTTTAAGTTTCTTATTTTCGATGAATAAATGAAATGATTTTGATTTTGTTAATGGGCGTCGGTTATAACTTAACGTCAGGTTAACCGCGATCTCGCTGGCCACCTTCTCACATAAAACAGGTAATTTTTTTTTTTTATTAAAGATAAACAAAACCGACTTAAAATATCTCGGCCTGTATTCATTTTACAATTGATTTCAATGACTTCCTTACGTATCTCCGGAGCCGAAGATCCAATGCCAATGAAATTAATATGGGACCACGTGGGAAGCAGCAGCTTTCAAATAAAAAAAAAAGAACTATCAAAATCGGTTCACTCGATTGAAAGAATAAACATAAAAAAATTCAGTCGAATTGAGAACATCCTCCGTTTTTGAAGTCGGTTAAAAATATTGTATGTTATTTTATAATATAATAAAGAGCCGTGATAGCTCAGTGTCCGGGCACTCGCCTTTAATTCAATTTACTCGAGCAACCTGATCTCAACCCGCGGTGCCAGCACCAATGAAATTGTTGATTTTAAGTGCTGACTTATCACGCGCTCGGCGGTGAAGGAAAACATCATGAGGAAACCTGATTATTTTCGAAATAACGAAAAAAAAATATTTCGAAGATATGTGAAGTCAGTCAATCCGCAACGGTGCCGCGTGGACTATGCCGTGATACCCTCTGTACAGAGGAGGCCTTTGCCCAGCAATGGGACATTTATAGGCTGTTACTTTACTCTTACTTAATTTATATAATTTCAAATTAGTACTATTACTGGCCACCCCTTGTTCTAAGCTAAGGCTGTTGTGTAGAGTGCGGAGTGGTTGGCAACAGGGCGAAATGGGGCCGACGCCATTTGCCATTTCACGGGTGAAAGGCGACGTTGCCGCGCCGTGCACCAAAACAAGTCCGCGTGCAGCCGCGCTCTTAGCCCAATCTGGAGGCGGCTACGTTCGATTTCTTTTTTTTTTCCTAGCAGTTTTTTTTTTCTTTTATTAAAACTCAAAATAAGTCTACGACGAGCGACGCGCTTCGTATATCAAGTTGTATTAAATATTCAGATATCATCTTATTAATTAATGCCGACAAATTTTTCTTAAGTCCTGACCTAATTTCGCTGCTCTTATTTAAATGAATACTGGACAATTTAAAAAAGTAATTTACAGATTTTCTTTGCTTAGCATCCTGCCAGAAATAAAATTAAATTCAAATCCGAACCAAACCGTTTTACCAGTTTACTGAACTAGTGCGCTTACCATAGACTGCATCGCCGCTTACCACCGCGTGGGATTGCAGTATGGCAGCCCAGCGCTGGCCAGTTTCGAATAAAATATAATTTTAAACATGTAATAAAATATATATAATCCGTTAGGTAGCTTTTATTGAAATGTGTTATAAATTTAGTATTATACATGATTTTTAAAATATACCCAATATTTACAAGGTTCACGCCCGGTTTCTGAAACACCGATCATCGTAGATGTCAACTAATCAGCTGTCAAATGGCTTTTCAAATTTCATTTTAGTTGTCAAAAGGTTGGTTAAACTCTCTGAATTGCACTGAATGATCTTCTTAATTATTAGAATAATCAATTCAAAGAATTTAACCATCCTTTTGGCTACACAAATGAAATTTGAAAAGCCATTTGACAGCTGATTAGTTGACATCTACGATGATCAGTGTTTCAGAAACCGGGCGTGAGTCTATCTGAATTACAAATTATCTAATAAGCCTAGTCTACGCGGCATTGTGCCAAGAACGCTAGCTGCATTCCCTCGCTGAATAGTTCTGTTTAACCTTTGAGCGAGAAAAGAACCAGCCCTCTCTCTTATCACCAGCCGCGGCGTAAAGCTATTTTATAAATTTTACCATTTTTTACTTTTCGAAGCGCAATCACTATCTGAACAACAACACTGAACTATATTTACAAAACAAGACTTAAACCCAATTGATTTGTAATCAACATGAACGGACTCGAATCAAACTTGTTTAGAGTTGGCCGCTTTACCCGATTATTTACACATTTTTACCGGATTACATCCGACTTCTAATGACCATTTATTTTTAGAACTCCTACTATCGGTCAGTGAGGTAGCCGGGGCGCACTTTTATAAAGGTTGACAACGCATTTACAACTGTGGTGAGGCCCACGGGCGGCGGTAATCATCACGCCAGATCGCTTGCCAACGTTTCATAAATTTATATCACGACGCAAATTCAAATTTCTTTACATAGATGTTAAAGTGAATGTTTCTTTAAAATCCTGTACAATACAATTAACGACATAAAGACAGACTAATGCAACCCACTTCTACACCACAATTACACTCAACTAGTCCCTATGTAATGACCATCAAGGTATATAACAAACTACCGCAAATATTGAAAGACAAAAAAACGATAAAACTTTTCTGAAACAATTAAAAGACATACTTACTAAGTCATACAATGACATAAAAGCATATTTCGGAGATACTTTGGATATTATGATCTCACATCATAAATATATCAAACAAATCTTATAGGTATATATATATATATATATATATATATATATATATATATATAAAAATGAATCCCTATTTCCCTTGGTCACGCCATCACGCGTGAACGGCTGTACCGGTTTCACTTTTTTTTTTGTTGTGTTTGTTATTGTCAGAAAAAGGTTCTTATGAAAGAAAAAAATTTAAAAAATTGCCTAAAAAAGTCTAAAGATAACACTTTTCTATATTCCCGTACAAGATTCGTAATAATACTTAAAAGTCAATTTGAACTTTAATACCATAACATAAAGTTTAAGTGTTAGTGAAGGGGTTCCGGGAAGGCCAAACAAGTGAGTAACTGTGGTAAAATGTCACTTGAAATGTAAACGTCTCTTTGCTGTGCATCACTACATAGTATAAAACAAAGTCATCCCGCTGTCTGTCTGTCCCTATGTATACTTAGATCTTTAAAACTACACAACGGATCTTGATGCGGTTTTTTTACTAGATAGTGATTCAAGAGGAAGGTTCATATTATGTGTAATACGAAGCCGGGGAGGGTCGCTAGTTATTTATAAGTAATATCTACTGAGGAACAAAAATAAATAGAATATTATTATTAAAAACATAAAAAACTTAGTATAAATCTTAAGTTTTAACTCTATCTTAAAATTAATAAATTTTACTTATAAAAATAAATAGCTACTCAGAAATACCAACTACTTATACAAGTACCTAATTAATTTACCTTTGTGATACATCTTGCACTCTCCGAATTTGTTTTGTACTATACCCTATAAACAGGGTCCATAAAGAAATGTTTTACTAATTATCTTAACACATTTTTGTTACTTAATGGATGTGCAATAAATAAACATTACGAGGTTGTTCCAAGCTGTCGATATTTCAAAAGACACAGGTCCAGTCCGGAGCAGGCCGGGGGATGAGGCGGAGAGAAACCGTGGACAGATGAATGTACATATTATATTTCGTTTTCTTTTACAAAACTATCATAAATACCACGGCTTCACAAGCCGGGCGTAAAGCGGAAGTATTGTACACGTTTCGCCCGCCGAGTGAGACCTCCAACATCCGAGGCCCAACCCTCAAGGCAGAACAAAAAGGAGAGGAAAAAGGAGCCTTGAACATAAACTTACAATACAGGAATAGCGCAGACGATCTTATCGCTGCCAATATCAGACGACGCAAAAAATTATGTTGCGTATGTGTTCTCTCAAAGACTTCTATATGGTTTATTCCTAAGTACGGAAATGGTCACAATGGGGTCGACATATCAGACAAGTGTAATTTTTAACAAAAATAATTTTGGACAAAAAAAAACCGACTTCAATTAGGAAACTAAAAAAAAAACATTGTTAACACTTATAACATTCGAGGATTGCCTTTAATTTCTCTGGAATACCATCATCAGATCCGGGTTTCCTTATCATGGTACCACCCTTAAGATATCTTCTTTCCAACAAAAAAAGGATCATCAAAATCGGTTCGTAAATGACGAAGTTATCCTCGAACACACATAAAAAAAAATATATACGGTCGAATTGAGAAACCTCCTCCTTTTTTAAAAGTCGGTTAAAAAATGATAAAAACGCAAAAACAAATTCGGATAAAAAAGAACATTAAGGCAACGCACCTGCAACCTGTAACCCTGGTGTTGTTAATGCCTTGTTACGTAAAGCAAACAACAAACACTCTTCGTTTTAAAACGGGCGAATGGTTATCCTAATAAAGGACTGCGAACATGGTTATAAATTAAAAAAAAACCACCCAAGTGCGAATCGCACTCGCGCACGAAGGGTTCCGTAGCATTATATAGAAAAACTGAAAAAAAAAATCATGTCTGTTGTATGGGGGGAGCCCCTCTTAAATATTGTCATTTTATTTGTATTTGTTGTTATAGAGGAAACAGGAATACATAGTCTGTGAAAATTTCAGCTGTCTAATTATCACGGTTCATGAGATACAGCCTGGTGACAGACGGACGGACGGACAGACAGCGGAGTCTAAGTAATGGCGTACCGTTTTACCCTTTGGGTACGGAACCCTAAAAACGGCATATCTGTTGTATGGGGGCTCCATATAAATATTTTTTATTTGTTTTTTTTTAAATTCCTGTTGGTTTTGAGTTTCCAGCGGCAACAGAAATGTATCATCTGTGAAAATTTCTACTGTCTATGACGGTTCATGAGATACAGCCTGGTAACAGATACAGACGGATAGATAAACAGACAGCGGAGTCTTAGTAATAGGGTCCAGTTTTACCCTTTGGGTACGGAACCGTAACAACGATATAATGCCACTGGCAACACCGCACGCGAGCGCGGCCGTCGCCAGGGGCAACGTTGCCGCTCTGTGCACAACATTGACGCAACCGAGTTGACGGCTGGTCAAATAGGACTAGGCGTAGGGCTGGTGTTTACAATACAAACAATTGCGCGCTCCACGGCTGCATAATAGCACGCCACGATTTTTTAACGATTCGTTTCAGTGCAGGCCTTGTCGGTTGAATTTTGTCACGAAATGTGTTCGGTGGAGGGATTTCGATACGTTACACGAGTATCTACATTATTGCACTCTATATCTAATATAAAAAAAAAGTAAAGTAACAGCCTATACATGTCCCACGGCTGGGCAAAGGCCTCCTCTATAACAGAGGGTATCAGGGCATAGTCCACCAGGCGGCCCCACTGCGGATTGGCGGACTTCACATATCTTCGAAATATATATATTTTTTTGTTATTATTTCGAAAATGCTGGTTTCCTCACGATGTTTTCCTTCACCGTGGAGCACGCGATAAGTCAGCACTTAAAGTTAAAAACTTCATTGGTGCCGGCACCGGGGATCGAACTCAGGTTGCTCGAGTATATTGAATTAAAGGCGAGCGCCCTGATACTGAGCTATCACGGCTCATATATCTAATATGCAGGAAGAAAAGTCCGTACCTATTTTTTCTTATTTGTAAAAAAAATATGAAAAGTTTTCGCGCCCTTCAGAATACGCGCACGATATCGATCATTCGAATCATTTATTTATCGATATAAGAAACATACTTTTGATACTATTTTGTTTAATCTACCACCCTACCGTAATGAGTTATCTAACGGAGAAGAAACGGCTAAAATGTACTCCGTACCTACGTATGTGTATCGGAATCTTTAAATGTGATTTTGCCCAAATTTGAATTATCAGATTTGAATCACACTTTGCACACTAAGTCAAAGACCCATGATAAAGCAATGATTTAAATAGTTTTTCCCATTATCCTTATCAGGACCTTCAGGATTAGATATTTTACAAGTCCGATATCCGGTAGTGTCCTCTTGCTAAGGATGCGTTTAAAAAATAAAAAAGCATGCTTTTGTACTTTGCAGAACTAAAACTATTGTTTAAAGTAATAATTGTTTAAATAATAGTCTTAACTAAAAATAAATAATTGTTTAAAAAAAAAAGAAAACAAAAAAACACGCTTTTGTAAATAACCGTAAATTTTTTGTAATAAAATAAATAAAATAAAACTGTTGTAAATAATTTTCAATAAATTTAAATTATGAAGTGTGGTTAACAGAGAAAAAATATTGCAGTAATTTTTTATTTTGTTTACATACACCTACCTATATATTTATTTTTTATATATTATTACTAGGTTTAGGCCGCGACTAGGTCTGCGTAGAATAGGCTGGAGGCGTAACATTCAAACAGAAAGACAGATATACATAAAATATATATTTTTTTTATTATAGCCTATGTCTTATTCTGACGCTATATTATTGTAAAGTTTCATTAAAATCCATTCAGTAGTATTTGCGTGAAAGAGTAAAAAACATGCATCCGTACATACAAACTTTCGCGTTTATAATATTAGTAAGGATTCTGGTCTCTGGGTATTTTTCGTATCGCGATAAGATTCAGCGGGCTTCGTTTAAATGTGGCACAAATAATATTTTTGGGAGCGCAAGCGGGGAACATTGTATCTATGGTAACCGCCTTCAAAGCTTGTCGTTTTCTTCTTAAGCGTACATATTTAAATTTTACATCGAGGACAGTTCTGATACTCTGATCGTTTCCGTGTATACTTTAATAAATCGGTGTTTAATACATCTTATTTATATTTATTTTGCATATTCGATTCAAGCACACCAATATCGCAGGAAATAAGTACACCAGGCTTTTGCTTCGTAGATAGGGATAATTAGAAAACAACTCTGTCAAACCAGTTATCAACCGCGACAAAATCCTTTAATTCATTCAAATATGTAGAAAAAGTGCGAAAAGATTGTCGCCGCAGTGGGAATCGAACCCACGTATTCGGCATTCGCGGCCTGACGCTCTAGCCACTGAGCTAAACGGCTGATGACCACACCGACGAAAATCTTAACGCATTCCTCTACATTGTTTTCTTAGCATTTGAAGCAATGCTTGGCGCCATCTATTGTTATATCCTTTCCAGCATACAAACAATTTCGAATATCGTTTTACAACGATAATTCGAACGAGAGATGTCGCCATTGCTTTTTTAGAAATTTAAATTGTTTATAGTGCTAATCTTTGCACTTGTATGCTGGAAAGGATATAACAATAGATGGCGCCAATCATTGCTTCAAATGCTAAGAAAACAATGTAGAGGAATGCGTTAAGATTTTCGTCGGTGTGGTCATCAGCCGTTTAGCTCAGTGGCTAGAGCGTCAGGCCGCGAATGCCGAAGACGTGGGTTCGATTCCCACAGCGGCGACAATCTTTTCGCACTTTTTCTACATATTTGAATGTTCAATCTTAAGTGCAAAGATTAGCACTATAAACAATTTAAATTTCCTTTAATTCAGTTTAACTTAAAATGTCTTTAAAACATTAGCTAGGTATCGATTTATATTGATAGAAATAATATTCAGAATGAGTTAAATGATGATATAATAACAAAAAAAAAACGAAGATATGTGAAGTCCGCCAATCCGCAGTGGGGCCGCGCGGTGGACTATGCCCTGATACCCTCTGTATGGAAGAGGTCTTTGCCCAGCAGTGGGACATTTATAGGCTGTTACTTTACTTTTTTTTAACTGATGTCAATTCAATTCACGCGCGAAGCCGGGCGCAGCGAATAAATGTATAAAGGTGCACTCAACACCTTTCATAATATCGACGGGGCGTTGCGTTCAAGTCATTTTCGCATCTATTTCGACCGACTGTGAGCATAATTCTCTAGCACACTTCGTGAGATGGGGTGTCGCCACCCTGCAATTTCCCATTCGAGGGGTGACTCCGTCATAGTTACACGTGTCGTAATAAGTTCTATCGATCCATGAACTAGTTTGTACCCTTCATAGGTGGTTTCAAACAAGTTGTAACAGGGGCAGCGCTGGTAAGGCTCCACAGAATACCAGCATTGCGGAACTCTCCGTATTTTTGCTGAGTGGAGACCAGTTTTGACATAAACTCACAGCACAATTCATTCCTTATTACAGATACACTATGCACGTTTATATGTCTTTTTTGTTTCTTTATTAATAATTGAAGTGAAACTTCTTTATCGGGGTTGGAAAAAAATTTAGTGTAACATTTTTCCGTTCCGCGCCACCTTTTTTTTTTATCTTAAAATGTTACTCTAACGCCATCTAGTGTTGAATAGGGGGTTTTATGTCGTCTTAATTCTTTAGTTGTTTTAATAGTTGACGCTAGATGGCGTTAGTTCCTTCGTGTGTTCATAGCAATATATATATATGTTATATTAAAGTGATCAGCAAAATCAAAGGGTCTATTTTAATTCTAATTCTAAAATGTAAACAATATATTTCGTATTTCAATTACCATAAGCCATTAATAACACAAATATATAATAACGACATCAATGATAGTAATAATTCTATTACAATTAATTAAATTCAATAATAATCTTTGTAGTAATGACAGTGCTAGCTCTAATACTTCAGAGCACGACACTGTGTCGACTTCCACTGCGCCTTCCACCGAAGACACAATCTGAAGCTGACTGATGATGCTCTTCGAAACCTCGATCGGCTCCTGGAACTTGCGGTTGCGACGTCGATCCAACGTTCGCAAGTTCGGTTTTCCAAAAAAACTTCACTCACAACACTCGCGCGAGTCGAATGTCTGCCTTATACTCACTGGCTGACTATTCGGCAACGAAGGACCATGTACAAATTCAAAGCGGTTGTATTTTGGGTCCGTGAGGTTAATTGAAATAAACAAGGTTCACGTTGCAAGCTAAATATTATACAAAGCTAAAATGAAATAATTGTAGAATTTGTATTTATGTCTATGATAATAAAAGCCTTTTATTAAACTTTATCTAATTTAACTTTATTTAACCAATTTCTGTAAAGCTGCATATAGTAAATTATTTTTTGAAAAATAACGTCATAAAAAAGTTTCACTTCTTACGACTGTACGCTAGTACACGCACACATTTTTTTTTTATATTTGTAACTTTGTGTACTTATTTTTTTTTCCTTTTTTTAACTTGCTTTTTTTTGTTAAAACGATGTTGTTTTTATTTATCAATATGTTATGTTCATGTCATTTATTTTTTGAATTTTTTGTGCTGTTTGTTGCTTGTCAAAATAAAGTTTATGTCTTTATGTCTGTCTTTATGTAAGGACCCCACATAATTCAAGGAGTGGAGTGGTATGTATTTTTAAATGTGTAAAAATATTACTGATGACTTTGTGGCGCAGTTGCATCGGTATTGGCTCCGCCAGTGGAGGCCGTGGGTTCAATTCCCGCATGGGACAACTATTTGTGTGAGCCACAGATAATTGTTACGTTTCTGGGTGTTGAATTTTTTTAAAAAATAAACAAACGATAAATGACTCTGATTCTGGAGTTTTCCTACACTTTTTGAATGCTCATGCCACCGTCAAAAAACTTAATTACCACAAACATTGACGTAGCAATAAGCCTAAGTTTTGAATGAAACAAAACATAACTTCAAAATGTTATCGGATTGCTCTGACTGATTTTATTATTTTTTATGCGAGAAACTGTCGAAGGAGCGGGCGGTTCACCCGATGTTAAACGAAGACCGCCGCCCATTGAACATTTCAAACATCCGACTGATGGCGAAACGTGTAAAAATCGGACCCCAATTACGGCAGATGTTTCACAAATGGTAATTTAGTTCCATTAATTCTTATGTCTAAGTTTTTTTTATGTGAGAAAGTGGCAAACGAACTGGCGGTTCACCTGATGTTAAGTGACAACCGCCCGCCCATGGACATTTGCAACTCCTGTATGGTTGCAGATGCGTGGCCACCTCTTAATAATGTGGGCCCCGGCAACCTCACTCACCAGACGAAACGCAGAAGTGCAACACTTCTACTTCACGCCGATCTTCTGTGAGGTCGCGGTACTAACCCGAACGGACCTGCCCATTCGTGCAACAGCGTACACTGTTGCGTGGCCCACCACCGTGACAAGGCGTTATGTGAGAAGGTTGCAAGCGAGCTGTTCACCTGATGTTAAGCGATAACATCCGTAGGGTTGCAGGTGCCAGCTTTCAATAAAGTGTGCCCCGGCTACCTCAGTCACCAGACGAAACCCAGAAGTATATACTCCCACTTCACGCCGGCCTTCTGTGGGGGTGGGGCCGTGGTCCCCGTACGCTGCCCATTCGTGCAACACCGGAGGCTGCACCGTGGCTCTACCACGGTGAAATATGACAGTCTACAAGTTTTTTATCGCACACACAGGCTGTCTAAGATAAGAAAGAGACGTGATGATGAAGACCCGAATGGCGTAGTTGGCAGTGTACCTGCTTCCCGCGCGAAATGGTGTGGGTTCGATCTTCACTACTTGAAAAAAATTGTATGATGAACATATTTTATCCTTGGTAGGGCCGCGCAACAGCTGAGGCTGTTGCACAAATGGGCAGTCTCGTCCGGGTAAGTACCAAGACCTCACATAAGGCCGGCGTAAAGCGGAAGTATGACAAATAGTTTTGCGTTTCGTCTGGTGAGTGAGGTAGCCGGAGCTCACTATTCAAAAGGTTGTCAACGCATCTGCAACCTTCGGGTGTAGCAGATGCCCATGGGCGGCGGTATTCACTTAACATCAGGCGAACCGCCTGCTCGCTTGGCAACTTTTCACATAAAAAAATAGTCTTTTTCCAGTGTCTGGGTGTTTATATATGCACTTATTTAAAAAAGAAAAGTATGTTTATATATATAGTATCGGTTATCTAGTACCCATAGTACAAGCATTGCTTAGTTTGGGACTAGAGAACGTTGTGTAAAAATGTGTCCTAACAATTATTATAATTATTATTACGTGGGCGGCCAGGACCTTTGTCCCGTTTTCGGTGGATCCGGTGGATTATGGTGCGGGGGCGACCTTGCCCGCCGCCCCCTCACCCTAAGGGTGGAGGCCGCCGGGAGACCGGATCGATAGGATCCGGAGCTCGCTTCGGCAGATTCTATTTCCGTAACAAAGTTAGGCGTCGAGGTGCCCGAGGTCGTCCGTTACGGGCAACCCCAGCATTTATTCCACGGCATTATTGAACGTTTCCGTAAGGAATGGCGTTGTGTGTCATTGCTATTAACAAGAAAGTCACTTTTTTATGTGAAAAGTTGCCAAGCGAGCAGGCGGTTCGCCTGATGTTTAAGTGAACACCGCCGCCCATGGACATCTGCTACACCCGAGGGTCACAGATGCGTTGACAACCTTTTGAAGATTGGGCTCCGACCACCTCACTCACCAGACGAAACGCGGAAGTATTATACTTCCACTTCACGCACGGTCTTCTGTTAGGTAGTGGTACTGCCCATTCGTGCAACAGCAGATTACGCTCCGTGGCCCTACCACAGTGTTGCTAACTATACGAAGCGGGAAATCACCACAGGTCTCCTTCCACAAGAAGACACTAAGACTTAAGAGGTGATACTCTAAAAGCGCACCATCATCCACCTGACATCATCCCGCGTAACTGACGCTACATGTGTATCATGTTGTCAATGGTCTTGGCTGGATGTTCGCGAATGGCCGACGTCTACCCTCCTTAAGAACAAACACCTGGACGCGGAACGGTCATCTGTTGGTCACACAAACACTTGCTTAGAAGCAGTTGGCGTAGCAACAGTCCCATCGATTCACTTCCCCTTTGATTCAAGACTTTGTCCTTATTATTAAAACTATTCAAAGGGGCCGTCCATAATCATTTGGGACTCTCCCACTCAAAATCAGGTGTATTTTTAATACTTACAATTAAAATTTTTAAATAAAGAATTAAAGTTTTTAGAGTATAATCAAATTTTATTCTGAAATTATGGACCATGATAAAAATGTAACGGCGAGGCAAGGTCACACTACGCACTGCTTTTCGGTTTAGCGCGTTCGACGAAAAAATGAATACACGTGACATCTTATATCTGAAGTATAGCATTTCACATCGGTGTTCTGTGTACGTGTTCTGCTTACCCTGCCGAGCCTACCCGTTCGTGTCAGCAAAAGCCGCTGCTGCATTAAGCCGTCATACTCTATCGCCGTTACTAGAAAGAGACGAATAACAGCGTGAACAGTACGTAACTAATTCTAAATGTATGTCAATAAAATACACGCCCCTACAGTTATATAAACATCTCTTGGGCGTATAAGGCATTGAGAAAGTTCAACTTACGAGAGGCAGCCCTCGCCCAGCGTTTTATAAATATGGCTTTGATCAATATGGCGTTTGCGTACCGGGCGCGCGACGTTGCCGCTCTGCCGCTCGAAAACATTCGAGCCGCGCGACTCGAAACGCGAACGACCTAACTCCATCTCGCTCAAGCAATTCTAGGCCCTATTACCAAGCGCGAGAGTTCGTTTATTGTATAGCGCTCTGCTCTACTCGTATTAAGACTAGAGTGTAAACAAGAGTTGCCATTCGGCTAAAATAGCTTTTATGTACATACAAATAACCACGAAAATTGTTTGCTAAAGAAACTGTGACGTAGCAAACCGCGCGATGGCCGACCCGTGAAGGGAAGCACGTACAACCGAGACGGACTCAGCTCTACTAAAGGTGATAAGTCGACAAACATCCACACAACTCTCTACTCAATTGCCTTACAAATAGAGTTGAAAAAAGGGAAACGAATTATAGCCGGATAGCATGAACGAGTTTGCGCGTTGTCAACAGCCGTTTTCGTGCGGAAAAACAAAGATTATAGGAATATATAATTCATTCGGGTCGCCTCGGCCGCTTACGGACGCAAATAGGCAAAAGATACCAACAGATCACCCATTGGGCAACGTTTATTACGAAAGCCGATAAAACATGTTTACATAATAAAAACGCACACACGAAAACTTAGAACCGCAAGGACCATAATATAACACGCGGGAGACAACAAATTTCACGCATATTACAGTGACTGCTTTCTATATTCAGTTAAACTTACTGATAGTCGTTGTGAACGAGTTTTTTGGGAAGATTGAAACGCGACGCCATTGAGAGGCGACATTCTCGCTCGTAACACTCGCTTAACTTTCAAAGTCGTTATATTTCCGACCTATGGTCGGGTCGGTCTTCTTCCAATACTACGATATTACTGAAGATTAATTATACAAATTGATATAGTGTTAAAAAATCATTGACAATAACAAGAAAATCTTTGAAAATTTGCAAACAATTTTCAAATATAATTTGATTATTAATTTTTAATTATTATACATGCATACAGTTAAATAATATTCAAGCTAAATCAATTCAATTATTATTTGTTTTATGCGAATGTTAAGAACGTCCTCTTTGGCTCACTCCTAGCGACATCTATTAAGAGAGATCGAAACTTGCTCGAGACCGTTTAAAAATTATCCGACGTTTTCAATATCCTTTAAAGAAATTTGAATTATAAAACAACATAAAATGTTTCGTTACCGAACAGTTAAGTGTTAATTTTAAAGACATTTTGAAGATACATTAATAAAAATACTGTGATATAAATACGTTATCATAGTTGGACAGCTCTTGATTCTGCAGACATTGGTGCTAGCCTAAGATGAGAAAACGACACACCCAACACGAAAATGTATACTGCCTTTCTACAAGCAATTAGTGCATACAGTAAGCCTTTTCAATGATCAACTTTTTAACTGTGACTCGACGAAATTATTCTCTCTTCAATAAATGCAATCCTATAAACGTTATTATTATTATTATTATGTATACTTTATTGTACACCACAAAGAATATTATACAATTAGTATAAAATAAGTGTTAAAAGCTAGGTACAATAAGGATAATGACTTCGTGGCGCAGTGGCCAAGATATTGGCTTCGCTGTCGGGGGTCGTGTGTTCGATTCCCACACGGGAAAACTGTTTATACGACCTACAGATAGTTGTTTCGTATCTGGGTGTTTGTCCTCGTGCAATTTATGTTTGTATAACGTCCTTACAACACAGGATAATGTTATCCTAAAGTGAGGGCAATGTTTAAAAAAAAAACAAAGAAAAAAATAAAGGTACAATATGGCCGGTCGGCATGCATACCCAGTATTATATTCTTTCATTACGACTTATAAATATAACACTTTCTGTATGATACTGCTGAGTGCAGACCTAGCCCAGCAAACCTAGCCAACACCATTAACAATATGGTTCACATGTTTGAGCCAAAAGCACCTAACTGAAATAGGGACAGGGTACAAAGATTCTTATTTCTTAATTATCAATATATGCATTAAGAATATTTGTAAAGTCACTCGGACTTTGGCTAGAAAGACAACCATAATTCGCATATTAAATTACATAAGTCATAATTTAAGCTAGTTGTTTGTATTAACCGTAGGAGAACTTCACAAAGAGGAAAATCTTTGTTACATATCCACAGAGGAAAACTTATTTGCTATAACCTACAAAAAGGTTAACAAAAGAATTAAAAACCTCAAAAGCTATGTGTAAATACACATAGCTTTTTGTATCAAGTAGTGATTTATGGTTGATTAAATTTTAAATGACTTAATTGCAAGCGACTGCCCACACATACTTAACACTACATGTCAGTGTTTAAATGAAAAGTTCATTTCATATTAATATGGATTTTAACTAATAATTTAACATCAACTGTCCGCATACATGAAAAAAGTGCACGTTCATTAAATTCAAACGCAATGAGCCCCATTATTTCACGAAGAAAGTATCTATTACTGACATGATAAAAAAACAAAGCCCTTACAAGTGAGATTACATTATTCTATATTGTTATGACGTTTGACACAAATTTCAAGTGGATAATACACTGATCTGAAACAATTATCTGTGAGTCACACATAATCTGATCCAGTGTACGAATCGAGCCCAGGAAACACAGCCATGGAGTCAATAGCTTGGCAACAGAGCCACGGAGACATCATTAAGACTTTATAAATGAGGTTTAAGCCATAAATTACATATTTGATCATTCACTATTATAAATTAGTATTTTTAAGCTACTGTAGCTTTAGTATTTAATGAGTCTGCTTTTCGCATAGATTATTTAACACATCTGTTAGTTGATATGAAAATTCTGAACATTTATTTAATTTTCATATTCGGTGATGATGGTTAACAACTACTAGATGTGGCACAGCGCCATCTATCTGAAGTATATGAACCTCTAAAGAACATGGTTGGTTGTGAAAACCTATGAAACACTTGTATCTGAACTTTGATTAAACGCAATAAAAAAAAAAATAAAGGTAGCAAAGTGAAAAACGTATAAACCATTTTTTTTCTTATTTACTTCTATACATAATATAACACATTCTCTTAATCGAAAGCGACGAAATATTGTTTTCGTAATAATAAATGTTTAAAATCCAATATAATATAACCTGAAATTCTGGAAATTATGCTATTGATATTATTAAGCAAAACCAAGTTAGACATATTCCGGAGACAGTTATAAGTAACGTTTATACGCTAAGTGGCAGACAGATTACATTTCGATATTGGGTTAACTCCACAAGTTTAAGTAAAAGCTAAATAGTTTTTGTCAGTGAATTAAGTTATGAAACGAAACCAAACTATTTAAGTACTTAAATATGAATAAAGAAAATCACAAAATATGTCTCGAAGTGTCTAACCTAACTAACCGGTACAACATTAAACCGTCCGTGCTAGTATACGGACATTCTTAGGTTTATCACTGTTTTTGCTTCGACTTCTCGTTAGAACGATATCAACGATATCAACGATATCAACGATATACAAAATAACTCACCCCCATCCACATACTCCAAGTAAATGCCGTCATTGCCTTTCGACCTTTCCCGCGCATTTTTCAACATCTCGCCGTAGGCCGACCTGTGCAAGCGCGCCAAGTGGGCCCTCAAGTTGGAGATGTTGCTTTTGTAGGAGCACTGCCTCTCGCAAATGTTGCACACCGCTACAGAGTCGGCGCCATCCAGCTCGCTGAAGTACTGCCATATCGGAGAGCGGTTTTTCCTCGGCGTCGGCTGCGATCGCGCCTTCACAGTCAGCGTCACTTCGTCACCATGAACCCGCGCGAGATGCGACTTCAGATTGTGTGAAGTGGACTCGTAACTAAGCGAATTCTCGCATAGCAAACACCTGGCGCGCCTCGGACCATCCTCCGAATCGCACTTGCGGAAGTAATCCCAAATGTCTAATTCGCCCATCGTTATATTGTATTGTTGTTTTACTTTATCGATCAACGTTAACAATATCAGGTTACTTAACGTGGACGCCGCTACGATACGTCCTAAGATGGCGTTCGTTGTCAGTGTCACGAGAGATTTATCCGAAACGCCGCGAAAAAGACGAGAGTTTTATTGAAAAAAGAAGAGATTGATCTATTTCGCATTAAAAATTAAACATTCGAATGTTTAACGAACGAGACCGATTTCGGAGAAAATCAAAGATGTAAGACTAATCAATAAACTAAGTAAGTAAATAGGCATGCGTCCGATATATCAAAAAGTATTTAAAATCCGATTCCAAACAAATCGATTCGAATCAAAACTAAATATCCGATTTCAGAAATCAACTTAACCAAAACAAAAGCTGACGATCTATATGTCGATAGCACCAAAAGAATCCGAATTGACAAATAAAATCACGGGATTACCAAACGAATTGTGTGCGGTATCCAAACGTAAACTGATTGATCTCACTATGAAATGCACTATCTCTCTTTCTAACCAATTGGAATAAAGAGGATAGCACGAATTTAGCGATTCGGATTTCGGTTTGTCGGTTAGCCTACGGAAATCTATTACGCAATGCATATATCAATTCTTCTTAAAATTAATACAATAATAAATTAAAAGAGGTGTCGTCTCAAGTCCTCAAAAGTAGAGCAACTTGCGTTTTTGAATAAACAAAAAAAAACGATAAATTATTGTAAATATGCCGACTTTCCGAAGTCCGACGCACTAGAAAAGTTTTATGTGTAATCGTAAACATAACTTCTGCTAGTTCTAAGCCTAGACTAAAACATCTTCATGCTTCAAATTGTCCTTCGAAAAACGCGCAAATCTCTATCTGTACAAACAATAACGACAAGTTAACCAATGAAATGAAAAGAAATCTAAGTTCATAAGCGATTTGGTGAGGCTAAGCTCTACTGAAATCGGATGTTTAAAATCCGATTTTGAATTTTGAAATTGATTTGGTTATCTTAAAATAAAATTGGATAAATATCGGTTTTCGTTAAAAACCAAAAACGCCCATTACTTGTGAGTATTAGCGAATTAAGAAAAAGACTAATGTCAATCGCACTCACACATTAAACAGGCACTGCTAACAGTTATTTAGCATTGAGTTTTCTTATTATCACAGGAATATAAAATTGTAATATATATAAATTTTTAATTTCAATTTTTAAATTACAATAAAACTTAGTTCGTCTTGCACTTGGCCGGTTTTCTTTGATGAAGGATATTTTAAGTCAAAAATTAAAGTTCTATGCTTACAATACAGTTAAAAAAAATAAAGGCATTGAATTTTCCGTAGTTTTAACAGGCAGTTGTACGAATAATTGTGATTTGTGATAAGTACTCGATACTAATGTATTGTGCTAAACTACATAGTAAACTACGAAAGTAGGTAAGAATAAAACTTAAAGTATTCTAAGAATACTTATTTATTATAGCGTAAAAAATAATAGGCGTTATTTATGAAGCTCATCGTTATAACACGTTATCAATACATAACCGCGGCGTACACTCAATTAATATAAAATAGGGACTGTCGTCAGTGAAAAAAAATATCGATATTTATTAAAATATCAATATTAACCTGAATTTAAAGAGGAAATAATAATGATACGTCGGTCTATTTTCAAGTTTGATTTATAAAGTATTTTATACCAAATGCGCATTATTTTAATGTATTAGAATATTATATATATATATATATTTTGCATCGATGATATATTTTCATGTTTCCGTATTCCGTTCTATAGTGTAGTAATTGGGCGCAATAAAACCATAACAGTTTATAAGTAAAATAAAATTAGCAATATTAGGATTACCTATTTATGATTTCTGTGTGTGTTGTAAAACATAAATATTTAATATTTCTTACTATTTAACAACGTTAAGTCTCCAGCAGATGACTCTGAAGTCTGCAGACCGTTGTAGACTCAAGGGTTTTCTGCTTCAAATGCATATTAAGGTTCGTTACGGTGGTCTTATAGGACAGGGGCTTGCTGCAGAATTGGCAGATCACAGCCTTTCTGCCATCGTTGCATTTTTCGAAATAGTTCCATACCCTAGTGCTTGACGACCTAGACATGTCAAACGAGAACGCGACACAAAATTGTTGCTTAAAAATAAAAACGTTCAAAACCCACCGCGGTGCGAAGCCAGCTATATTAAGCGAGTTATAATAGCTGTAACCACGGAATGCTATTTTTTTGTTATAACGCGATGTAGCAAAGCAATAGCGGATATCGTTTACCGCTCCGGATATTGAGCATTTGCGCAATGTCTGCAACTTGTTTAAAACATTACATAAAAATTGTCATTGAGTGTTTAATTTTTTTTAAAATTATATAATTAATTATGTTTAATAACGTTTCGTTACTACACAGTTTTAGGGAGTCTAAAAGTCCGGTGACTTGGTCAGAAGAGGACCATGGGTAAAGGGTATTTGAGTTAATCCAGAGGAATTATTATGGTTTAAATCACGATTTCATTACGAGACACATTAATATTATTATATACAGCGTGTCGTTACCATCGCGACAGCAAATGAACACACGTCTAACGCTACATGCCAATAATCATAAAAAATATTAACGTTAAACAATATCCATAATTAAAAAATATTTTTCAAACAAACTAATTAAGTATAAAAGAAACAAAATTTGTAACACCTATACAACTCGCGCCACAGCGTCGTATTACAAGCCTCTCCTTCTAACAGTATGTTTTTGTCTCTTTTAAATTCATTCAACCCATTCATATGCTTTGTGACCTTTACAAATGAACTTTACGTTATGCTTTTATAGGTGAGGGTGTTCTAAAATTCTTTTTTTTGGAAAATTTTATAACTCTGTAAATATTGATGTTTAAAGAATTTAAATGTTTAATACAACTTTAATGTGTGTTTATTTATTATCCCCTAATGTGTGTTTATTTATTGTCGCGATGGTAACGACACGCTGTATATAATATTAATGTGTTACCAAATTCGCACATGAGGTTCAGACTCGGTAGTATAATCGTTTATTGAAATAAAACAAACATTCTTTTTTTTTTTCAAGGAAATTGCCATTCCATTCCCTAAAAAACAGAACTTGTTGAAAATGCGGTAGTCATTCATAAACGTGTCGTATATTTTTGAAACGAACTTGTGTGCGTGTTAGTTGTGAATCGCACGTAAAATAAATGAGTTGCCCATAAATCACGCATTTTTCGAGATAAGTTCAAATGAATGTAATTAATTATTTATATATTTATCATTTTGTATATAACATTATTTGTCTAGAATTTAATTAAAAAAATGGATACACTTAGAAAAGCCTCCCTGCATAATTTAATCTTATTATTGTTGTTCCCAACAGTGTATAGCTATGTAGATATATATACGTAAGATATATCCCCAGTTACCATCGTACTGCACATGTATCAATTACGCAATGACTGGTGCTTTTTTCAATATAATCGACCACCGGCAAAGCGCGGTGCCCTTTCGGTTTCGTCATCCTTACTTCGAACCGATTGTACACCGCTTTATGTCTTAATTAGTATTAAACTACGTTAATGACTTTTGTTAACCTCTAAATACTATTTTTTTAAGTTAAATATTGTTTTTTTTTTAAAGATCCTCTGTTGCGCAACTCGTATGAATGCCTTATCGGCAATTCACCATAATAATTATGAAATTAAACAGGTTGCAATAAGGTGTAAATTTCAAAGTTTTATTTACTTCTTGGTTTTATATAAATATTTATATTTTAAATATCAGCCAGTAATAAATACGGTACGCAAAGTAATCAATTGTATGAAATTTAATTATTCCATTTTTATTCTCCTAATCTAGCAGTTTACATTTTAGGGTTTTAACTTATAACTATATCGTTATTAACATTTCTCTATTGATTAAAATTTTTGTGTGTTAAGTGTAAATTTAGACCAGCTGCATAAAAAATAAAGAAAATCATATTCAAATAGTATCTATATAATTTCCTTTATTACACAATATTGTAAATGCACAAAATATCAATTGAATTCGGAAACTCCGCCTAAGGCGACGGAAAATTTATCACAGATAAAAAATAAGTCCCGAGAGGGTGACTACGCTATGTCCGTCATCTTCTCGTCGTGAGAACAATACAAAATAATCTCCAAAATCAAGTGCTTATGTCCTCACCTCCAGTTGTGTGTCAGCTGTATGTACCACGTCAATTCCAATGATTTATTATAACTGCACAAAATCTCCTATATAATGGAACCACCGAAGACTAAGAAAGTCCCCTCAACTCGGTCTTTGCCTCAACGCTCTAAAGAACAGGGCTTGTACGTCCAAGCAGCTCGACCTCTGGTAGATCAGAACCAGTCTCCAACCCTTTGGCTAACCCATCGAACACGGCCATGGTCTACTTCGTCTCACGGTCCAACCACAACCAAGGCTTCCAGTTTTCCAATCGGCGACGAAAAATCTTCAATCACTTTAGCACTCTCTGTGCGAGTGCAGATAAGGGTTTCAAGTCAAATTCCCCAGCAGGTAATACAGGCTTCGGCCGTCGTTTGGGTTTTCCAATACTAACATAGACCATTGCTCAGCTTGACTTCCTAGTCCCTCGATCTTAACAGATCAAGACTGGTGTTACACCGTTAAGCTGCATCCTGGCAAGCCTTCTCTTGCTCCTGATTGAGCGGGTCGGCCTTCGCGTCCGCAGCCTGCTTCGCTCCCGAGTCGGGCACAGTCACCAGGTATCCTGGGGGCAGCGCCTGCACTGTCACCGGAACGCCCACGCCCTCCAGCACCACCTTTCCCTCCGAGGCGGCCGTCCGCAGCTTCGTGGTCATCACCAGGTTGACGATATCCATCTGGAGGCGGGTGCACACCTCGCGGGGTATCGTCTTCAGCAGGCAGGTGATGTACGTGCCGAACTTCTCCACCTGCTCGTCCTCGCCCGACGAGGGGCTGGAGACGCGCCGCTTCATGCTGGGCCGCCGCTGGGGCCTGCTGCTAGGGCGCGACTCCCGCCTCGGCGGCGGCTTCCGCGCCTCGTCCTCCAGATAGACCACCTCGGTGTAGGTTTCATTCGAGCCCTCCTCCTCCTCGTTCTCAGAGTGGTCTCCGACGTCCTGCGGAGTGGGTTGGTATCGTATTCAAATTATGTTTTAAGTTTTTATAGTGCCGATCTCTACACTAAAGATGAAACATTTCTAGAAAACTTGACGGAAAGTTTTAGGCGGAGCGGGAATCGAACCCGCGTCGTCAGGTATCGCACCGATATGCTTTACTCACTTAGTTAAACGGCTAATTGCCACGACGACGAAAATCACAACTATCGCGCCATCCATTGCACGTTCTTCGAAGCACACAAGCTCGTGCGCTGTAAGGCCATCAGCCGTTTAGGGGGGGTGAGATTGTTGACCACCCACCTGTGCCAGCTTGGGGTGGTTCTCCTTAAGGTGGGCGCGCAACTCGTGCGCGCGGTGCGGCAACGTCGCCCTGCAGACGACGCATCGCGCTCGGCCGCCTGTCTCCTTCTCGAAGAAGCTCCACACGTCGGGCGCCGCCGCCGACTGGTTGGAGTCCTCGTCTGTGGAAGCAACATATCTGCAACTCTCGTGTGTAGCAGATGTCCATGGGCGGCGGTATTCACTTAACATCAGGTGAACCGTCTGCTCGTTTTTCTACTTTTCACAAAAAAAAAATATTATGGAGTTTTAAATTTCTTATCTTTCGAACACTATAGTTTCATGGTCAAAGGATAGACTGCGTCTTTTCACATCAATGCCCAAGTTAAACTGGACCATCAATTATTGTTTATTTTATTCCGATATGGAGCTTAAGGTATATTGAGGTCTAGGAGTGTTAGTGTGCTTCCATTGTAATTATGGGACATCAAGCTGATGATAATTATTACAGACCTTCTGATAAGAGCATTGTTAATCGGAGATTTTTTTGCTTCTTCAAATGACAAGAATGAATATGCTGATTTTAGGTATTTAGGTGAGAGGGACAGAGAGAAAAATATGTAAATTAGTATGATATTTAAATAACGACCTGGATGGTGTGAGTCAAACATTTTTTAACATTTATCATACCACCTTTAAAACAAAAATTACATTCTTATTCCAGAACCTTTTTAGGAATCATAAACAAATATATTTATATAATCTGTTTAATACAAGTATATTTTAAGTAAGAAAGCAGCTTAAATGTACAGTCATTGCTAATAAGCAATATTTCCTAAAACTTGAATGTATATTTCCCTAAAATACATATCTTTACACATTTTTTAAGTCAACAGCGGCATTTTCATTATTTATGTTGACTTAAATAAACTTCTTCTAGTCTTAAATTTAAATATTAAGGTGGAGAAAAAAGAAAGCGTTGAAGATTTACTTAGACCGGGTATGTACATGCTTTATTAATAATTTTCCTGTGAATCATAATCAAATTTCCTATATGTCAGAGAGTCGGATTACAAATCTGGTAACACCAAACATATCATTAATAAAAATTATAATCAATTTTAGAATCGATGACGTCACCCCATGTTGGCAGTACTGTATATTCATGTTATTAAAGTAAAATAAAAAATGGAATTAGTGAAAATAATTTTAAATATATATATTAATGGAAACGCTTAATTTTAATAAAAAAAAAATATTAAAATTAAGCGTTTCTATTAATAAGTTTATCAAGCTTGTTCATAAAAATGTAAATTTTTACCGTTCATAATTAGTTTTGGATTTTGACTTTAATACATCTTGTTAACCGAGTGAAAATTCTTAACATTTTTCATACTTTGCATTTAGAGTCAACTAATAAACATTTGTTATAAAAAGATAATGGATCACAGCTAAATGTGGTAAAGCTACATCTATCGGAACTTCAAGTACCTTTCATTACATTCGGTTTGACGTGATAACAAACGAGACGCTTTTCCCCTAACCTTGTTAAATGAAAATAAATTTAACCTATTTTAGAAGGCAACAAATTGAAAAATATGTTAACTAACCGAAAGCGAAGAAAAATTGTTTTCGTAGTATTTGTTACTAAACTGTTACTGTTCAAAATACAATACAACCTGAGATTCAGAAAACAAAGTCGTTAAACTGTTATTCATTGATTGAAAAAAGCAAATTATAGGTTATAAGTTACGCAACGATTATACGTACATTAACTTTTAAATAAATAACGAGTTATTACATTTCGATATTAAGTTAACGCTACAAGTTTAATTAAAAGCTAAAAGTTGTTATGTGACATAAGTTGTGCCACAAAGTATTTATTTACTCAAATACAAATAAAAAATAAACATAAAATTTCTCTCGAACTGTTTAACCTCACTAAACGAATGTTGTACACATTGTAGTTTGTACCGTGGGTGCCTGTATCCTTAAATTTATCTCAACTGTACTGACCTGTACTTACCTTGATTTATCGTTAGATCGACATACGAAAGAACTCACCGCCGTCCACGTACTCCAAGTAAATCTCCTCGTTGCCGTTCGACCTTTCTCGCGCAATTTTCAACATCTCGTTGTAGTCCGGCTTGTGCAAGCGCGCCAAGTGGGTCCTCAGGTTGGTGATGGTGCTTTTGTAGGAGCATGGCTTCTTGCAAACGTTGCACAGGGCCACGCAGTCGGCGCCCCTCAGCTTGTTGAAGTACAGCCATATCAGGGAGCGGTTTTTCCTCGATGTTGCCCGCAACCGTGGCTTCACAGTCAGCGACACTTCGTCAGGGTGAACCCGCGCGAGATGCGACCTAAGATTGTGCGAGGTTGACGCGTAACTCAGCGACTGCTCACATATCAAACACCTGGCGCGCTTCGAGCCGTCCTCCGAATCGCACTTGCGGAAATAATCCCAAATGTCCGATTCGCCCATCGTTTTATTGTTTCGCGTTTACCGAGCAACGTTAACAATATTAGGTTACTTAACGTGGACGCCGCTACGATAAGATGGCGCCCGTTGTCAGTGTCACGGTGGATTTATAGCGAACGACGCGAGTTTTAATGTTAAAAGGAGATATTAAGAAAATTCACGTTAAAAACCAAACAATCGAATGTATAATTAACGTACGAAACCGTTTTCGGAGAAGATTTAATAGCAAACTATGATTAGGGGATACAGTAAGAAAAACGCCTATATGAATCGCAGTCACAGATTAAACAGGCATTGCTAACCGTTATATAGCATTGAATGGTAATTGTAGCGTATTCTATTTTGCAAGATAAAAGTAAAAAAATAAATAAATATAAATGTATATTTTAGACCTCTATATCATATTCAAGCATCGTTAGGCGCATCTAAAATAAATAGGACAAAATAATAACTTTTTGAGAGGAATTCTATAAAAAAGGATATTGTTACAGAACATTAATTACATTAATTACAGTATTTTTACACATTTATCTTTATGTATAATTCGTATCGTAGTATATTTGATACAACAGTTATTGCAATTATGTAGATTGTCTCTCGAGCGCTCATATAAAAGTAGTATTATTATAACGATTAAACGTAGTTTTAAAAAAAAACTTATTAGAATGATATGGAAAAAATATCAGCTCAGTTAATATTATTTTTATTCCACGTCGACGAAAAAAACTGCTGATTAGTAATACTTATGATGGCAGTTTCAACTACTTTCTAGGTTTTAACCAAACAATCGAAACTTAAACTGAGTGGCTCTTCATCTATGGATGATATGCTTTAATATATTTTATTAGCAGTCATATAGTATTAACTGCATTTTAAAAACACTTTTTGCAAATTCGATAATAATTTACAGAAGTCCAAATGAGATACATTTTCAAACGTTTTATCTATCGAGTAAATTTAACTTAAATTTACACTAATTTGTAAGTTTAAGTATTTATCAACAGAAAATGTTAAATAGTTAGTTTTATAATAAGGCCTTATTACGACTTTAATCTATTGCATACTTGTATATTAACAATAAACCGAAAAAAGTTTCGATACTTAAACATTAATATTATTATCTTTCCTTACATATCTACGTATAAATTACTACAAAATATATTAATTAAATTATTATAAACTGTTACTGCTTTTCTGTATTCCGTCAATTTTGACAACGTCAAATTATAGCATATATAGTAATGTCTAACAAAAACTTCGACTATATACTTGTCGATTATAACCATAACAGCTTATAACGAAGCTGAAAGAACCGTTAACACAAGTTAGCAATATTAGGTTTACCTATTAAATTGATCACTTTTGAGTTGTTGTAAAACAAGAAAACTCTACATGTCTTACTATTTAACGAGCTTAAGTCTCCCGGAGATGTATCCGACTTCTGCAGATCGTTGTAGACCAACGGGTGTTTATTCTTCAAATGCGCCTTCAGGTTCGTTATGGTGGTCTTGTAGGAAAAGATATTGCTGCAGAATTGGCAGACTGCAGTCTTGCTGCCGTCGTCGCATTTCTCAAAATAGTTCCATATCCTGGCAGTTGACGACCTGGACATACCGAGCGGGAAAGCAACAAAATTATTGCTAAAAAACGAAAACGAAACGAACCGCCTGCTATATTTCGCAGGTTATAATATTCGATATAACCTAGTTATTATTGTTATTGTGCGATGTAGCAAGATTAAATAGCAATAGCGGATATAGTTCATTACTTCGGATACTGGGCATTTGAGCAAATGTCCGAAACCTATTAAATATTTTTAAATTCTTGGAAATGAATTACACAAAGAACTTGTCACTATTTAAAAATAATTTACTATTTATAAATGTACTATTTTTTTTTAATAAAATAGTTCTAGGTTAGTTTATTGGTCCGTGGGTAAACGGTAATAGGGTAAATCCAGAGGAAGTAAAGAGTAGAATGTAATTTAAAAAAACCGACCCTATTTTGATATACCCAGTGTCACTCTCACATTAGATACGAATCTGAAGACACCTCTCAAGCTAAAACCCATCAAGCCGTTCAGGCTGTAGAGCGTGCCAAACAATTATAAATACATACATACTTAAATGCTGCCGAATAACATAACCCTCCTTCTTGCGCAGTCGGATAATAAGGTTGCAATCGGTATTTAATCCTATGATATACTAGTGCGCTGACTCGCTGAGCCATGTGTGTTTGGAAGCATCGAAGACGATAACCCGTTCGGGCCTCTGTCGCGTTATCAAGTTGCGGTTTGCGGTCGGATAGTAAATTTATTATCGCGTGATAATGTTAAATGTTTCGTTCAGACCGTTTAAGACATTCATAGGTCGGCGTATTCTCGAATGAGCGTTGCACGTTTAGACTATTGCAGGATCGATTCCGATTGTTTTAATTTACGGATTTCTTTTATATGAAGTCTAGAACTCTCGATAAACTTCATTAAAGTAAGTTGACAGAGTTTTTATTTTTAGGTGGCAATTTAATTTGGCACACCGCATTGATCGCCGGTTGCGCAACGAAAGAACGATTTTGGATGACTTGAAGCGGTTTCGAGTGCTTAGCGGTGATATGCGTGAAATAAACACTGGCATTTTTCAGTATCGGACGTATGCATATGCAAACTTAATATTATAAATGCGAAAGTAACTCTGTCTGTCTGTCTCGCTTTGACGCCCAAACTACTGAACCGATTTAAATCAAATTTGGTACACAGTCTAGAGCCTGAGAAAGGACATAGGCTATTTTTAGTTAAAGAAATTTATTTCAGAAAGAAATATATTTAAGGGCTTCCACGCGAGCGAAGCCACGGGCGAAAAGCTACTTTTATATAAATGAACTTTCGTCTTTGTGTCGTCTTACTAGATGCTTAGTTTTTATGTAGCGTAACGCCTAGATATGTGGGTCTTATTTCCCATAGAATATGTTGATTGAATAATTAGATGGAAGGTGAGTTCTCGAGAGTGTCATAATCCCGTTAACATAACTATAAGTTTTTGCTTTAAACCTTTAATGAAGGAATGGAATCATTTAGATTTTATATCAGAAGACATTATTATTCCTTTATTCATCAAAATCTCTTTTTGTTATAGATTCAATATAAGGTTGAATGGCGCAAATAAATTATTCTTTTAGTTTATCATTTGTTAATATTGTCTTTGTTGAGTTCTACGCTGTTTCACCACTCACTGCCAAGAGTTGCAAGGATGATTATCATTGTTTTCCATTATTTAAACAAAAAAAAAGTAACATGCTCAATGATACTTTTGATATACTTACAGATTATACTTTGCGCACTGGGCTTGTAGTAAATAATGCTTTACTATGCCGTGTTGATAAATTATTCAATGTCCGGGCGTTCGCTTTTAATTCCATATACTCGAATAACCTGAGTCCGATCTACGGTGCCGGCACCAATGAAATTGTTAATTTTTAGTGCTCAATTATCACGTGTTCAGCGGTGAAGGAAATCATCGTGAGGAAACCTGCATATTTTCGAAATAACAAAAATAATATTTTGAAATAATATTCTGATACCCTCTGTATAGAGGAGGCCTTTGCCCAGCAGTAGGACATTTATAGGTTGTTACTTTACCTCATTTTAAACTGTAGAATACATTAACACTGGGACTTAGAATCTGCAGAGTACTGTCCAATTAAAAAAAATTGTGTGGTTTTGTAAAACGTCTAGTGCATTTCTTAGTTTTCTTTATTTTTCTGTGTGGAGGTGAAACCTGGAGGCTCAAAAGTCGAGACATAAACAAAATAAGTGCCTTCGAAATTTTTTTTTTAATGTAAAATTTGCCAAGCGAGCAGGCAGTTCACCTGATGTTAAGTGAATACTACCGCCCATAGACAACCTTTATAAAATTGGGCAGTGCTGGAGACAAATGCTAGAGATACCCAGGACAGCCATGAGGAAAAACTCGTCGTTGTACAGGCAACAGGAGAAACTGTACAACGATCCATTGAACTGGCTCAGAACAGATGCAAATGGCGACAATTTATATATAGTCACGATCCTCATGAGTGAATGAAGAAGAAGACTCAAACCACGATGCAGGTGAGACTTTTTTCGGTTTGTATGCAATTAACTGTTTTCAGTTGAATATTGATAATGAAATATTTAATAATTGTAGCCGAGGTTTATTGTTATTGTTAGCCTAACTACTTTCGGGAATACGAAATTTATATGAACATGAAACACTATGAAATCTGCAACATTTTGTTTTTTCTTTATTATTTAACAAAAGCTTTTATACAAATTTTAAGTACATAAAATATGAAAAATTCCTTAATAACATTTGTCTATGTCTGAATAAATATAATTGTGATAAGTTACAAAGCAGTGTAGTTAGTACTACATTACAGAGGATTACAGAAACAGAGGACATCTCTTTGAAACATTTCACGTCTTCAATTCATTCGTGTTTAGATCATATAATATTATAGTTCAGAGTACCTTTTCATTAATTGCAAAATTGATGGTGTTAGGACCACGTAACAATGTTGCACGAATGGGCAGGTACATTCGGTTAAGTACCACAACTGACAGAAGACCGGCGTAAAGTAGAACTGTTACACTCCTGCGTATCGCCTGGTGAGTGAGGTAGCTGTGGCCCAATTTATTAAAAGGTGGCAACGCTCATTAGCTGCGATAATCACTTAACATCATGTGAAACGCCAGCTCGTTTACCACTTTTTCACATAAAAAAAAAATTGACAACAACATTGTATTTTTCTATATGTTCATCATCCTCCTGCCCGTATACCACCACCTTAGGGTCTGCACAATATATGCACCAAGATGGATGTTAGCGGTTTTGGCTACATTATTGCGACCTGACGTCTACCCTCCTTGAAACCCAACACCCATATCCAGAACAATCATGCATGGGTCACAGGAATACTTGTCCCATGTGGGAATCGAACCCATGACACTCGATGCCGAAGCCAATACCTTAGCAAGGGTGCCACCGAGTCTTATTTCCATATGTTATGTGATAGAAAAGATGCAATTATGCTAATTTGCCTCTTTTCTATCACATTATTTGAATTGTTTCGAAGGGATTAAAAGACCTAGAAGATCTATTGTAGTAAGCACATTATTGCTTGTATTAAAAACTGGGCATGTTAGTATTTTTTGTTTAAAAAAAGATTATAATAAAATCTATGATTACATATTTCTTACAATCAACAGTTACAAGCATGCAGAATAGCACAATATATTGGCGCAGACTACATAGTTGAAATAAAATTTGTGGTTCTTGTCTATTCGGCTAGCCACATCTTCCTGTTAATTGTATTTTGAACAGTTCTTAAAAAAATCTCTCAAACATAAGAACATTAGCACTCACACATTTTCGCTAAAGTAATTAACTTTTAATAAAAATACACTGCACTGTTTCAATCTATGAAAACTTACATCCAAGAAAAAAGCTGGATATTGCTTCAGACAAAACTTGCAAACACCTCATTCTTGAGTTCAATTGAGGAGGAGAACACTTTTTATGGACCATGGTGGTGACCACCAGAAGAAATACCACATCCATCACGAGAGAATGTCCCACGGTTACAGCAGCTGGTGGTCAGGGAGAACTGTTATCTTCAACCGGTGCTTCGGCCAGTGCAGCGTCAGGGGCACCTGCGGAGGCTCTTGGGTGGGGCCTTCGCCATCGCTGTCAGATTCGGAGTCGCTGCCCGCCAGCTCTGCCAACTGAGCGACCTGTGCTGACATCTCCTCAGCCAGCTCCTTTGGTATCAGCATCTGCGGACAGCCATTTTAATATTGACAAGATTCTACAGTCTACTTCTCTTTAAAAAAAAAAATAAGAAAAAAAAAACACATCTTCGTTCTCTTGCCCCATATCCCATCTAGGTAGTTATCCAAACAAAATGTGTTATCCGCTAGATTTTTTTATCTTTCTATGAATATATTTATAATTATGTTATACTCCGCACTTGGAATTTAAAATTTGTAAAAAATTGATGAATAGTACAAAAATTCAAATATCTTTACACAACAATACTGGAGCAGTATACTCATTCCTTCAAAGTCAAAATTTGTTTACTCATTACGGCCATTATTTAAGTTCAATGAACGTGAAAAAACTTCCGCTGGTACACTATTCTAGAATTGACCTAAGAAGGACCGGCGAAATGGGAATGAAAGTGTGATACTTCTGCGTTTAGTCTGGTGAGTGAGGTAGCCGGGGCCCACTTCGTTACGAAGTGGCAACGCATCTGCAACCCTACGGGGGTTTGCAAATATCCAAGGGCAGGCGGTTATCACTTTGGTAACTTACTTACTATACTAAATTATGGCAGAACGCAAGTATCTATTTGAATAAAGATAATTTGAATATAACAGACGGACGGACAGCTCGCTTGCCACCTTCTCATAAAGAAAAGACAGTTTGCTTTTCCCCATTCTGTCGGGGTGGCATATCGGTGTACCTGCAGCCAGGGCCCCAGGAGGGCGTAGGGCCTGGCGCGGCTGGGCGCCGCCGCGGCCACCCCGCCCGCCACGAAGGTCACCGCCCTCGGGCCGCAGCGCCAGGTGAAGTGCCGCCCCTGCCTGACCCGCCCGCTGCAGTCGAAAGCACAGGTCACTAATGTTCAAACCGGTTATAAAAAACCCGGCCGAGTGCGAGTCGGACCCGCGCACGAAGGGTTCCGTACGGAACTATAAAAACTGCAAAAAAGTCCTTTTTTTTTTTGGAGCCTCGGCTTGGGCCGTCACGGTATTATTATCACCGGTTTTTTTTTGTTTGGGAGGCCGCCAAGCTCTTAGGGCGCTTTGGCGGGCGCTCCATTGAGTGAGTAGGCTCAAGGGTCTCCGAGAGGGAACCTCGGCTTGGGCTGTCACTCAGCACGCATTTAGCATTCCGATTCGAGGGTGCCCGAGAGGGCCGGACCTCGGCTCGATCGGTAGCTATTATCTGACTGCGGGGTCCGTTGTGTGGGAGCCCCGCTTAAATATTTTTTTATTCTGTACTAGCTGTGCCCGCGACTTCGTCCGCGTGGAATTAAAATAAAAATAAAATCTAAATGGCTTAAGTTACTCCTTATTACATCAGCTATCTGCTAGTGAGTCCCGTCCAAATCGGTCCAGCCGTTTCAGAGATTAGCCGGAACAGACAGACAGACAGACAAAAATTGTAAAAAGCGGTTATTTTAATATTACAAACAGACACTCCAATTTTATTTATTTGTATAGATTTGTTGTTATAGCGGCAAAATAAAAAAAAGATAACCACATCATCTGTGAAATTTTTCAACCGTCTAACTATCACGGTTCATGACATACAGCCTGGTGACAGACAGAAATACAGCGTTTTACCCTTTGGGTACGGAACCCTAAAAACGAATTAACATTTCAGGTAATACTTTACCACAACTTTATCTGGTCCCAAGCTAAGCTAAGCTTTCACTTCTACGATGTTGCGAAGGCATTCGACAAGGGTTGGCAAAATGTCTCACTCTACAAGCTGAAAAATCTTATCGTGGTTCCGTGCTCACTATACGAACCTTGTAGTAAAAGCGTTCTTTTCGATACCCAATAGAGGGACATCTCTCGACAAACCGCTCCCTCACGGTGGGCGTCCCTCAAGGTTCCTGCCTGTCTACCTTGCTCTTTTCGCACTGCACGAGGGATTCCTAAACACCTCGTATTATACTCGCGATTTAGACGGACGACACCCGTTTCTATTCAGACACTTCCATTTCCAATTTGCCGGAGACCGCGCCAGTATTTGATTTCGTAAATAAAGTATCGAAGTTAACGCCAAGGTTACGTTTTACTGCAATAACCAGGCACTAGAAATCACTAGGAATTTTTCGTGGCGTTGATCGAGCCCGCACCCTCTGGCGCCACCATCCACCATCCACCGCGCAAATCGGCTCAAAATTTAAATAGTACTCACTCTATTGCCAACGGAAGCAAGCTGGCGCTTTCTGGGTTGAGTATCAGATGCACACCGTCCAAATACTCTATGCTCTCCTCACAATGCCAGGTGCCCTGATGAAAAAGAGGACTAAGAGGATCATACAATACAGCATCTTTTTCTTAATTGACATTCTATAATGAATATTTGAAAACACTAGAAAGATGTCGCTTTTGCCATTGAAATAGATTTTTTTTATTTTATGGCCAGTTTTTGTTCGCAATATGATTATCCATAAATGAATTAAAATTGTTGTTATAATTTGATCTAATGAAGTTAACATGAGACTTGGAAAGCAAGGAAGCAAGGTCTCCTTTCTGAAACAATGGCAGTGTTTTGACAGTCATTTAATTGATATTTGAATTAAGGTATTAACAAAGTTACATATAATTCAATGAAATTAATAGCGCATTCGGGTTTTTGCATGGAGCGAGTGTTATCAAACATTCTCCTTGTACGGGAATCTCTTCTATTGCACGCTGTTAGAGCTCACCGGCATCAGCTCAGGTATCTGCGGCAGGGCTCTCTCCATGCTGGACATCTCAAAGCTGTCCGTGGACATGTGGCCTGGAACCAAGTAAAATGACAATATAACATTACTATATAGAAGAACATAGATGTAGAATATACATCATCATCATCATCATCATCATTTCAGCCTGTTTGAGTCCACTGCTGAACATAGGCCTCCCCACAGACTGCCATGAAGCACGATCCTGAGCCACCTGCATCCATCGACTTCCCGCACATTTGCACAGGTCGTCACTCCATCTAGTGGGGGGTCGTCCTACACATCGATGGCCAGTACGAGGCTGCCACTCGAGAACCTTTCTTCCCCAACGGTTATCGGTTCTACGAGCTATATGGCCGGCCCATCGCCACTTCAGCTTGCTAATCCTCTGAGCTATGTCGGTTATCTTAGTTCTACTGCGGATGTCTTCGTTACGAACTCTATCACGCAGAGAAATACCGAGCATAGCCCGCTCCATAGCTCGCTGAGCGACTTTGAGCTTCCTCATACGGCCAGCAGTGAAGGACCACGTCTCGGTTCCGTAGGTCATCACTGGCAACACACATTGATTGAAGACTTTAGTCTTCAAACATTGAGGTATATTCGACGAGAAGATTTGCCGAAGTTTCCCGAACGCTGCCCATCCGAGTTGGATTCGCCGATTGACCTCTGCGTCGAAGTTGGACTTACCTAGCCGGACTAACTGTCCTAGGTAAACGTACTCGTCAACAACTTCGAGCTCAGTGCTCCCAACAACAACCGGTATAGGCGTGACATGGACATTAGACATGATCTTCGTCTTGTCCATGTTCATCTTAAGGCCCACCCGTTGGGAGACACTGTTGAGGTCATTGAGCATAGCACCCAGGTCCTCCAGCGATTCTGCCATGATGACTATATCGTCGGCAAATCGAAGGTGGGGAATCCTTTCCAGTCCAGAAGCTTAAAAACATCTTCCAACGCAGCGGTGAAGAGTTTCGGGGATATGATATCACCCTCTCTTACACCCTTTTGCAGTTGGATAGGTTTTGTACTACTGGACTGTACTTGGACGGACATCGTAGCCTTGTTATACAAACACTCCAGCACTTCGATATACCGACAGTCAATTTGGCACCGCTGAAGAGCCTGGAGTACCGCCCAAATTTCGACAGAATCGAAGGCTTTCTCATAGTCCACATACGCTAGGCACAGAGGCAGATTATACTCTTCGGTCTTCTGTATAATCTGCCGTAAGGTGTGTATATGGTCTATGGTACTGAAGCCTTTTCGGAATCCGGCTTGTTCGGGAGGCTGGAAGTCGTCGAGTCTGGAAGCGAGACGATTCAAGATGACTCTTGAGAACAGCACATAGACGCGGCTCAGAAGGGATATCGGTCTATAGTTCTTCAAGAGAGCGTTATCGCCTTTCTTGAAGAACAGCACCACCACACTTCTGCTCCACGCCTCTGGTGTAGCACCACCTTGAAGGACGGAATTAAAGAGCCTCTGAAGGACTACAAGTACCGGTTCTCCACCCGCTTTCAGAAGCTCTGCTGTAATTCCGTCCTCTCCCGATGCCTTGCCATTCTTAAGATGGTCAAGAGCCATTCTAATCTCGCTCAGACTGACGTCCGGGACATTCTCGGAATAGTGTCGGATAAGCTTTGCTCTTGGGTCGTTACTCACACATGTGTGTGGCTCCAACAACGATGTGTACAGCTGTCCATAGAACCTCTCAATCTCACTCAAAACCTCTGGTCTACTGGAGATGATAGCTCCGCTGTCAGTCTTCAACTTAGTCAGTTGGCTTTGTCCGATAGACAGATCTCTGGCGAAGACTTTTGAGCCTAGGTTCCGCTCTATAGCTCCCTCAATACGGGCTGTATTGAAGTTGCGTATTTGGAGATCTGCCTATTAAGCCGCCTGTAGTCTGATATGTCAGTTAAAGACTGCAGCCGCATCTCACGTCTTTTTACGAGTTAACCCAAGAGGTTAAGAGTGTGATCGGAGAGTTTTTGCGTTCTATTTGTCCGGCGGGCCTTATAAAATTTAAGGCCCACGGCATGGACAGTTTCCACGAGCTTAGCGTTAATATCGTCCACAGAGCTGCAATTTTCTAGGCATTGGAAGCGATTATGTAGCTCGAGCTGAAAGCTTTCGGAGTTCTGAATATGGGCACGAGATGGTCGGAGTGTGGACTTCATTAGACGAGATCTTTCCAGCCTGATGTTAATATTCAATGTGCCTCTCACCAATCGGTGATCACTGCCGGTCTTCACCCTTGTGATCACAGAGACATCATTGAATATTTGCCGTTTGTTCGTCATAATGAAGTCTATCTCGTTTTTTACGAACCATCGGGGCTAATCCAGGTCCACTTTCTGTGGGGCTGCTTTTTGAAGAAGGAGTTCATCATAAAGAGTCCCTCCTTCTCCATAAAGTCAGCCAGCTGCTGCCCCCTTGGGTTCCGTTGCCCTATTCCAAAACTACCTACTCTCAGCTCATCGTCTTTCCTTTTGCCTAGTTTTGCGTTGAAGTCTCCCATTAACACCATGTACTGAGTTTTGGAGGAATGTATGGCTCGTGATATATCCTCATACATTGCCTCCACCTCATCATCGGGATGTGTCGACGTAGGTGCGTAAACCTGTATGACCTTCAGCGAATACCGTTTGGACATTCTGAGTATAAGGTACGCAACCCTTGACGACACACCCTCGATTTTAACAACGTTGTTAATGAGAGACTTGTGGACGATAAATTCGACACCTCCTTGGGACAGTTGGTCGCCCTCCCGGTGGTAAAACAGGTTGCCGGATTCAAGGATCATCGTGTCCTCCCCCTGTCTTCGGACTTCAGATAATCCTATTATATCCCAGCGCAGCCTGTTCACCTCTTCTTCCAGCTCTGTAATCTTCTCGTCAGTCCTCAATGTTCTTGCGTTGTATGTTGCCAGGTCCAGTCGCCGTCGTTGGTAGCCGAATCCTAGCCGGGGATTCTTAGCAACCCCTGCCCTGCCGTTACCATGACCGCTACCGTAGCCAGGAATAGCAGGGCCGCCGGGGACTGGGGGCCGTACACCTTGGACTTCCATACATGAGGGGTTTTTGCCATAGTTGCCACGCTTGGCGAGCGGGTTGGCAACCGCAGGTCCTCCAGACACCTCGCACCTTCAACGCTGCTGCCCGTTATTGGCCTGGCTATTTAGGGTCTGGAGAGTCGAGATGGTTATCCCGCCATCTATCGGTGGCCACCAGATGTTTGTGGCTTGTCCCTTAGTCGCCTCTTACGACACCCACGGGATGAGATGGGGTGGCTTATTCTTACGCCGGCACCACACGGCAATACATATAAAGAATATACATATATATTCTATATCATTTTTTTTATATGTATATTAAAGGACATTATACGGTGGTAGGCCACGCAATACGACAGGTCTTACTACCGCCCCCATTGACATTTGCAACACACGAAGAGTTGCAGACGCGTCGCAACCTTCCAATAAAGTGGGCCCCGGCCACCTCCGTCACAAGACGAAAGAAGTGTAACACTTCCACATCAGGCCGGTCTTCTGTGAGGTTTTGGTACCTATTCCAGTGGACCTGTCCATTCATGGTGTGGCCCTACCACAGTTTAAGTACAAGCTTTTCTTAGTTTTGGACATAGACTATGTTTATTATTCATAACTAATAGATTATGTCTATTATTCAACTGTGGTAGGGCCACGCAGCGGCCTTGGCTGTTGCACGAATGGGCTGGCTCGTCCGGGTAAGTACCATGACCTCACAGAAGACCGGCGTCAAGGGAAAATATAATACTTTCCGGTTTCGTCTGGTGAGTGAGGTAGGTGGAGCCGAATTTTCAAAAGGTTGTCAACATGTCTGCAACTCTCGTGTGTAGCAGATGTCCATGGGCGGCGGTATTCACTTAACATCAGGTGAACCGCCTCCTCGCTTGGCAACTTTTCACATAAAAGAAATATATTGAATTTATGAATATGTGACATACCTTCAGGAGTTATCCTCTTTCCTGATCCCATGCAGCTCAGCCCACGCTGGAGTGTGTCCTTTATCTGTTGCTCCACGCTTGGACTGAGGTGGGATGGTGATGCTGGCTGGTCTTCGGTTTCCTGATGAGAGATTTTTTTTTAATTAATATATATTTAGCACTTTACCCGGGAGGCGCGGAGTCGAATTCTGGCAATGGAAAAATAAAATCTGGCAGTTTCTAGAATTTATCTAAATATTTTAATTTATCTAAAAAGTTTAAAACCAAATTAAAAATGTTGAAATATAGGCTGACACGATAAGTGAATGAAGGATCTCACCCCACAGAGTGCTCAGAGGTTTCTTGGTCAAGGTGCTATACCTCATATTATTGGTTATCCAATAAGTAAGTGAAAGAATTCAATGTGCAGCCATAATATTCGGCAGATGTTTCTTAGTCCAAGCTCTAAAACTTGTGCCGCTGGGCCATTAAGTGAATGAAGGATCTCACCCGATCAGAGTGCGCGGATGCTTCTGTGAATGAGTTCAATGGACACTCATGACATTGGGCAGATGTTTCTTAGTCCAAGTGCTGTTCATGTGCTGGTGTTGCAATAAGTGTACGAGGGAGCTTAATGGAGAGCAGATAACTTGTGTCGGTGATCCAATAATTAAAGGACTCATTGGGCAGCAGAGAAGCTATCAGATTGCGCAAATGTTACTAGGTCCAAATGCTGTCCTTGTGCCGCTGATCCAACAAGTAAATGAATCAGCGCATACAAAAGAGCAAGGCAGCCGCAGCGTCTACAGATGTTCCTTATTCCATTTGCTGTACCTTATGTTGGTCATCCAATTGGTGAATACACCCACCATAGTATGCACATGCTCAAAGTGCTGCTGTTGCAACAGGTGGGTGAGATAGCTTTTTTTTTTTTTTTTGGAAAAAACGGGCAAACTGGCGGGAACCTCACCTAAGGATAAATGCCCACCGCCACCCATGAACTTCTGCAACACCGGAGGGCTTTCGAATGCGGCCTGGTCGTAACGGTTCGGAAAGAGGATCCACAGAGTGGCTGAGCTCACCGTGGAGTAGGGCAGCCACCTGAGCCGCGCGGAGACGCCGGCCAGCTGGGCGGGCGGGGAGCCCCCGCCGCCGGCGCGGCGCACCCTCCCCGCCGAGCGGCGCCTCCGCGCGCGCGTCACCAGCCACGAGCCGCCGCATCTGGAACACGGGACGTTTACACTAGTTGGTGCATAGCTGTGGCCTCATGTCCTTTCTTTTTACTATAGGTACTTATAATTAAGAAATTGTATTTAGATGTATATACATATCATACATAGACATATATATATATATATACACATATATATATATAGATATTATACATAGGTGTCATATTAGTAAGGTTGAAGTACATCGATGTAACTATTCACGAGAACTGCTGCCGACAAACTGCATCACAGTTTGGCAGAGAATAATTTATGTTATTGTACTTTATTACTGGATTAAATAAATAAAAAAAAAAAAAAACAAAAAAAACTTTGTGGCCGTTTTTAGGCATTCGCCGGTGTCGATTTCTGTGACTCTTCAGTAATTTTCTTTCTTTTCTAGGCTTCCTTACCCAAAGGGTAAAACGGGACCCTGTTACTAAGACACCGCTGTCTATTAATCTGTCACCGGGATGTATATCATGTACCGTGATAGTTAGCCAGTTGAAATTTTCACACATGACGTATTTCTATTGCCGCTATAACAACAAATACTATAAAACGGAATAATATAATATTTAGAACTCCCGTACAACAGACTTGATTTTTTATAGATAACGAGATGTAAAGAATATTTTAAGAATTTTTGTACACTTTGGGTTGCATTATTGATGTTTTAGTAAGGATCCCTACATTTTTTGAAAATATAATGTAGCCTATGTCATCCGAGGAAAATGTAGCGTCCCTACAGTGAAAGGATTTTTTAAATAGGTTCAGTAGTTCCGGAGCCTATTCAATGCATACAAACAGTCAAATCTTTCCTCTTTATAATATTAGTATAGAAGTATAGATAGTATAGATGATACGGAACACGTCGTGTTAAGTTAATTTTTCTATATATTTGATGACTCCGTTGCGCAGTTGCCAAGGCATTGGTTCGGCGTAGGGGGTAGTGGGTTCGATTCCCATACGGGACAGCTATTTGTGACCCACAGATAGTTGTTTCGCATCCGGGGTGTTTGTCCACGTGAAATGTATGTTTGTAAAATGTCCTTACAATATAGAATAATGTTATCCCAAAGTAATGGCTATGTTTAAAAAAATGTACCGAGGATCTTCTGCTATGAGCTTCAGCACTTCGAAGCCGGAGCCCCTTTGCGCTGCCTTCAGTTCCCTGCCCGTGCAGCCGATCATCTGGAATCGGGCGAAAAGCAGCATTTCGGATTTATTTTATATATAATAAGATAAACATTTGCAGCTAAAGTGTACTTAAAGTGATAACACTAGCTGCTATATGGGATTTTATTTAGTTATAAAGTTTTTATACTCGAATAATAGACTCTGACGGCTTTTTAAGCATTTCGCGACAATATCTAGCTCGCTTTATAGAGCGGTGGAATGCATCAGCCCTAAAGTATACAATCACTACATAGTATGAAACAAAGTGGTCCCGCCGTCCGTCTGTCCCTATGTATGCTTAGATCTTAAAAACCACGCAACGGATGTTGATGCGTTTTTTTTTTACTAGATAAAGTGATTCAAGAGGAAGGTTTATATGACGTACTAGCTGTGCCCGCGTGGAATTTAAAATATAAAAAAAATCTAAAATTTTAGTAGCTCCTTATCCTTATTACATCAGCTTTCTGTCAGCGAAAGTCCCGTCCAAATCGGTCCAGCCGTTTCAGAGATTAGCCGGAACAGACAGACAGACGGACAAAAATTTTTAAAAATGTTATTTTGGTATATGTACCGTGTATACATCCATATGCATTTAGTAAAAAGCAGTCGTTTTAATATTACAAATAGACCCTCCAATTTTATTTATCTGTATAGACAATACACTAGCTTTTCGCCCGCGGCTTCGCTCGCGTTGAAGCTTAAACAACACTTTTCTCCGATTAAAATATAGCCCATGTCCTTTCTCAGGCTCAAGACTATCTGTGTACCAAATTTCATTTAAATCAATTCAGTAGTTATGGAGTGAAAGCGAGACAGAAAGATAGGAAGACTTACGTTAGCATTTATAATATTAGTATGGAAGGATACATTGCACCCGTGCCGGTAGATAGTAATAATATATAACAGTCCGTCGCCGCACCTGGATGAACCTGACGGCGCCGTTCGGCGTGTCGATGGTGGGCAGCTGCGGGTCCTCGGCCACCAGCAGGTGCCGCACCCTGGACCCCCGCTGGCCGTCCAGCGGCGCGTGCCACGACACGTGGTCGCCGGCGCAGAACCTGTTCCCTGCAACTCTGTTCGGTGGCAGCCTCGCCGGGGCAGGCACCGCCCCCTCCAAAAGACCGGCGCGAAGGTTTTTTTTTATGTGAAAATTTGGTTCACCGGATGTTAAGTGAATACCGCCGCCCACGGAGATCTGCTGCACCCGAGGGTTGCAGATGCGTTGGGAGCCATTTGAAAATCGGGCTCCGGCCACCTCACTCACCAGACGAAACGCGGAAGTATTATACTTAAACTTTACGCCGGTCTTCTGTGAGGTCATGGTACTTACCCAGGACGAGCCTGCCCATTCGTGAAACAGCCGAGGCTGCTGCGTGGCCCCACCACTGTAAAACTGTGGGGCCTTGAGGGTCTACAGAGACACCCACGAGGTCTTGTGTGTCACCCACCTGTGGTGAACACGTATCTGGCGAGGGCCTGCAGCAGGGCGGCCGGCCAGAGGGGCGCCGGCCTGCCCTCAGCGGCCAGCCGCAGCGTCAGCTCCAGCCCGTAGCCGGAGTCGCGGCCGGGTAAGGGCGAAGGCTCCGGGTGGACGCGGCCGTCGCCGTGCAGGTCGGATAGACCGAAACTGGGCGGGGTCGAAGGGTGTGACGGACCGGTTACTGCTATGGACAGCGGAGCCGCCTCTTGCGACGGGTGGTGTTATTTCCATCCACAAAAATGGGAGTGACGGAGGACAGTGAACGTAACATAAATTAGTATATTCAGAAAGATCCATATTAATTAGCAATGCTAATACCTCCCCAAGTCATTCAAGATAATAAAGTTGCACGGCAACCTGTCTTTCTTGAGCGTCCAACTCTTCAAATTCACCACACTCCCCTTATACAACATGGTCCAATACACACAGAATAAATCTGTTAATATAATGTTACATTATTGTCATTATGATGCAGTGAGCCACACAACAGTCTTATCTTTTGCACTAATGGGCAAGTCCTTCCGGGGAAGTACAATCTCACAGGAGACCGGCGTGTAGTTGAAGTGTTACACTTCTGCATCCGTTTTGTGGCCATTTTATGTTGGTAACGCATCTGCGACCCTTCGGATGTTGCAAATGTCCATGGGTGGCAGTTATCACACTTCAGGTGAACTTCCGACTGGCTTGCCACCTTGTCACATAAAATGAATAGATAAATATGTTTTACCTTACATAATGCCAGTGAGGCGGTATGTTCTCCTCCGGTTTCCCAGGGTTCCAGTACATGCTGATGTAGTCCAAGGGATCTTGACCCCCAAGCCTAGAATAAAAAGGAAGTATAAACTACTTGTTTAACTGTATCTAAATTTTGCACCACTTATACTATAAAGCTGACTTACATTTGAAAATGTAAAAGGTATAATGTGGCAAGGCAATTACAATAATAATAAAGATAATGCTTTATTGCAGGCATTGGTATACCCATAAATCAATATATAACAACTACTAAACATCTAAGTTTACATATTACGGTAATATGTAAGTAAAGTAAGAAAATAATGTTAGAGATTAAAACAAGCATTTATCTAAATTTACATGTATAGCTGTGAATCAGCCAATAATTTAGGTTTGAGTCCCATACAAAAAACAAAATTCTGCAAATCTTAAGATAACCAATATTTAAACATATCACGCAACTTGGAAAATACTGTTTTAAGAATAGCACAAGAATATGTGACCTTATAATCAAATAAAATTTAACCACCATAATTGTGTTATACATAAAAATCACAAAAAGAATGAGATCGCAGAGTTTCTTGCCGGTACTTCTCTGTGCAGGTCTAGTTTAGTGAACCGGTGGTAGATTTTTTGTTGACGTTCAATAAGAGCTTAACTTAAGCCTATATTGAATAAATATACTTTGACTTTGACTAAGGTGATGAATAAAAGGTGAAAAGTCAATCGCAATCCAATATCTGTGCATTCAAGTCCCCTCTCACGTTAAAGAGTTATTATTTTCCACCTTACCAATATTTTAGCCTGGTTGTAACTTGCAACGGGTTTGGCTGATCTGGGTACAGTCTTGAATATGCTTCACATAGCGCCCTCAGTCCAGCAGGCACTGGTCTCTCTGTAAGAATGGCAGCAAGTAAAGAATATTATACTCCAACTTTTACAGCCTGCCTCAATATTTTCTCTATCTGTAGATTTGGTTACCAGGGAAAGAATTTTGACATCAGTATTATTGAGCTTATGTCAAATACCTATCACTACGTGAATCAAGTGAATACCGCCGCCCACGGACATCTGCTACACCCGAGGGTTACAGATGCGTCGACAACCTTTTGAAAATTGGACTGCGGCCACCTCACTCACCAGACTAAACGCGAAAGCATTATACTTCCACTTTACGCCGGTCTTCTGTGAGGTCATGGTACTTACCCGGACGAGCCTGCCCATTAGTGCAACAGCCGAGGCTGCTGCGTGGCCCTACCACTGTAAAATGTTAGAAGAGAGTGTTAATTAATTTATTATGGTATTGTTGAGGTCATCATAGATGAGGCTACAGGCTAGATAGAAGTTGTATTTTAGAGGTACGTCTGTTAGTGATTAACAAATTCAATTTGATGTGGATTTCACATCCTTGAAACTTAATAATGCATGTAAATGTTACATTGATAAATATTTTTTTTAATATTAAAAGAATTTTAATCGCTAACTAAACAAAACTTAAAATTTCCTTTTTATATCTACATTCAACTTGCTTTCCTTTTAAGAAGAAACAATAATACAAGTTTGAATAAAAGCTGGCAAAGCAAGTTATGATCATTATGTCCACTCATTCACTTTGAATTTATATATTACTTGAACCATATTTACTTGCGTGTGGTTAGTAGTTGTGGTTTTTTATTTAATATTTTTATAAAGATATAACAGCAATGTACATTTTATAATCAGCGAATATTCAAAATACTGATGCATTCCTCTAAATTCTTTTTATCTTTACGGATAGTTGTTGAAGTAGAGTTATTCTTATAAATATACATGTATATGTTCAATTAATTTATTATCAGTACCCGTAGTGCTCATATCGTCCTTTGGGTCAGGTTCTGATGAGAGAGCTGCGGAATTATCAGGTAAGACCATCGGATTCGGCGCAGGCGCAACGAAGGATAGTGCACTGTTCCTTACAACACCAGAAGGTGGGGTAGCACCGCTAGTCCCCGACATTATAACTATCATTAACATCAATAAATGTGCTCACAATAAATTAAGCCACGGGTACACGTTGTTTACAATTTCTTTTGGTTACAGATGGTTACAGAAAAATATTTTGGCAAAAAGTACGAATGGCTCATCGCCACAGGTTAAAAATAAAAATTCGATTACGAAAAAGCACACATTTAATCAGCTGTCTATTTCGAACATAATTTTTTTTTTTATGAGAAAAAAGCAGCAAACGAGCAGGAGGCTCACCTGATGGTAAGTGATCACCGCCGCCCATGGACATCTGCAACACCCGAGGGCTTACAAATGCGTTGCCGGCCTTTTAGGTACGAGTACGCTCTCTTCTTGAAGGTTCCCAGGTCGTAACGGTTCGGAAAGACCGCCGGCGGCAGCTGGTTTCACAGAGTGGTTGTGCGAGGCAGGAAATGCCTTGAAAATCGCGCTGTTGTGGAACGCTGGACATCGAGGTGGTGTGGATGAAATTTTTGGTTTTGGCGCGATGTCCGATGGTGAAATTCAGCCGCTGGGATCAATCCAAACAATTCCTCGGAACACTCCCCGTGATAGATGCGGTAGAAGATGCAGAGTGACCCAACATCTCTACGCACAGCCAAAGGATCAATCTGATCGGAAAGACCTTGATCGTCGATAACCCTAGCTGCCCTACGTTGGATGCGGTCAAATGGAAGAAGCTGGTAACAGGTGGCTCCCGCCCAGAGGTGAGAGCAGTACTCCATGTGGGGCCGAATTTGCGCCTTATAAAGGTTTAGGCGTTGAGCCGACGTGAAGTACTGTCTCGCCTTGCTGAGCACACCGAGCTTCTTTGAGGCCAATTTGGCCTTACTTTCCAATTGACCGCGGAACTGGACATTGCTCGAGATTTCGGTGCCAAGTATTCCGATACTAGCTGTGACAGACAGGGGAGTGTTCTCAAAATGAGGAGTCACGACAAATGGGGACTTTTTAGCGGTTAACGCGCAAACTTGTGTCTTATCGGGGTTGAATTGGACTAAATTTAGTCGACCCCAGTCTGAGACTTTTGTTAACAAAGTCTCGACTTCAGACACAAGTTTGTTCCGGCTCTCGTAGACGTTTTCCCGAGAAATTTCGCGCAGACATTATGGGGGAGGAATGGGGAGAGGGCGTCCGGGACTCACACAGACCAAACGAAACGCGACAGCATAGCTGCCACTTGACGTCGGTTTCTAGTGAGAGAGTGGTTCTTCCCCGGGCGTGCCGGCCCAATTCGGCTGCTACCCGAAGGTGCGCAGCATGGCACTACCACTAGTTGGGTTGACTGACTGCACTGGTGGAATAATCTCTGTCACAAGATTATCCCACCAGCGGGCGATGTGGTCGTCACGTCCCGACGCCAACAAAAATTCATGAAAATCGTCATAACGGAAAGGGATTGGAAGATTTTTTTAAAAAAAAGACTAACTATAAATAATTTATGTATCGAACAATTCAAACACCTATCTCTCAAGTATTATGAAGTTAAATAATTTAACTTCATAACACTTGACATGCTTCAAAATTCTATCTTCACTGTCCAATTTATGTCATAGTCATTCAAGTTCGTTGTTAGTTGTGTATTAACTGATGTTTTTGCTTTCAGTCCCGAGACAATTAAAGCTTCATCTGACGCAGAACCGGTGGGCTAGCCAGAACCCACGGGTTTGGGCCCTCCGCTGTGGGTAGGGCCGCGCATGTGCTCATGCGTGCGTTTAACTATAAAATGTCATCTAAGGGCCATCGAAGTTGCGGTGCGGACCGAGACCCCGATGGCCGTCGACTGTGTTTTTAGCTAATCGGTGGCTGGGGGCGGTGAGAACCGCCCTGGAACGCGGGTGTACCTTGTGTACGCGTTGTGTTGGTCTCGCCGTGCTCAGAGGCGAGGGCGAACTATTGTGTTTGTTGTTACACTAGCTGGCTCGAACGATATCCTTTGAGGCGGCCACTATCCTTGCTCGGTTTCCACCACTGGACATCCTGGCGGAGATGGATGCGCGAGTTTATACTCGCCTCCGGTTACCTCAGGATGATGCCGAGCCCCTGGATGCGGGAGAGGTGCGGGAGCAGGAGCGTACACGCGGGTTGGAGATTTGGCGCGAGCGCTTGGGAGAAGCTCGGAACTTGCGCCAACGAATCGTCACTGCGTTCCTGCCCAGCTTCGAAGCCTGGCTAAGTGCGAGGGGATTCGCGCACGTCACCTTCCGGTTGACGCAGGTGCTCACCGGGCACGGATGCTTTGGTGAGTACCTAAATAGAATTGGACGCGAACCGACAACGCAATGCCACCATTGTGGTGGGGACCGGGACTCCGCGCAACACACTCTTGCAGAGTGCCCCGCTTGGGAGTCAGAACGTCGGATCCTGGTCCAAAAGATCGGGCAGGACCTTTCTCCACCAGTTGCAGTGGCGGCTGCACTGATGGAGAAATCTGCTTGGACGGCACTGGTCTCCTTCTGCGAAGCAGTCATGCTCCAGAAGGAGATCGCTGAGCGGGAACGGGAGAGGGCCGACCCCGCTCGGAGACGAAGGCGCGCGGGTGGTAGAAAACGGACGAGCCGCTCCGTCAGCCCTGTAGTCTCGGGCTTATAGAATAGGACTAAGGTATCCCCTGCCTGTCGTAAAAGGCGACTAAAAGGGGACACGGATGGGCAGCAGCACGAAGTGGTCTCGTGTTGCTGTAAGAGGATGAGGGGATTGGAGAAGGTTTATCCTTCTCCGAGGCGTGCTCAGGCGTAGTACCGAGGGACACCGGTGCGTTCCATGGGAGATCCCGGAGTCCCTCCAAATGTACAGAAGGTGGCCACCGAGGGGGTTTTAGTGGGTAAGAACCCCACATAACCCTGTCATGTAAAGTGACAGGGTATCTTTTGAAGATTTCCCCCCCGATACCAAAAAAAAAAAAAAAAAAAAAAAGCTGTGGGTGTAGTGTTATCCGGCGGGACCCCCCGCGGTGGATCCGGCGTGTCTAAGTCCCCTTCCTCGACCGGGTCGATGAGGACGTTTCGCGGGCGACGCTTGTTGACGTTCGCGTTTGTGTCGGGTTGGTAATTTGCTGCGCTTACCACCAGAGGGTTGGGATGATGTTCAGCTCTATCGAAGAACCGTTTGGTCAGGACTTTAAAATATTCGCGAATCGTCGGGGGTCTGCAATCGCTGTGCAGATCGACGTTGCGTTGATACCACTGCGCACCGGTTGCACAGCGGATGAACTTACTTTTGTACTATTTGCAGCTTGTACAAGTGTGGCCTATCGGCTAAATTCTAAGGTAGGGTAGGTGGGTTCAAGGATTCAGTGTTATTTATTTTATAGCTTTATTTGTCATACTTCCGCACACAACAGCTAAGTGTGGTGGTGGTTCACTGGCCTCACGGGCGGCAGCGCTCGGCTAATAATTAGGGTAGGGAGATCCTGGAAGCCAGACGAAGGCAAGCATTAGGGCGGCTTAAAACGGCGCTGGACAAACCCTACTCGAGCTCAGTGTCCCCTTTTATGAAAGCTACACTCTTACGCTAAGCAGCACCAGCAAGAAAAAAAAAATAAAAAGCAGAACAGTTACAATATAGTAATACACAGATACAATATAGTAATGACAACTCACCCCAGCGGGATCAAATTGGATTTAACCGTTTTGACTTTTTTAAAAAATAGTCGGTCGTTACTTATCAGTAGCACACAGCACAGTGACCTTACATATACTCCTTAGGAGTATATGTGTTCTGTGCAGTGACCGCTCTGTCTGACGTGCGAAACGTAGTCTCGTACGATTGGCCCAAACGGGGAAGCGTTCGCGTCACCGAATTTCGCCGAACGCTTCCGAATTTAGGGATCCGTCGGTATGGCGTGCAGGCTACGCGAACGGATATAATTTGTTTGTTTACAAATATTATTAAAAAATGGAAGGGTTCATTTAGATGCAACGTTACAGTACCCCGCCACAAGAAGAAGGATTTTGCGTATCTAAGTTCTCATAAGAAAAATCCGTCTATACTCACAACTTACTACCGACAAAATATTTTATTATTCCGTATATTTAATAAGTTTCAAATCTTTAATGTGCCAATATCCCAAGGAATTACCGGTCATATCCGACAATTCATATACGAGAGGTGATTTTTTAGTGATAATTTTACATTTTGTGAACTTGGGTGCTAATTTCTTGCTAAAATATTTATCTTTGTCACTCTGATAGAATGTTCTTTTCCAAACTATATCACCTACATTATATTCCGCAGGACGACGACGTAAATTGTAAGTTTGACAATTTCTAGAGTGTGCTTGCAATAAAAGATCTTGCACTTTGTTAAAAATAGAAGAATGGCAACCTAAATTTTCGGCGTAAGAGTCGCGTGGCTGATAGATAACGTCCTCGGACTCCGCGTCAACGTAATGCGACCCACACGAGACCAATTCGCGCCCATACACTAGAAAGGAAGGCGTGTAGCCTGTTACTTCATTAACCGCACTATTTATTGCGAATTGAATTTGGGGAATTAGTTTGTCACACATTCGGTGATCATTTTCAATAAATATTGATACAGCAGTAATTATGGTTTTGTTATACCGTTCAACAGTATTTACGTGTTTTGAGTATTTAGGCGTATAATGTAGGTTAGGTACTTTGTATTTAGATAGTGTGTTTTTTAGAGTAGCACTAACGAATTGTTTACCATTGTCTAAAATGATGGTAGAGGGAATTCCATGAACCAAAAATACGTTTTCTTTTGAGTATTTTCGTTACTGTTTCAGCGATAGCACGTTTTATTGGAAACAAAAGGCAATATTTACTAAAGCAGCACGTGACAACAAATATGTAGCAATTTTGTTTTCTAGTCGGGGGAAGAGGTCCGATGAGGTCCACACTGATAGTTTGGAATGGTCGTGAACATACTTTAGGGCGACCCATTACACCCAGGGGTGGGTGATTTTGGTGTTTATGAGCTATGCAAGTATCGCAGGCTGAAACAAACTTTACCACATCCGCGTACATACCAGGCCAATAATATCGAAGAACTAGACGTTTGTAGGTCTTAAAGACTCCTAAATGACCTGCAGTCGGTTCTGAGTGGTTTTCCTCCATAAAAGTATGACGTGATTCAACAGGCACTACCTCTTTCCATTCAAACTCTTTACGTAAAAGGCATTTACCTTTCATCAGCCTATACAGTTTGCCATTTTTGATAAAATAGTTAGGAAAAGAACTGGGGCAAGTCTGACAGCCGTTGTAAATCTTTAAATACCACTGGTCTGTAGTTAGGGTAGCATTAGGACTACTTTCAATGGCAGAAATTGGACATGCGCGAGAAAGAGCGTCAGGAATAATGTTGTCAGCACCACGACGATGTTTTACATCGAAGTTAAATGCCGATAAGCGTACACCCCATCGAGCTAAGCGACCGGTAGGGTTGCTCAAATTAAGGAACCATTTTAAAGCTGAATGATCCGTGTATACTGTAAATTTTTGACCATTGTCAAGATAGCAACGCCAATGTTCTACTGCCGTCAGAACAGCCAAGGCCTCTCGCTCTGTAATGCTATAATTTCGTTCCTGAGCAGATAATGATTTACTCATATACGCGATTGGAAGTTCCACACCATCAATAGTTTGAGTGAGCAGGGCTCCGACACCATAATCACTCGCATCTGTGTGTACTTCAAAGGGCTTATCGCAGTCTGGGCAGGACAAGATTGGGGCGGATTTTAGTTTATAGATTTTAGTTTTAGGCATTCCTTTAGTTTATTAAAAGAATCGTCAGCTTCTTTAGACCAAGTAAATGGTGCAGCTTTTTTACTAGTAGACGTTAATTTATTAAGTGGCCCAGCGATTAAGCTAAAGTTGGGAATAAACCTTCGATACCACGACGAGGTACCAAGAAATCTTTTAACTTCTTTTTTATTAGTAGGTGTAGGAAATTTTAGAATAGCCTCTACCTTGCTCGGGTCTACATGCAAGCCTTTAGAGCTAACAACATAGCCCAAGTATTTAAGTTCGTTACGGAAGAACTTTGACTTTTATAGGTTAATTGTTAAATTAGCAGACTTTAATTTATCGTAAACCTTAGAGAGAAGTGAAATGTGATTTTCAAAATTAGATGATATTAAAATAATGTCATCGAGGAAAACGAAGACAGAATTTTCGAACTCAGGACTGTTGTTAAATAGCTGGTCCACTAACCGTTGTTGCGTGGCGGGCGCGTTTGATAACCCAAATGGCATGGTAACAAATCTATGAGTCCCGCGATTAGGTACATAGAATGCTGTTTTGTCACGGTCTTTTTCGGCTATCGTTATTTGCCAAAATGCTTTAGACAGATCGATACTGCTTAGGTACTTGGCATTTTTAAGGTTATCTAATATTTCGGAAACATATGGCAGCTTATATGCATCCTTGCGAGTGATAGAGTTAAGTTTACGGCTGTCGAGACAAAATCGTAATTTACCATCTTTTTTAGGAGTGAGTAGTATTGGTGAAGACCACGGACTTTCGCAAGATTCTACCACGCCTAATTTAAGCATTTCGTCTAGTTCTTCGACAATGATGCGCAATTTATCCGGTGCCAACCTATAATACCGCTGGCGGATGGGCGGTGAATCACCGGTATCAATGTGGTGTTCCACGAGATGTGTGCGACCAAGTCCAACTCTTTCAGAAGATATAAATTCAAACTTTCTGATTACAGTATTCGCTAACTCCCTTTGTGTTTCGGAAAGTTCACTATAAGATTGTAAAGCAGTGGGACTGTCATTTGGGTCATCCGCGACTACTGAGAGAATTCGTTGTTCATTAGGACCCGATAGCGAGATAGAAGTAGAAAATTTTGGTAGTAGTTTAAATTTCTTCCAAAAGTCCACCCCTAAAATGAACGACGTTGTAACTGACGGAATAATATATGCTTTAAGGTAATGAAATTGACTTTCAAATACAACAGGTAGGTTAATATATCCTATGGCAGATAATTTATGACCACCGGCTGATATAAATAATTGTGAAGCGTCACATTCGTTTACAGTGAAACGGCAATAAGAGATTAAACTAACGTGTGAGTTGTTGCCTAATATCGTAATGGCTGAACCAGAGTTCAGTAACCCACGTAGCGAAAGTCCTCCTACTGTAACGGTAACGTAAGGGCGTACATCTGTATTAGGTTTTTTATCGAAGATTGTTGCAATAGAATAACTCGAGAAATAAATTTTTATAGTTGTTAACCAGTTTTTCCAGTCTTCTTTATTATAGTTATTAATTGATGTGTTGGTAACCGGCGAACAACAATCTTCATTAACTAGTTTTTTTGGTTCAATCCGGGATTACACTTGGGACAGTTAGGATAAATAAAATTTTCGAGACCACATTTGAAGCAAACAGGGTAACGCTCTTGTTTACATTGTCTCAAAGAATGTTCATTAGTACGACAACGTGGACAAAAGACAGGCTTGCTGGTTGAAGTACTAGGGTTTGGTTCAATAGATGATATCGGTACATGATTACTAGATTTATTATTTTGGTAATTATTTTTATTAAATTCATTATGTTTTTTAAAACTATAGTAATAAAAAATAAAATAATAAATCATAAAATTGCCGCATCCAAAACTATACAGCTATGTACTACAATCCTGTTCTTTACAAAATAAAGTTATTTCTAATTACGATTGTAATTACGGTGTAACGGTATTATTTTTTTAAAAAAGTACTGTAGGTAGTTACATAATGCAAAATCAACGACTGTTTAAATGCGAACTGTTACGTATTATTTACAATATTTCTGTACTGTGGTAGAATTTTACAATTGTATTGTTGTATTTGGTCTTTATTGACTTACAACAGTATGGAATAGTTTACGTAACAATCGACACATTAATTAAGCAGAATAACACAACTAGTAATAACAAATTAAGACGTACCAGTTCGCTGATGTAGTTACCTCCTCGTTCACAAATGGAGTTGAAAGCTACAGAGCGGAAGAATTATTACTGGAATGATTGGAAGTATGACTAATAACGTTGGGCGCCACTGTGGCCTATCGGCTAAATTCTAAGGTAGGGTAGGTGGGTTCAAGGATTCAGTGTTATTTCTTTTATAGCTTTATTTGTCATACTTCCGCATACAACAGCTAAGTGTAGTGGTGGTTCACTGGCCTGACGTAGGGTGAGACGTCCAGGAATTGTTCTACGCCGATTTTTCGAAGCCGTCGGTATCTGGGGTCTCGGGCTCTGTAGATCGGGTAGCTCGGCCGTATTAATCCGGGCGGCAGCGCTCGGCTAATAATTAGGGTAGGGAGATCCTGGAAGCCAGACGAAGGCAAGCATTAGGGCGGCTTAAAAATCGGCGCTGGACAAACCCTACTCGAGCTCAGTGTCCCCTTTTATGAAAGCTACACTCTTACGCTAAGCAGCACCAGCAAGAAAAAAAATAAAAAGCAGAACAGTTACAATATAGTAATACACAGTTACAATATAGTAATGACAACTCACCCCAGGGGGATCAAATTGGATTTAACCATTCTGACTTTTTTAAAAAATAGTCGGTCGTTACTTATCAGTAGCACACAGCACAGTGACCGCTCTGTCTGACGTGCGAAACGTAGTCTCGTACGATTGGCCCAAACGGGGAAGCGTTCGCGTCACCGAATTTCGCCGAACGCTTCCGAATTTAGGGATCCGTCGGTATGGCGTGCAGGCTACGCGAACGGATATAATTTGTTTGTTTACAAATATTAATAAAAAATGGAAGGGTGCATTTAGATGCAACGTTACACAAGCGAGTAGGCTGCGTGTGGGCGAAGATCATGCATGCGTAGGACATAATAGGTCGTATGCAGATCTTATATAATAATAATTTGTGCCTTAAGGGCATTTTACTTTTAGCGTTAATTAAATTGTTTAGCCGGCTGGAGACGAACGCGGCTCTATTACGAACGTTATTAATGTGCGTAGTAAATGACATACGCGAGTCGAATGTGACTCCTAAGTATTTGACCTTTATCCCCCAGGGGAGCGGTTGGCCATAAAGGGATATTTGTCCCAACTTTCTGCATTGGCGAGGGCCATTATAAAGATGTGACGGGTAAGTACTTCGTGTGAAGTGAATCGCCACACTCTTTTCGGGATTTATTTCTATTCTCCATTTGCGAAACCAATCGCCGAGGCAGTCGGCGGCGCTTTGGAGTCGAGTGGTTAGTATTTTAAGGTTGCGGTCTGAATAAAAGAGCGCGGTGTCATCCGCGAAAAGCGCGAGATTGACGTGGGGGTCTTTGGGTATGTCGCTCGTGTAGAGCATATAAAGAGCAAAGGTGAGAGGCAGGAGCCTTGTGGTACGCCGGCCGTGAGGCGGCGGCTTGTGGAGAGGTTGCCCTCGACTCGATACCGAAAAGAGCGATTCAACAAAAAGGCCCGGATGGTGTGTACGAGCCTATCTGGCACTTTGAGAGTGTACAGCTTGTAAAGCAAGCTGTTGTGCCAGACTTTGTCGAATGCTTTTGCGACATCGAAGAAAAGAGCCCCTGTACTTATATGTTTCGGATGGTTTAGGCCTTTTAGGATGTGCTCCTTTAGGCGGTATAACTGATCGGGACAAGAGTGTCTAGCTCGAAAGCCGAATTGTTCCGTCGACAGAAGGTCGTTGGAAAATACGTGCTCTTTGAGCCTGTTTAACAAGAGCCGCTCGTAGAGCTTCCCCAGGCAACTGAGGAGGCTGATGGGACGATAGCTAGAGGGCTGATTAGCTGGTTTATTCGGTTTGTGAATGCCGATAACCGTGGCTTGTTTCCAGTCGTCCGGAAAGGAGCAACTGGAGAGAAGGGTGTTGAAAATGGTCGCCAGTAAACAGATAAGCGGCCCAGGGAGAGCTTTGAGAATTTTATTACTTATATTATCTGGGCCCGGGGCGGATTTCGGTTTTAAATTTTTAATAATATCTTGGAGTTCGTTGTTAAGACCATCTATCCCTTCAGGCCGGGAATCTGAGACAGCGTCATTTTATTAATGTTTTAGACGATCCCGATAAAGAATAATTTGAACAATTTATGTTCCCGCCACTATACTGCAGCCGGTCTCGGCAAGAACACGGCGATACCGCGCACCACCAGGCACAGCGCGTTTGCTGGCGAACCCGAGGTCTCAGATTCGCAATCTGCACATTATATCCCCGTATGCCTGTTAGATTTTGAATTACTTGATGCGGATCACTTGAGATTAGCTGAAGTATGCGCGAAACAAAGACTTCGATAATATGTCCGTCTTGGACGTATACATGTTTCGTATAAACAATTTTATATCTTTGCATCAATTTCTAGTAAATTGACGCGTAAATATCTCACGCGTAATAATTTCACATGAGCCTAAGGTCGTCGGTATACGGTCAGTGAAACTAATATTACATTTTCTAGCGATCAGGTCCATATGCAATGTGAAAAGTTATTTGTTCAATAAAAAGCCATATGATTGTAGAATTTAGTCTTAATAAAAACTTAAGAATAATATTGTTTAAACTAAAAATATATTTTTAAATGAAGGTATTGAGCTTATTTTTATTTTCCGTAATATAAATTTTATTTGATAGTCCGGTTCCGATAAAATAGTCGTCTGTCGTGCTTTCCGTGAGACATAAAAGATTTTATTAGTTTTTTAAATATTTACAAATGTCAAAACAATTATTCATGGCCTTAAGATTCCGAACGCAACAATTCACATCCGCCGCCAAGACTTTGTATTTGATTGATAAATATTTGGCTTAACACAAATCGATCTATTTATAAACACAAATAAGTTATTCTGATACTATAAATACGTTGTGAGATACGTGGCTCTTAAGTACGGGTGTCCTGAACATTTCGGGCAATTGTCCACGATGCGTTATATATTTGTGACGGCGATATTTAGCGTTGTTTTCGCTTACGAGAAAGACATGACGTTCACCGTTTCTGCCGGCAATACGGAGTGTTTCTATCATAAAGTGTTACCTAATGAAATAATCGACATTGAATACCAGGTATGGGATCCTTTGAGGATTATCTATCGTCCCCTTAACTCCCTTTTACAGCTGTTTTGCGTGCACTGTACGATGATACTACACATGAATTTTGAGTCCTGTACAATGTTCTTGTACAAACTTCTTCCTCCAACTCATGTTATAGGTCTAACTGTGGTAGGGCCACGCTGCATCCGCGGCTGTTGCTCGAATGGGCAGGCTCATCCGGTAAGTACCACAACCTCACAGAAGACCGGCGTAAAATGGAAATATGACAAATACTTTCGCGTTTCGTTTGGTGAGTGAGGTAGCCGGAGCACAATTTTCAAAAGGTTGTCAACACATCTCTAACCCTCGGGTGTAGCAGATTACAATGGGCGGTGGTAACATTAGGTGAACCGCCTTCTCGCTTATCAACTTCACATAAAAAAAAGGTCTATCTTGCATCTTTTTTTTTTCAACTGAAGGAGTTAAAATGTGTGGCATATCTTTTATGGTTATTTCCGAGCTGTTAATACAGAAATTTTCTCCTTAAAAACATATACAGTTAACTATTAAAATGAAATCAAAACTTGGATCAGTCCATTAGACCACCGCAGATTTTGTTATTGATTATAATATTATAATTGGATACAAATCATATATTAAATTATATACAGCATGTCGATACCACCGCAACAATAAATGAACACACATATAGAGGATAACTTTTTAAAATTGTATTAAACATTTACATTCTTTAAACATCAATATTATCGAGTTATTAAATTTTCCAAAACAAACAATTTTAGAACACCCTTACGTATAAAACTGTAACATAAAGTTCATTTGTAAAGGTCACGTAGCATATGAATGAATTTAAGAGACAAAACATACTGTAAGAAGGAGAGGCTTGTAATGCGACGCTGTGGCGCGAGTTGTATAGGATGTTACAAATTTTGTTTCTTTTTTACTTAATTAGTTTGTTTGAAAAATATTTTTTTTATAATTATGGATTTTGTTTAACGTTAATATTTTTTTATGATTATTGGCAAGTAGCGTTAGACGTTTGTTAATTTATTGTCGCGATGGTAACGACACGCTGTATATGTAAATATATATTTATTGTAGTTATATGTGTATATTTTATATATATGCATTATATATATAATGTATTGAAAATATTTAAATATATATAAAGATATATACTTGTATAAATAAATAACAATTAGCTTCTACTTTTAACTACAGTCCATATCTTAGGTTGAATTTGTCTTTAACAGCATATGTTCAGTAGCAGACTACAACTCGTTTTACATCCTGAAATGATGATAATGATGTTTTCCAACAGTTACCCACATGATGTACAAATTCAACTTATTCTTAAGATCTTTTCATCATCCATTACTTTCAACAGGTGAATGATCAGACCATTTTGTACTAGAGAATATAAGATAATAGCTGCTGCCCGCAACTATGTCCGTGTAGAATAGGCCGAAGGCGTGACATTCAGACAGAAAGACAGATATACATAAAAATACCAATGTGTACAAATTATAGTCTTTGTGTTATTCTGATGTATAAGCTATATTATTGTAAAGTTTCATTAAAATCTATTCAATGAAAGAGCAACGAACATCCATACAAAGATACAATCTTTCACCTTTATAATATTAGTAAGGAAGTAAGGATTTCTTTGTTTATGACCAACAATTATTACCACTCTTGTCAACTGAAGGTAATAGACGCGTCGCACGGTGAGCTGGACATATCCTTCCAACTGGCCGACCCCGTTGGAAGGGTGATAGTAGCCGACTACAAGAAACAGGACAACGCGCACCGGCACACCGCCGCCCTGAACGGCGACTACAGGTTCTGCTTCGACAACAGCTTCAGCACATTCAGCCAGAAGACGGTTAGTTTCCACCATTAACTCTGTCAGCCCAGAACTTTACATAGTACGGTACGCAGTGTCGATCTGCACAGCGATTGCAGACCCCCGACGATTCGCGAATGTTTTAAAGAACTGACCAAACGGTTCTTCGATAGAGTCGAACATCATCCCAACCCTCCGGTGGGAAGCGCAGCAAATTACCAACCCGACAACAAGCGTCGCCCGCGAAACGCCCTCAGCAAATTACCCCCGACCCGGTCGAGGACGGGGACTTAGATACGTCAGATCCATCGGGGGTCCTGCCGGATAACACTACACCCACAATTAGTGTAACAACAAACATTAGTTGGCCCTCGCCTCCGAGCACGGCGAGACCAACACAACGCGTACACAAGGTTCACTCGCGTTCCGGGGCGGTTCTCTCCGCCCCCAGCCACCGATTAGCTAATCGCACAGTCGACGGCCATCGGGGTTTCGGTCCGAACCGCGACCTCGATGGCCCTTAGATGACATACCATAGTTAAACGCACGCACACCCATAGCGGAGGGCCCAAACCCTGGGTTCTGGCTAGCCCACCGGTTCTGCGTCAGATGAAGCTTCAATAGTCTCGGGACTGAAAGCAAAAACATCAGTTAATACAAGATACAATACAAGAAGTGTGATACAATGGTTTTCAAAGTGGGTGATACTGTCACAGTGAACACTGAGGCTATCTGACCTCATGCGATTGAAACTGGTCCGTCGTGGCTCAACACCATTAAATAGCGGACCAAGAGTAATTGAGTGTACAATAGAATAACTGTAACATAATTCTCATTAAGCACTTAAAGCTATGTAACTTCATTAAGGCAATATCTATCCGTCTTTCAGGTGTTCTTCGATCTGATGGTAGAAACGGAAGACTCCCCGTATAATGATTACGACGACGACAAGGAGATGGAAATGGGTGAGTTATTTATTCATTTAATTTTTATTGCCAACAAATAAATAAAATAGGTAACAAAGAGGTAGGGTTAATGCCTACATACTGTAAATGCTTTCACTTAAAACCGGTCTTGATGACTCCGTGGAGCAATTATCAAGTTATTGGCTGGAGCGCTCGGGGTCTTGGGCTCGATTCCCTAACAATATAAAAATTTGTGTGACTCACAGATGATAGTTTCGAATGTGGGTGTTTACTGTTTGTCCACTTGAAATTTATGTATGTAAAACATCCTTACAACACAGAATTATATAGAAGACTGCAATTGTTCTTACTAAATCGCAATAGTCGTTGGCGTTTACCCACAAGAACACCAGTCTTCAGTGAGGTTGTACTTCTCGAAACAGACATTTAAATGTTGCTACTGTATCTTGTAGAGGTTTAAAAGTAACAAAAAAAAAGCGTACCCGTATAGTAATTAGTAATCGTTACTATCGTATCGTTACGTTACTCGTTACTTGTAATACCTCATAAAATGCTGCTATGTTAGGGCAACGAATTGAGTCGTTGCGTACGTGTACGGTATGATGACGCGGCGTCGCAACGTTACTTAACAAGCTTCGGAAGGTGCATTTGTATTTTGAACCGACTTGTGTTTAAATTATTCTAAATTAAGTATGATTTAATCGGTAAAGTGTGAGCGAGTTGACGCAATCTACTAAATTGCAATGGCTATATTGTTTTGAAAATTTTAAACGTCATTTCACCCATACACACGAAAACTGCGAGTAACGTAGTAATGCGAGTTTCATAGTAGTAGTATTGTGAGTTTCATTACTCGATACTAGATGGCGCGGCCGAATCAATACCGAATATATACGGTTTGATACAGCCCTAATATCATCGCAAATTAATAAAATAATAATAAATAAATATTTCGGACACATTTTTTACGCAACATTCTCTAGTCCCAAACTAAGCAACGCTTACTATGGGTACTAGAAAACTGATAAACATGCTAAAACATACTTTTCTTTTGTAAATAAATACATTTTATACATATATAAACAGCCAGACACTGGAAAAACACTATGTTCATCATACAAAATTTTTCCAGTAGTGGGGATCGAACCCACACCCGCAGGCGCAAGAGGTAGGGTCACTACTCCTCGTCATTCTTAACTGTTCCCAGGCAACGCGGCGGAGACGTACATGATGAGGGTCAAGGACATATCGGAGTCCGTCTCGAGGGTGAAGGAGCACGTGTCGGCGGCCAAGAGGCTCCAGGATCTGCTCTCCGCCCACGAGGCCAGGGACAGGAACCTGGCCGAGGACATGTGCGCCAGGTGGGTCCGGCTACTGGCGATTGGTCCTTAAAGTAAAAACAAGTAAAAGAGAAGAGGATACCTACTGTTCCTTCTCCGTGAAGAACCTCATTACGAAACGGTGGTAGATTAAAATACCGGCCAAGTGCGAGTCGGGTCCCGCAAAGGTTTCAGTATCATTATCGAGAGGAACGGCAAAAAATCATGTCTGTTGTATGGGAGCCCCACTTGAATTTACATTATTTTATTTTGTATTTTAGTAAAAGTAACAGCCTATACATGTCCCACTGCTGGGCAAAGGCCTCCTCTATATAGAGGGTATCAAGGCATAGTCCACCACGCGGCCCCACTGCGGATTGGCGGACTTCACATATCTTCGAAAAATATTTTTTTTTTGTTATTATTTCGAAAATATGCAGGTTTCCTCACGATGTTTTCCTTCACCGCGGAGCACGTGATAAGTCAGCACTTAAAGTTAAAAACTTCATTGGTGCCGGCACCGGGGATCGAACTCAGGTTGCTCGAGTATATTGGATTAAAGGCGAGCGCCCGGACACTGAGCTATCACGGCTCGGTATTTTAGTATTTGTTTTTATATCGGCATTAGAAATACATCATCTGTGAAAACTGTCTTATTATCACGGTTCATTAGATACAGCCTGGTGACAGACAGACAGACGGCAGAGTCTCAGTAATAGGGTCCCGTTTTACCCTTTGGGTATTGAACTCTAAAAATGAAATAAATGATCCGATTTGAAAAGCTATTAAGTTGTTCTGGAGTAGATGGAGAGGTAAAGTCAAAAGTTTTCATTGTTCAACATATTTTTTTCATGTGAGGAGGTGGCAAATAAGCTGGCCGTTCACCTGATGTTAAGTGATAACCCAGTGACATCTGCAACAGCCGTAGGGTTGCAGACGCTTTGCCACCCTTTCACAAAGTGGGCCCCGGCTACCTCACTCACCAGACGAAACGCAGAAGTATATCACTTTCACTTCACGCGGGTCGTCTATGTGATCGTGTTAATTACGCCGCATGGACCTGCCCATTTGTGCAAGAGTGAAGACTGTTGTACGGCCTTGCCACAGTAAAACCATTGCTATAGATTAAAAAAATACGTGGCTGACTCCTCTTGTTGTTGGGTTATGGTAACATAAGTTTTGATTCATCTGTAGTGAATATTTACAAATTAATTCAAACACTCTTATTATATTCTATATAAGTGTTACATATGCATATGATGGTGTGTGTAAGTTTGTAGCTAAGGATGAATGTAGCTTATGTGTGTGTGTATGTTGTAATTACAAATTAATTAAAACACTCTTTGTGTGTTATATAAGTATTACATATGCAAGGTTTGTGTAAGTTTGTAGCTAAGGATGAATGTAGCTTATGTGTGTGTGTATGTTGTAATTACAAATTAATTAAAACACTCTTTGTGTGTTATATAAGTATTACATATGCATATGATGGTGTGTGTAAGTTTGTAGCTAAGGATGAATGTAGCTTATGTGTGTGTGTATGTTGTAATTACAAATTAATTCAAACACTCTTTGTGTGTTATATAAGTGTTACATATGCATATGATGGTGTGTGTAAGTTTGTAGCTAAGGATGTATGTAGCTTATGTGTGTGTGTATGTTGTATGTAAGAAAGTGACGAACGAGTTGGCGGTTCACCTAATGTTAACTGACAACCGCCGCCCATGGACATTTGCAATAACCTTAAAATTGCAGATGTGTTGTCACCTTTAAATAAAGTGGGCCCCGGCTACCTCACTCACCAGACGAAGTGTAACCATTCTACTTCACATTGGTCTTCTGTAAGGTTGTTGTACTCACCCGGATGGATCTGCCAATTCGTGCAACAGTAAACACTAATGCTTGGCCCTACCATATTATTGTGTGTGACAACTTTCCCAAGCCATGGATCATGTGACATTTTACGTGATACATTTCCAGGGTGCTGCAGTGGTCCCTTTGGCAGATAGCCGTGATGCTACTGGTCGGCATCACGCAGGTCCGTATCCTTCCAGTGATAGTCTTCACACTCGACTGTCCAAATGTTGAATTTACTTATTTATTCCATGTATACATTATACATTGTCAAATGAAACTATTATACACTAAAATAGTTTCATTAATTTGAATATAGTTATTTAATTAAGACTCGTCTCAAACTCTAATGAATGTAGAATACTGCGTAGAGAGTTCCTACTGTTAATTTACATCCGATGAATTTATATGATGGGCCATAGATTTTTAGCTAATACTTCTTTTGGCGCGTTTATAAAAACAATATGAGGATAACATTTTTACGATACTAGGTTGCAAAGCGACCAACTTCTCCAGCAGTACCATGGCAACCAATAACAACTTTTTGTTAAGTGATATATTTTCATGTTAAGTGAATACCGTCGCCCATGAACATATACTACACCAAAGGCTTGCATATACGTTGACAACCGTATCGCGCTTTTATACGTTAAAAAGAGCCTCGTTACCTCACTCACCAGATGAAACGCAGAAGTATTAACACTTCTACTTTACTTCTATGTTAATTAACTTTTTTATGTGACAAGTTGCCAAGCAAGCGCGCGGTTCACCTGATGGTAAGTGAATACCGCCGCCCATGGACATCTGCTACACCCGAGGGTTGCAGATGCGTTGACAACCTTTTGAAAATTGGGCTCCGGCCACCTCACTCACCACATGAAAAGCGAAAGTATTATACTTCCACTTTACTCCGGTGTTCTGTGAGGTCGTGGCACTTACCGGGCCTGCCCATTCGAGAGACAGCGGAGACTGTTGCGTGGCCCTACCAGTTAAAAGTGACTTGAAAAAAATAAACTCAATTCCAGGTGTTCTTCGTCAAGAGTTTGTTCGAGGAGCCCAGTAGCAGAAGCGTCAAGAAACTCATCCCAAACTTCCTCTCCCAATGACACCAAATATTCACTCTTCATACGTTTGAATGAGTAGGTTGTTGCACGCCAAAAAGTAATTTTACGACTCTGTGGTTTATTGTGACGTACGGATTCTTTTTAATCTGTGTGCCCGCCTGTCGAAATCGCCTCTTCCTTCTTGAATGCGCTATAGTTACGCGGTTAATGTCATTTTCGTCGCCATACGTTTTTTTTGTCGAATAAAAGTAAAATAATAATAAAATAAAAAGTAAAATAAAATTTATGAATGGGCTGTATGGAGAAATCCCAAGCCGTTAAACAATAATAAAAAAATCATAATAGTAATAATAACACTTCTAATGGTCAGAACACTCCACTCTGATTCTTATACATCGCTTCATAATTATAAGTTTGGTTCTCATTTGGCGGGGCTGATATTGGGTCAATTTACATCAATTACAAGCTATGGGATACTCCATACAGTTCTATAGATGTCTGCTAAAAACCTGAGTGCTGTGACCTTTCCAGTAAAATATACAGGAATTATACACTAAAGGCCCATTTACATGGTGCCAGTTTCTTGCCTGTTGTATACAATTAAATTGAAGCAATAAATGAGTTGCATGGTCTAAACAACAAATGGTCTAAACAATTATTGCGCGCAATTTATTGCATTCAATTATTGCTCTTGTATTTACAAGAAAATGGCATCGTGTAAATGGGCCTTAATTCACCAAAATATTTACGTGAATTCAGATTCACGAAGACATTTAAATGTCTTTCGAGAAACGACACTAACGCTCCGTTTCTGAAACACTGATCATCATAGAAATTATCAGTAATTTACAGCAGTTTACTGTCAAATGGCTTTTCAAATGTCATTTGAGTGGCCAAACGGATGGTTAAACTGTTTGAATTGAACTGATCAATTCAGAGACTTTAACCATACTTTTAACAACTCAAATGACTTTTAAAATGCCATTTGACAGCTGATTGGTTAATTTCTACGAGGATCCGTTTCAAAAACCGGGCGTTAGTGAAAACGAAATCAAATATGACGGTGCAGTAATTTAAAAAAAAAATCTTTTAATATGACGGTGCAGTAATTTAAAAAAAATCTTTTATTTTGTTTTTAATTTTTTGTGTCACCGGTCATCAGCCAAGTAAAACCGTGTATATTGTATGTACATAAAATGAAAATTTATAACGAACCAAGATCACAATAATTCGCCATCGACAGCTTTGATTGTCTTATATTTTCGTGTGCTTGTTGTCAAGCCTTAGGTTTTTTGTTTTGGACATTTATTATAACGAAAATAAACTGATATACATTAAATATTATTATTCAATTAATATCAGTTTGTTTTCGTAATTACTGGCTGATTGAATTGATGGTTCAGTTGGCATTGTAGCCACCTAGGCTGATCCGATGTCAAACTCTACTAAAATTACATCAAAAGGTCAGGCCTTATCACGAGTGTATTTAACATTACATAAAGTAATAGTAATAAAATTAGCATACGTAAATTAACCAAACCAAAATCCTATGTCTGTATAGACTACGTATAATAAGTAATTTACCAAAGTTCAGCGTATCATCATTATCATCTACGTATTGTTCAAATGGCGGTCGTCGATTCGTTAAATTGAAATATTTTACGAAACAATATAAAGTATATTGGGAATTTATTATTTTACGAACCCTCGTATTCATACCAATCGCCAAAATGTAATAAATCGTTAATCATTGAATTATATAATCATTTGTCATAATTATTTACTAAAGCCTTAAGTTTTTTTTTTTTTTTACTTTAAATATATTTTTGTAGTTTTAATTCTTAGCATGTAATTGTAAAACTTTGCCTCTGTAATGTTGCAAACAGTTCAGTAGCATCAATGACATTTTTTCATACATAATTTTATAGTGTTTTACTACTGTTCATAAAACTACGAAGGGTTTTTTATTTCTTTCAAAACTCGAATTTATTGATTTTATTTTATTACAACTACTTTTTAAATGGCGGCAAATACAATCTATTTGACAAGAAGACTCTATCTGCTCTAGGTGTAGCCGGGGATAAGACGGCAATGTTTTTGGTTATAATTTAGATAAATGAGGTTTTATTTCTCAAGAGAAAAAAAAATTATAAACATATCTCACGAATGTAGATTTGGAAGCTCACAAATGTCTTATTGCCTAATTATTCATTAAAAACTGGTCACAGACTAATAACTCACAAACGAATTTCTGTGATTGTAATATAGTGTCATAAAATATTTTATAATTTATATCATTTAGTTGATATCTTGCGATCGTAATATAAACTTTAAATTGAGGAACAGAGCAATAACTAGTTTAATTGTTGTAAATAAACTGAAATGTTACCTTATTAATGCCTTTCATTTTTTATCCAAGTTACAATTTTTTTAAATGTCATTTTTCAGTGAGAAATCGTTTCGACCGGTCAAAAATATGTAGGCCAATCCAGGAAGTCTTCGCAAAAAATGTTTATGGTTGAACATTTTATTATTATAATCATTGCAAATAATTCTGTTGTTCAATACCAACTGATGACAACTGAGTACTTGTGTGACACACAGATAATTGTTCCGGATCTGGATGTTTGTACCCAAGGACGTCAGGCCGGTAGCTAGTCGTGACATGTAAAAGGGTTTTTGTTTTAGTAAGAATTACAATTTGTTGATAAATTTTTTCTCATATCAAGACATAGTCCACGACGCGGCCTCACTTTAGATGGACACAACTATTTGTTTGACCCACAGATAGATGTTTCGCATCTGGGTGTTCGTCCACGTGAAATTAATGTTTGTTAAAAGTCCTTACAACACACGATAATGTTACCCTAAAGAGAGCTCAATGGACAAAAAAAAAAGATAATGGCTAAGTATAATGTTTAACATTCATTCGGACTACACCGAAGAAAAAGAATCCTTATATTTTTATCGTTCAATTTCGACCAACCCAATTCATGGGAAAGCAAGACTAAATGTTTAGGCCTTACGCTATACAAAATATAACCAATCCAACTTCAGCGCAGAGGTTAGTCGGCGAATCCAATTTGGATGGGTGGGTAGTGTTTGGAAAAATTGGGCATCATATATTTCGTTCGGATACATCGTTGGTTCGGATACAGGTGGCTCGGGATAGTATTTATGGCATGAAATGTGCGGAATGCCATTAAATAAAAAGCAGGAATGTGCTCACTGTTAATTGTATTGATCAGAAAGATTTTTACATAATTTCACAATATTTTCACCCTTAAAATAATGTTATTGTTAATAAAGAGAAGTCGACCGTTGTGTTCTGAGCGGCGAGTGTGTAGGCAGACGGAAGTCCCCGGTCGCCGACCAATCAGAGGCGACTTGGTTGCAAAGCGCGAGTCGCGCGCTAAATTTAAATTAGACGCGGCGGTTGTTTTAATCAGCCACATGTTTCATGTGAGAGAAGGGGAGGCTTCAGCTAATTAATACCTAAGGATAGGTGTCAGTCCTAGTTGATTTCGCGGTCTAAGCAGAGGTCCGGTCTGAGAGGCCCTTGGTTCATGTCGTGTGCTCCCTTGTTAGTCAAACTTGTGATGACTCCGTGGCGCCGTTGCCAAGGTATCGGCTTCGGCGTCGGGGGTCGTGGGTTCGATTCCCACACGGGACAACTATTTGTGCGACCTACAGTTGTTTCGCATCTGGGTGTTTGTCCTCGTGCAATTTATGTTTGTAAAACGTCCCTACAACACAGGATAATGTTATCCTAAAGTTAGGGCAATGTTTAAAAAAAAAAAAAAAAAAGATAACTGTCTATCATCAGGTCATACACCGTGGTGAATGAAATCGAGTGAACGGCATTATCGTGTCGTCGTCTTGCAACAACTACGTTGTTTAAGTGATTCCAGGCACTGGCAGATATCATATCAGAGCAGTATCAAATAGATATGTCATCTATTCAAAGGAAGCTATCAAAGCCGCTGGGGTAACAGTAAAATACAAACAGATAGAAAAGGACAGAAAAACAGAACATAATAGTAATAGAACAGAAAAATTAAAAAAGAAAAAATCGAGTAGATCGTGTGATGACATTGATGGCATTATGTTTAAAACTAGTGCCACATGAACTAAAAAAATAAAAAGGAAGTGATTGTTTGTTTGCATTGCTGATTGCTGATTGAATTTGAATTTTTTTCAATAAATGATTTGATTTGGTGGTCTATTTGTTTACATATACAGAAAAAGAAAGTTGTGAGATTTGCAAGCTTAGATTGGATTATTGACACATTGTAATGAAATCTATACTTGATATACATTAATTCAATAACATTGCACTAACATAAAAATGCTTGCCGTCCTTCTATTAAATCGAATGAGATCGCGCCGTAGGGCAGTTCGGTGTGCGATTAAACCTATAAAAGCTGAGAAGGATAACTTGGAAGTTTCAGTTTGCAGAACTTGCTTGAGCACCAAGAACTTATCGCCTATATTTGACTGTAAAGACGCAGAAAAAAGGGCAGTGGAATTCCGGCTCGTAACAGGTTTAGAGGTATTTAAAAAAATTACTATCTGAACTTACCCAGGATTAAACACAAGCATTAACCTATGGGCGTTGATAATTTTTTTAAACATCTTTCTATTTCACCCATTCTATCTCTATAATGAATTGGAGAACAATAATAATACATTAAATGTGGACTTTTAATACAAACATCAATATCAACTGTAAACTGAGGGATACACTATTTGAATACCGTTTTATCCTTTAATGTAATATTTAATCCTTCCATGTACCTGAACTAATGAAATTATTGATTGCTATTTTGAGTACCAAATCAAAATGATGCCGAAACCATTGCTAAATATTTATTTCCCAGTTATTTGATTGACTATTGTGGTTAAGACAATAAATGTCATATGCTTCCCTAAAACATACAAAACTACTTGTCAATAATAAGATAACTTAAATTCACACATATCAAAGTGTCTCACATATCCACTTAATTAAAAGGTGGCAACTCATCTGCAACCTTACAGTTGTTGCAAATATCCATGAGTGGTAGTTATCACTTAAGACATCACTTTAATCGGATATCACATTACGGATTAAATAAATAAATATTTTCTGCCACATTTTTACACAAGTTTCTCTAGCCCCAAACTAAGCAACGCTTGTACTATAGGTACTAGAAAACTGATAAACATACATAAACTTATTTTTCTTTTGTAAATAAATACATATTATACATAAATGAACAGCCAGACCCTGGGAAAACACCATGTTCAACACACAATATTTTTTCCAGTCGCATTGAACCCACATCCTCTGGCTTAAGAGGCAGAGGTTCGCGACTCCCCACACCAATCGGGTCGTCATTTGTGACTAACTTCTTATTTTTTGTACAGATTAAATGTAACGATGGCCTGTCACAGAAAATCTGCAGTAGCTGTATGGAAACCCTGCAAAACGCATTGCAGTTTAGAAGGACAAGTAAGAAATCGGAAAAAACTTTACTGAGCATGGCAAACGGTATTAAAGTGAAGAAAAAATACTCAAAGAAGAATGGCAATAGAACCAAAAGGAGTTTGAAGATTGAGAGAGGGAAGAAGGAAGAGCAAGTAGAAGATTACTCGTATGATTTCTTGGATAATGAGTACCCAATAGAGTATGATCATTCTAATGCTGAAGACGTAAAACCAAAGAAAATTGCCAAAGTTAGAGAAATGAAAGAGGTAATTACAGGTTTTCGAAATATTAAATCCCATGTGTTTGATTTATAATAATAAAACTACCCATATAACACTACAATAGTTCTTGGTTGGCCTTTAGATTTTGACCATGCACAATCACCAAGTCTCTGTAATAACTTCGTGTTAAAATTGGATGAATTGTTTTATGCGTATATTCCAATTCTAATTCAAAATATCTTTATTCAAATAGAAACGTGCGTTCTTTTGAAACGTCAAATAAATATATAAGTTTTTCAAAATATCACTTTACACTATAAGATACTCATGCGCATAGCTCTAAATAGTAGATCTGATAGGAGGGAGACCTCTTTCAGGGCTTTTCTTAAGGGAATTTTTATCTATTGCCACCCTGATGACTCCGTGGCGCAGCGGCCAAGGTATTGGCTTCGGCGCGGAGGTCGTGGGTTCGATTCCCACACGGGACAGCTGTTTGTGTGATGCAAAGATAGGTTTTTCGCATCTGGGTGTATGTCCGCGTGAAATTTATGTTTGTATAGCGTCCCTACAAGACAGGATAATGTTATCCTAAAGTAAGGGCAATGTTTTAAAAGAAAAAATACAGTGTTACATACTTTTTTTATTATGTATGGAAGTATAAGAGTTCTATTGGGTTCATAAGATGAATAATTTATTTTATATTGTTATACATCTTCTATATTAACTGGCGGCAAGCACAGGCTCTCTTGGTGATTACTCTTGCAAATTGCAGCCTAAGCCTGTGATGGCCAAGCCAAGGCTGGGAATGAACGGCTCGGCCCCTCCCTACCAGTGCACGTTTTGCTCCAAGGAGTTCCGAATGAAGGCTACTTACAAAGCCCACCTCAGGTTCCACACCCACTACTGTGTATGCGAGGTGAGTCACTGTAAATATATGTTATTGTTCATTCATGTTGGTAAATAATATAAAAATTGGTAGTTAATATACATATAAATAAATAGTATAAATAATAGTTTTGGAGAAAATATTGTAGATTGTCAGTAAGAGGTTGTTATATTCAATTGCTGAATATACTTTTTCTTTTAAAAAGTACTTGGCCATCACTTGAATGCTGCCACACCTGAATGTATCTGGCAATACTGATATAGACAGTAAAAGCACTCACTCAGGAACAGCCTACTCATGGCTTGGCGGCCTATCAAGGGGCAAGACAGAGGGCAATAAATTGAATCATCATTTTGTTTCATATGTGATTTGTGCACGGGTTTCCTTGGGGCTCCCCTGAGAACTTATTGACTTAGGACACAGAAAGTATCAGCCCTTCTTTGCTCCATTGAGCTAGCAGCAAAGATGGGGTGATCCCTCCTTTCTGCGTTGGGGCTCCATCGAGCTTGGGTTACACAACCCCACGGGAGTTTCCACCGCCCGAGCCCTTACTGACTTAGGCGGTGAGCCCCCACCGCAGCAAAGAAGGGCGACTCTTTCTGCGGTGGGGGCTCGGTTAAGCTTGCCGCAAAGTATGATCTCTCCTTTCCGCGGTCTTGACTCAATCGAGCTTTGGTTACACAACCCCACGGTCGTTTCTGCCGCCCGCAGTCGTGCGGCAAGCGGTGCAGGAACCACAACCAGCTGCAGGAGCACAAGCGGGCGCGCCACGGCCTGGGACGGATCCACAAGTGCGCGTACTGCGAGTACACCTCCGCCACCAAGGAGGCTTTGACGGTGAGTACGACCACGGGATGAAGTTTTTTTATATTTTTTTTATTTGAGAAGGTCGAGGACGCGGTTTACCTGATGTTACGTGATAATCGCCGCTCAAGGACATTTGCAACACCTGTAGGGTGGCAGATGCCTTGCCACCTTTAAATGAAATATGCCCCCGGCTTATTCTGTCGGTAGAAACGCAAAACTATGACACTTTCAATTTACGCCGGTCTTCTGTGAGGTCGTGGTACTTATTCGGAGAGATCTTCCCATTAGTGCAATAGAAGAGACTGTTGCGTGGCCGTAACTCGTTTTAAAATGTGTGAGCTTAACCTCCCGGGGGTTGACATAAACAAAAATTGAGTTCTTATTTGATGCTTTCAATTTAATTATTGTATAAGTTGTGTTATGTTTACCGACTTGTTATTAGTATGTTAGTAGTATTTATGTAGGAAGTATTTTTGTTGTACTTTTAAAAAAAGTTAGAGATAGAATTTTAAAGTTATTTGAAAGGTATCCGATCATTTTGCAAAAGAGGTCTTACCAATCTCTTTAACACCTTGGCCTCAAGTTGACCTGGGCTATGAGAATTTATTTGTCGTCGGTAGCAACTTTGTGACTTATACCTTGGGCCATTAAGACTGTATCAAAGATAATGATATACTTAGCAGATTGTACTTCTACCTTCTCAGTTTTTAATTAATAGTACACGTGTCTTTGTTGAGCTTTAGATACAAGAGCGACTTATGCCTTTGGCCATTAAGACACAAAGACAATGTACTATATATTCAGCATATTTTACTTGCTGTTATTAAGTCAAAGGAACTGTAACGGTGTCTTCGCTGACCTTCAGATACAAGAGTTCTCTAATACCCTCATTAAGATACACGAGAGGCGGCACACGGGCGAGAGGCCCTACGTGTGCGACCACTGCGGGGCCACCTTCCACAGGAGGTCCAACCTGGTGCAGCACATCGCTATCCACCTGCCCGAGAAGAACTTTCAGGTGGGTCCCTACTGACATCGCCTTTTAGGTCCAGGAGCTTGGCTTGGTACTCCAAGGCTCCACCTGCCCGAGAAGAACTTTCAGGTGGGTCCCTACTGACATCTCCTTATAGGTCCAGGAGGTTGGCTTGGTACTCAAAAGCATTTCAAAGCGTTCGCTAAAAAGTGCGTATGCTTTGATTTATTTGCGTTTCCTATAGTGAGGGTCAGCTCAGCCGAAGAATTTGCGGGAGATTTTCAATTAGTTATCCGGTGCTGTTGATCTTTATGGTCGGAGACCAGTCAGCAGTCAACGTAAGGTGTTGTTTTGTGTTTTGTGAGGAAGGAGGAAGGGGTTGGGTGGTAAGTCTCAGTGGGGGTCGAACCCACGACTCCGGACGCCAAAGCCGATACTTTGGCGACCTCGCCACGGAATCTTCATACATAATGTAAGGTTCCTCTTAAAACTTATTGTTGTCCGTATCTATCATACGTATCTCGTTGTAGCTGTATCCGGGCACAGTAATTCACAATACTGAAAGAAAAAGCAAAACCGGATCCGGCATCAATGAAATGGTTTATTGCAGTTTTAAGTGCCGATTTATTACGGGCTATCATATTCGCATATTTTCAAAATGATAACATAAAAATAAATCGAATAAATGTGAAATCAGAAAATCCGCAGTGGGGACGCGTGGTGTACTTCCCCTAATACCCTCTGTAAACGGGCGGTCATTGCTTAGCAGTGGAACGATATATAGACTGTTACTTTAATTTAGGGCTACAGAGTGTTGGAGATTATGAGCACAATAATCCTAGGTTCTTTTACATTTGGTAGACCCACTTAGCAGGTCTTGCTATTGTACGAATGAGTACGATCGTCCGGGGAAGTAATACTCAAAACACTAGCTAACGCATTCCCCCCTCTGACCCAAAAGTCCTTACATCCACCTAGAGCCACGCTACTGCGGTAGGGCCACGCACACAGGTCCTGCTGTTCACGAATGGGCAGACCCGTCCGGGTAAGTACGACGACCTTACAGAAGACCGGCGTTAAGTGGTAGTATAATACTTTCGCGTTTCGTCTGGTAAGTGAGGTAGCCCAATTTTCAAAAAGGTTGTCAACGCATCTGCAACCCTCGGGTGTAGCAGATATCCACGGGTGGCGGTATTCACTTAACATCAGGCGAACCGCCTGCTCGCTTAACAACATTTCACATAAAAAAAACCACCTAATCACCTCCCGCGGGCGCAGTGCGACATGTGCCCGAAGCGGCTGAAGTCGCGCAAGTTCCTCCAGATCCACAAGCACAACGCGCACACGGGCAAACGGTACGGCTACCTGTGCCCCGTCTGCGAGCACCGCTTCGAGAAGCCGAACAAGGTGAGGGCGCACACGCGCCGCGTGCACGGAATGCTGGAGGGCCACGGGCCGATAGTGCGCGTGCAGCTGTGAGGCTAGAAGAGCAGGGAACCATTGGGGCGGGACAGGGTGTTAGACACGCAGCTGTGAGGGCGTTGGACCAGGGAACCAGTGGAGCGTCACGGGTTGGTAGACCTGCAGCTGTGAGCACGGTGGAACAGGAGACCGGTGGAGTGGCACAGGGTGGTAGACCTGAGAGGGGGGCAGGCTGGTATACCTGAGGGGTGGCACTCGCCGGCCGTCTGATAGACCAGCATGTGGATGATTCTGATGGACCATAGACCTATGAGCGTGCCCTCCATGCATGCAGAAAAGTTTTGCATACCCCGTCTCATACAAACGTGCCACAAAACCCCGAAAGCCACGAGCTGCTAGTAGATCGGTAGAACCTGAATCTGAAAGTATACTGTTAGACCAAAACACCTGTATACAAATTCGATGATGATTTATCGTCGGAACTTTGATAAACTTGTGTATGTTGGTAGACCGGTATACCTGAATAGTAGTTGAGCAATAGATTTGCATAGTAAAAAAAACTTTAGAAAGAAAGGTGTATATTGCTATCGATGGACTGGCGTTAGTAATCTACGGTACAGTCAAAGGATATGTTTCTGATACGCATATATTATACGGTTAATATTAATTTGTCATTTTTAATGTTGAAACGTAAAATATATAACATTTACCATACATACCAGTGTTTCATTTTAGCCGTAGTACAAACCCGAACTTTCGCTGTTGGATGTAAGAAGATGAGGGGGGGGGGGGGGGGGGGGCGAACTGTTAATGCAATTATAGGCCCTTAGAAATATTATGAATTTTGTTGATCTGGTGTTAACGAAATGTTCTATGTACTACGTGATCGACGGTGACGGAAGAAGTCACTTAAAATAAGGTCAACCTAGCTAGCTTGCTACCTTTCCACATAAAAAAATCTATCCTTAAGTAGAATTTAGATAATTGTTTTTATTTCGACGACCAGAATGGCGTAGTCGCTAGTGTACCTTTTTTTTTGTATCTGGGGGAAATCTTCAAAAGATTTATAGAGGTCATGTGGGTTTCGTACCCCCTAAATCCCGCTCGGTGGCCACCTTCTGTACCTTTGGAGGGACTCCGGGATCTCCTACGGAACGCACCGGTGTCCCTCAGTACTGCGTCACCGGCACGCCTCGGAGAAGGGTAGGGTAAGGTTCCCTCGCCGTCTTGCAGCAGCACGTGACCATGCAGACCAGTTCGTGCTGCTGCCAATCCGTGTCCCCTTTTACCACAGGCAGGGGATACCTTAGCTCTATTCTAAAAACCCGAGACTACAGGGCTGACGGGGCGGCTCGTCCATTTGGTCGGTAGTGTACCTGCCTTCTGCACCCATCCCATCGTTTATATATGTATAACGTGTATTTATTTACAAAAGAAAAGTATGTTTAAGATGTCTATCAGTTTTCTAGTACCCATAGTATAAGCGTTGCTTAGTTTTGGGCTAAAGAACGTTGTTTAAAAAAATGTGTCCTAAAACATTTATTTAGTTACATTTTTGATGACAGACTAATTTATTAACAAATTAACTGTATTACATAAAGGCGACAAGAAAACCAGAAAAATGTTTGTTATTTATTAAGGTTACACTTTTAAATAATCTTAGTCTGTATTATTGCCCAAAACGACGCGCAAATATCCATATATTCATCACCCGATATTCATTCACCGGTCCTTTACTACAAAACCGCTACTTACACATCGCTTGCAAAACTACTCTTAATTAAAATCGTCGTTAACTGAACTTTACAAATACATTGTATTTATATTTTGTGTGTAAGGGTTTGGTTAGTAAGTCCCAACGATCACTGCCATCTAGAAAGATCTGTTATACTCTTCCATTCGAAATCATTGCCTTCTTACTATAGAAGTATATTATCCTGCGTTATAAGGTTTGGCTTTAAATACATAAATTTTACGTGGACAAACATCCAGATCCGAAACAACTAGGTATATGTAGGTCACACAAACAGTTGTCGTGTGAGAATCGAACTCGCGACCCCCGACGCCGAAGCCAATACCTTGGCAATTGCACCACCATATAAGCATTGTACTAAAGATTGTATATTTGAGTACATTTTTAATGATTTTAAACAACTTGAAACATTATTGGGTAAAAACAAATATAATAAAAATAATTTTATGTAATTCTTATACGGCAACACCTAACACCTATGTAGGCTGATTTACTAACTGTCTAGTGTCAAATCAATGTCATTTTGACATTTTTTATCTGTCTTACCAAACAAAACAATCTTTTTCTGGGAATTATTTCAAAATTTATGAATAAAATAGACTTTCTTAAATGGCCAGCGTGCTCCCATGGAACTGCTGCAGGACTTGCCTGAGCCAGCAATCACTTCACCCGATATTTGCACATCCCCAACATAGTGAAAAATATTCTAATTTGATACTAATAGCTGCCGGTGTTAAGGTAAAAATTAAAATATACTAACTATAATCAAACAAATTTTACTATTTAAGATCTATGTATAATTATGCGATGAAAAAGTGGCCAATTGGACATTGGCTCATGATAGAACGTATAGGCAACTTAAGTAGAATAAATCTTTCTTTAATATTTTTACAATTATTAAAAACTACGACCTACTATCGTTATCAAAACTCGCGGGCAAAATACAATTATCAAATATTTCGATTCATAGCTGATACTTTCCTGATTTTTCCTGTATTAAACACATAGGATTTAATTAGTCTTTAATGGTCTCTCATGGTTTTCCAACCTTATGATTTATAAGTTATAAGGACTTTATTCATTAATAAAACATTAGGCTACAAAACATTATTGTACATTAAAATTAAAATTCCTTGTCCAAATATTTCAGTTTTGGCTTCTTTTAAGCACATTAAAATCAAATACTTTGTCTGGAAGGAATCTGAAAGAAACTGTGTAGGTGCTACAAGTAACCTAGAGATCGGACAGTGAAATATTCTTTAACTTATTATTATTGTTGACTCGGTTGAGCCGTTGTTAAGCTTAAGTTAAGTGGAAAAATAAGATGATCTCACAACTCAATATCTGGCATCCAATGTATTGTAGAGCTAGCCTGATGGATAAAAAGATGCTGGGCTAGGAGGGTGGTTCCTTTTGTATGGCCTACTACCCCAAGTCCACTACCCTTAAACCATGGGAGCCATAAGAGCCAGTACTAGCAGTAGTAGATTAGCAAGCTCGCTGACCGCCTGTCCAGCCCCCACTTAAAATATTTAGAATGTCATTTGTAAGCCACCTATCGCAAAATTCGGAGTATTCCTTTGTACTAAATTAGTTTGGTCAACTACTACAGTAAACCCCCATTCTTCTTTCTTCTGCCCTTTCTGCTAACATCAAAATACTGACCCCTTTCACAGACATATCATTCTTCACACATTCCATCCAAATCTATCTCTTTCTTCCTCTAGCTTTGCACCCTCCAACCACATTTATATTCCTCACTCCTTCCAAGGTATGGGCACATTATGAGAAGTGATTCAAGTCATGCACTCAACCGCCATGTTCGCTACAAATCACGTTTCAATTTTCAGGTGGTAATGGATGACACTCTCCCACAAGTGATGTGCTCCGTGTGCATTGCATATATAAACGGGTCCCGGAAATTCCGCAGGAGATGCGAGGACGCGCAGAAATTGCTGGCGGAGAATAAACCAGGCGATATAAAGCTGGAACAAATGCAGCTCTTCAAGATAGAATACGAAAATGCCACCCAAATAGACATCGCCGAGTGTTCCCACGACGACGACTTCAAGGATTACGATGACAATGTCACTTTGGACACACTGCAGTGCAATTATGAGTCGGATAAAGTGACTGACCAAAAGGAAATAAAGGACCCTACAGACCAAGAACCCAGATGGGATGATGCAAATGGTTCTATCACATTGGCCAGTATAAAGAGTAAAAAGACTAATGTTAAAATGAAACCGGAACGGATCAAATCAAAACCCGTCAGAGAACCCAAGAAGGCAGCGAAGAAGCAAAAGAATGACACTAAACAAGCTAAGGAAGCGATTGAATGCGAATATTGCCATAAGGTGTTGACATCGAAACTGTCATTGCGCAACCATTACAAGATCCACACCGGATTTGATGTTGTATGTGAGGTGAGGCTTGTTTATTTAAAAAGAAAAAATGAAATGATATTAGGGCTGAACTCACGTTTAACCGTTGTATACAATCAAGGGTGAGTGGAAAAGAGGGCCTGTTCGATAAGGGAACAAAATGAAATTTGTAATAAGGTTTAGCAAAAGTCTATTAAAATGGATGCTTTTAATACTACTGAAAAATTTGAATTGATCTTATGTTACAAGATAAAACTGGATATAAAGACAAATTGAAAAAGGAACAAAAGTGATAGATGAAAAGTTCGATTTATAAATTATAACAAAAAGGATATATACAGCGTGTCGTTACCATCGCGACAATAAATGAACACACATATAGAGGATAACTTTTTAAAATTGTAATAAACATTTATATTCTTCAAACATCAATATTTACCGAGTTATTAAATTTTCCAAAACAAAGAATTTTAGAACAGCCTTACCTATAAAAGTGTAACGTAAAGTTCATTTGTAAAGGTCACAAAGCATATGAATGGGTTGAATGAATTTAAAAGAGACAAAACAAACTGTTAGAAGGAGAGGCTTGTAATGCGACGCTGTGGTGCGAGTTGTATAGGATTTTACAAATTTTGTTTCTTATTTACTTAATTAGTTTGTTTGAAAAATATTTTTTTTTAATTATGGATTTTGTTTAACGTTAATATTTTTTTTATGATTATTGGCAAGTAGCTTTAGGCGTGTGTTCATTTATTGTCGCGATGGTAACGACACGCTGTATAAAGCAAACGGCCCAAAGATAGACTACGGAGGAGCTCCGATGGGGTCGAACCTGGTCGGTACATACACCGGATAAACGCGAGTTCAGCCGTCTTATTATTTAGCTATGTTAGGCTGAGGGACTGAGCTCCTGCCGCCGTCCAGAAAGCGAGGGCGTGTGATGACCTGGTCCGCTGTTCCAGCACTGCGGCAAGAAGTTCATCACGCGCCGTCTCCTGCTGATGCACTGCCGCGCCAAGCACGGATACGAGAAGACCGACAAGTGCTCCTTCTGCGACTACAGGGCCTCCAACGCGGAGCAGGTCAAGGTGGGCCGGTGGTACTAGGCAGGTGGAACTCGAATGTTTTGTGGCTCGCAGGCCCGTCCGGGTAAGTACCACGACCTCGCAGAAGACCGGCGTGAAGTGGAAGTATAATACTTTCGCGTTTCGTCTGGTGAGTGAGGTGTCCGGAGTCCAATCTTCAAAAGGTTGTCAACGCTTATGCAAAAAAAAATACGGGTCCCGTTTTACCCCTTTAAAAGCAACCCTAAAAACTAGCGTAAGAAGCTATTTTATTATGTTAAAAGTTGCCAAGCGAGCAGGCGGCTCACCTGATGTTAAGTGAATACCGCCGCCCATGGACATCTGAGAGTTTGCAGATGCGTCGACAACCTTTTTGACCTTCCACTTGACGCCGGTCTTCTGTGAGCTCGTGGTACTAACCCGGACCGACTCGCCGCATCGCCCTTGAGCGTCTGGTGCTACAAGTTGCCGGTGTCGCCAGATCCACGAGCGCCTCCACACGGGCGAGAGGCCGTTCGTCTGCGGTGAGTGCGGCGCCGGCTTCCACAGGCGGAGCAGCTACCTGCAGCACGTCGCCATCCACCTGCCGGAGAAGACTGTGCAGGTGAGACGGTTTTCTCATCCGTATGGTCCCCCTCAAACACCAAAGAGACTGAACTGAGTCCTTTTGGTGTTTCGGGGGCGGGGTTTTGTTGACTTTACAGCATTTTTTTTGTTAATGTGCTACTTCAAGGTCGGTACTACACCTATATCTAATTTGTGTTAGTTTGCCACACCTTCGGTAGTATATACTTTCAGTTTTTTTTAACGCCCAATCGGTCTACTATCCTCCATCTCTGGGCTATAGCTTAGTTCCAAACTTGTCCACATGTTCTATCTCAAGTCGCTCACGCTGATGAGCAACTTGTCCACTATATCTTCTCAACTCCCAACCTGTCCACTGAATCTGTCTTCTTCTCAATCGCCAACCTCTGGGAATCGAGGACAGTGTGACACACTCTTAGTTGCCAGCATCTCCGTTATATTGTCTCCTTCTCACTCTCCGACTCCCCCCGTGCCAGCGCGCCCAGTGCCCCGCGCGTTTCAAGTCCCCCACCCTGGTGCCGCAACTTGTCCACCATATTCCATCTTAACTCTAAACCTGTCCACTATGTTGTGTCTTCTCAATTGCAAACCTCCACATTCTTAGTTCCAAACTTGTCCACTATACTCTATCCTCTCAACTCCCAAACTGTCCACTATCATCCATGGACTCCACGCCTATATGCGCTATGAGATACTCTTAGTTCTCAACCTGTCCGCTATATTCTGTCTTCTCACTATCCAACCTCTATCACGGCAGCGCGCCCAGTTCCCCGCGCGCTTCATGTCCCTCACGCTGATCAGCAACTATATCTTCTTAACCCCCAAACTGTCCTCTATCATCCATGGACTATAGGGGATAGTATGACACACTCTTAGTTCCCAACATCTCCGTTCTATTGTTTCCTTCTCACTCTCCGACCTCCCCCGTGCCAGCGCGCCCAGTGCCCCGCGCGTTTCAAGTCCCTAACCCTGATGAGCAACTTGTCCACCTTATTCTATCTTCTTAACTCGCTTCAAACTTCTTAACTCTTAATAGGGGACAGTATGACATATTCTTAGTTCCCAACATCTCCGTTATATTGTATTCTTCTCAATCGCCAAACTCTATCAAGGCAGTGCGCGATGAGCGATTTCTCCGCTACGCTCCATCTTCTTAATTTCCAACCTGTCCACTATAGACTATGGGCTACAGGGGAGAGTATGACGCACTCTACGTCCCGACTTGTCCACCATGTTCCATCTCCTTTACTCCCAAAATCTCCATCATATTCTATCTTCTCAACTGCCTCCTCTCCCCCACGCCAGCGCGCCCAGTGCCCCGTCCTTCAAGTCGCTCACGCTGATGAGCAACTTGTCCACTATATCTTCTCAACCCCCAAACTGTCCTCTATCACACACTCTTAGTTACCGACATGTCCGTTCTATCGTCTCCTTCTCACTCTCCGACCTCCACCGTGGCAGTGCGGCCAATGCCCCGCGCGCTTCAAGTCGCACACGCTGATGCGCATCCACGCGCAGCGGCACCTCGCGCCGCGCTACGCGTTCCGCTGCGGCGCGTGCGCGGGCACGTTCGCGCGCCGCCGCAACGTGGCGCGCCACCTGCAGCGCGTGCACTCGCTGCCGCCCGACCAGCGCCACATCGAGCGGCTGCAGCTGCGCTGACCCCGCCGGCCGGCTGCGCACTGGTACGAGATAAACACCCCGCCCCCCGTCGAGCGGCTGCAGCTGCACCGACCCCGGCCCACGGCCGTTCGGAAAGTACTGCCCCTGAGGCGGTGCCCGGATTATCAAAATCGCCGAGGTATGGCTTCGGCGTCGGGGGTCGTGGGTTCGATTCCCACACGGGACAACTATTTGTGTGGCCCACGGACAGTTGTTTCGCATCTGAGCGTTTGTCCGCGTGTAATTTATATTTGTGAAACGTCCTTACAACACAGGATAATGTAATCCCAAAGTAAGGGCAATGTGAAAAAAGAACCTAAAAAAGAAATCAAATGTCTTTATTGAACATAGGAGTATCACACTAGCTTATTGATAGTCAAAATACTACAACCGGTTCGGGAAAGAAAGCCTGAGAGAAGCTGAAAAAAACCGGCGAAAAAAACTCAGCGAGCTTTCTTTTTAAATAAACACTTTGACACGAATTCATTACAAATACAATATAAGAAATATGATTGAAAGAGCCTCGAGCGATCAATTCATTACCAGTGTGTTATCATTTAACATTAATCTAGCATGCATGAACGGCCCTAATCTTTGTTTTGTTTTTTGTATAACTGATGTAACGCTTTCAGCTCTTAGACTGTTAAAGCTTTGTCGAACGCAGAACCGGCGGGCTACCCAGAACCCACGGGTTTGAGGCCCTCCTCAGTGGGTAGGGCCGCGAATGTGCCGATGCGTGCGTTAATTACGGCATGTGACCTACAGGCCATCTAGGCTCGGTGCGGACCGTGACCCCGATGGCCGTTGACTGTGCTAGGTTAGTCGGTGGCTGGGGGCGGTGAGAACCGCCCCGGAACGCGGGTGTAAACCGTTTTTCCCCTTTAAACCCCCCCCCCCCCCCCCCCCCCCCCCCCCCCCCCCCCCCCCCCCCCCCCCACACACACACACACACACACACACAACTGTAATTAAAATAATGTGATATTAGTTTGTAAGTTTCAATGTATTTATTTTTGAAGTAAAACTTTAGGCGCGAACTTTACTCCCTAGTAACTCAGATTTTTTCTGACGGAAGTAACATACTATGTATATGTAATATTTTAAAATATGACATACACTTATGACGTTACTAAATATTTAATCATTTCAGGGATATATGCCGTCAACGCCAAAGAAGTTTTACTTCAATCGCGCGTAAAAGTTACACGCACACACTTTTTTTTAATTTTATTATAAATTAAGAATTTGTAAATGCGATATTTTCAAAAAATTTCGAATCTCTCATTTGTCCCTACTTGCAGGATCACTTGAAATTTTTCTTAAGTGATTTCCAACACGGGTTTGTTAAATCACGTTCTACGAGTACAAATCTAGTACATTTTACCGAGACTTTAGCTGAAACCATTGACTCTGGATGTAAAGCTGATGTTATTTACACGGACTTTAGCAAAGCGTTTGATAAGGTTTCTCACAATATTCTTATAAGTAAATTGCGTACCTATGGCATCTTAGGTTCTTTATTAAAATGGGTTGAGTCATATCTATCATACAGGTCATTTTTTGTCGTTGCAAATGGATTCAAATCCAAATCTCGAGCCATTGCCTCAGGTGTGCCTCAGGGCTCACATCTAGGACCCATACTTTTCAACTTTTTCATAAATGATATCCCGAACTGCTTTCATCATTCGAAAGTCTATATGTTTGCCGATGACTTAAAATTTATTAAAGTAATCAAATCACGGAACGATGCAGTACTCCTACAAAATGACTTAAATAGACTTGTTGATTGGTGCACCAACAATAAAATGCACCTCAATACAGAAAAGTGTCTGCATATCAAGTTTTCTCGCAACCGCAAACTTATAAATAGTATATACCGCATAAACAATACAGCAATCCAAGAAGTAGACACTGTACGTGATCTTGGAGTAATTTATGATAGTAAATTAACGTTTAATGCACATTTAGAAAATATAACAAAAAAAGCATCAAAAATGTTAGGATTTATCGTAAGAAATTGTCATTCCTTTCGCAATTCCAAAACTAAATTATTGCTTTACAATAGCCTAGTCCGAAGTATCCTTGAATACTGTAGTGTAGTCTGGCGGCCTCATTACGCTACGCACTCATTACGTATAGAAAGAGTTCAAAAACGGTTTATGTGGCATTTAGCGTTTTCTGAGGGCAAATCAAGAAAACTACGATCTTATGAAGAAAGACTTAATTATTTCAAGGTAAACCCTTTATCTCATAGAATAGAAGTGCTTGATGCTAAGTTTGTGAGTAAACTTTTAAATAACAAAATTGATAGCCCACAACTATTGAATTTGCTTAAATTTCGAGTACCTATAAGAATCCCTCGCAAACCTATTACACCACTAAGAAGAACAGTGCTGGGAAGTAATTCCCCTTATATTAAATTCTGCAAAATAATTAATCTTTTTAGCGATCAAATAGATTTTCATGTTGACTCAATAGCCAAAGTTTCTAAAATAATGTATACCTCACTCTTTAAAATTTGAATATATATATTTACCTTATGTAATAAACATACCGAGCATGCCATAATTTAATTTATTTTACAGCTGTTTATTTTAAGCCACATTTTTATTTATTTTTTTACTATTTCATTATTTATAGTTTTAATTTTATTTCTATTGTTATGATGTTCAACTGTACTTGCTGTGCTTATCTTTAAGTTATTGTTACACTTATACAAGTACTTATTGTTTCTTTTCTTTTTTATTATTAAGATATAGTGTAAACAGTTGTTGATAGGCCTTTTAAAAATAAATAAATATGCCATTTAACCGCCTCTTTTTCAATTGTCTATCATATAGTGAATTGTAGTTTAAATTATAAAACATATCAAAGTTATTGTCATTGTCTTTTCTTTATAATCTTTATTTATATTTCTTTTGTGGGTGTGTATGTCACAAAGCTCCTCTTAAACGGATTAAAATCTCTTCATCTCCTTAAAATTGGGCTCCAGCTACCTCATTCACCAGACGAAACGCGAAAGTATTATACTTCCATTTTACGCCGGTCTTCTGCGAGGTCGTGGTACTTACCCGGATGGGCCTGCCCATTCGTGCAACAGCCGAGGCTGCTGCGTGGTCCTACCACCGTTACTATTAACATTAATAAAGATTTCAAGCTATTTTTTATACTCATTGTCAATCAAAGCTTGCAATATGGGTAATAGGTAAGTGAGATTACTTTTTATACCATAATATATATTGATAGATTAAGAATAAACACTGCCAGACTACTAGAAAAACACAATTTTTGCAGTAGTAGGATTCGAACCCATACCTTTTGGCGCAAGTGTCCGGTTTACTACTCACTACGCTTCAACTAATTGGAATCTAATATTATAATGATTATATGCAGTAATATTATGAAATCAGTTTAAATTGTTATCTTAACACAGTGGGACGATAAACACTACGACATAGCGAATGAAACACCGATTTTTATTTCTAAACATTTATTTTTAAAGGTATAATTGAAAACAAAACACATAATACAGACATAATTATGATGGAACTAAAACAATAGTATATACATTTCAACAATTTAGGAGCCCACGCGGGAAAAGGTTGATCCACCGCCTGAGACAAAATTTCTAACGTAATTGGACTGTTGGATCTTGTTTGGTACATTGATTTACGAACTTACTAAACTCATATTGCGACGGGATGATAGGAGGCGATTGAGGGAATTTTAGTAAATATATTAAATAAATAACAATTTAATTAACAGTCCAAAGGCATATGGATATATATTAGTGTGGATACTAACGGGCGGTTTCTATATACCATCTTCAGATAGGTTTTGTTAATAGCGATAGGCATTTGAAATTAGCTCCATAATATTTACGTCAAAATTCTATCTTTAGTTACCAAATCGATCTGTAGATGGATTATTCAAACCGACCGTAAAAGAACCCATTCCTGGATATATCACTTAACATATGCACACACAAATTGAAAGTATCACAAAAACGCTTCACCCTTATATTCTTCCACACACAACTGTGTATATTTTCATAGCGCGGTCAGGTCAGCACATATTAACTTAACTACACTGCAAATAAATGCAGAAACAGTCAAACATAAAACTGCATAAGAGGTTTTAAATATATCCTACTAAATCTGCAGTCTGCACACTGCAGATGTTTTATGCTGGTTACAGCATTTCAGTAGTAAATGTGAATGTTCTGTTACGAAAATAAATAAGTTGTTTTTATTCAATGATATTTTAATAATGTTTCTATCTTTATTTGAACACATGCAAGATTTACATAAATAGCAGAAATATTATATTTCTACTCTGTGGAAATTCAAATGGGCAAATGATTGATCTAGAACAATTTATTATAAATCTAGAACAATTTAATATAAATATTTTCGGACTCAACAAGGCTATTGATAGTTCAAACATACCACTTTGAAATATCTAATATTATTTTAAAGACAATACAATATTTTTTTTGTTAATTATTTACACAATTGGACATAAATGTGCAATTACTCATGTTTATAGTGCAAAATAAAATGTTTTAAATCTTAATACGTTGTAAATTTAACTGTGGTAGAGCCACGCAACAGTGTTTGCTATTGCATAAATAGGCAGGTCCGTCCGGGTAAGTACCACGAAAGTGTCATACTTCCAAGTTTCTTCCGGTGAATGAGATAGCTGGGGCTTTGCCACTTTACATTAAGGTGGTTACCTGCAAACCTACAGGTGTTGGACATGTCAATGGGCGGCGGTTATCGCTTAACATCAGGTGAACTGCCAGCTCGATTGCCCTCTTATCACATAAAAAAGGTTGTTGAGTTCAAATGTGATGTTTAAGATATAAACGGGTGCATGCAGCACAAAAGACAGATGATAATTTAATTCAAAAAGTTTGCACACCAGATTCTCTACATTGAATAACTCGTATGTGCTTAACTTTATGTGATCTACCCTGCACTACACTGCAGTTTTAACAAGTCGTAATGGTTGTTGCCGATTTCATAAATAATTTAATTTTATATGACAACTGCGAAAATTCTAAAGAATACAATAAATATTAGACTTGTCAAAATTATCAAATTCTGTATCATAAAGTCTCTACTGCAGTATATATATCTATGCAGGAATATCTAATAAACCTTACCAACTTGTTCTTCACAAATCTGTCCACACTTAGATAGTGTACTAAATTTTTCGTTTAAGTGAAACGCGTTTAAATATTTAACCCTTGCCTTTGTATTGTACTGCAAAATACTCTCCACTAAATCTACTACGGAGATAAATATAGATTTGATTGGCAACAGCAACAATATTAGGGAAACAAAAACACAACTGCAGTAAGCTGCAGTGCAAACCGCAGCGTCGTCGACACTGCAGACGCAACACTGCACAAAGTCTACCATGGAATATACACTGATTGACACTGCAGCACGGGCAACTGTTGCTCTTTCAAGGCGATTGTAGATTACTGCACGAGCTCTACCGCGGCAGATTCTGCAGATTCTGCAGCTTCTCGCAGCTGGGCGTCCGCAGCTTCTGCGCGTCAGCGTACTGCTTGCTGTCGCCGAAATTTCTCGCCTTCCACGCCATGCTCTCGCGGTAGTTGCGCTCCCGTTGGCAAGCGTGTCGGAGGCCCACTGCAGAGAAATTATATCAGCAATGGATATCAATTTTGGACATCTATTAAATTAACAACAAAAACCTTTCTAATTATTATCAGGTATCCCAAAGGTTGCTTGATGAAAGATTTTTGATATTTTTATGAATCATTGTAAATAAAGTGAGTAATTATAGTGAACACATATAAATAAGTTTCTTCAAGCTGCGTTCCTTTGAGACGTTCAAATTTACATAAAAAATTATACATAAGTTGGTTACCACGCTACGTAAGTTACCACTTCTTTAATATGGATACCACTTCGGTAATTTCACACTTGCATAAGATATTTAGGGTCACGTATTTTTTTATGAGAAAGACTTGGCAATCGAAGTGGTGAGGCCGCGGTACTTCCCCAAACGAAACTGTCCATTCGTGCAAAAGCAGAAATCCAGAACGGAATATGGTGACGTGTTGGTCACTTCTGTAATAATAGACATCTCGTTTGAGCATTTTGCTGGGGCCATACCTATGTACTCCTCTTCTATGGACATCTCGAGACGCCGAAGTGAGCCCTGGTAGTCCGTGTGGAAGTTCTCTTTAACATAGTACGGTACCTGAAATTGAAATTGGGTATTGATGTTAAGTCTTAAAGATATTTACACCAGAAAACACTATGTACATGAAATGGTAAACAATAATGTGTATGATGACTCCACTGGCTTGCTAAGCTATTAGCTTCGGCTTCCAGGGTCGTGGGTTTTACTCGTATTTGTGTAACCCACAGATAATTATATGGGTTTTCGTATGCCAAAACGTTGTGCCGACCCCACCTGGGTGGGATAAGGGTGTTTTTAATAATATACATAAAACATTAAGGGTATCTATAAAGAAACAACAAATTGGATCAGATTGTAGACTTTTACATAGCTAGCTTCCTGAAGTGTCTTATTCCAAGAGAGGTCATTAATGATTATCTTCACACAAACACTCATCCTACTTCCTTACTAATATTATAAGGGTAAAAGTTTGTTTGTATGGATGGATGTTTGTTACTCTTTCACGCAAATACTACTGAATGGATATTAATGAAACTGTACAATAATATAGCCTATACATATTTTATATATATGTCTTTCCGTCTGAATGTTATGCCTTCAGCCTATCCTACGCAGACGTGGTCGCGGGCATCAGCTGGTGTAGTCATGCGAACAATCCCCCCGCTGGGCGCACCTTGAGGTTGACCGTCTCCCTCGGCACCGGGTACTTGGAGCTGGGCGCGAGGCTGAACACCGGCTCGCTGATGAAGAGGCCGGACATCATGGAGAGCAGCACCAGCACCAGCACCGGCAGCAGCTGCACCAGCCCCGTGCCGGACTCGCGCGGCTCGGGCTCGCGGCCGCGGCGGCGCGCGTACACCGTGGGACCGCCGCCGGGGAACGCTGGATTGGGGATGTCGATGAAGAAATTAATTCGCCTGCAGCAATCCCACCGGGTCCACAGGTTTCTACTTTTAGATTAGCGCCATCTATCGGATACTCAATCCAGCCGATAAATTTGTCTTACACCGCCATTTGTTAGAATCTTATGGGACTCATAGCTCTTGGTCATCTCATAAAGAAATAATTTGCAATAACAAATATCGAGATCAATAATTGAGATGAAAACTACCGTGTTAGTAGTAGTTAGACCAAATTACAAATGTTTACAAAATTTGATAAAAATTGGTTCAGTAGTTTCGGAGTTTATCGCGAACACACATCGGGACAATAGTTAAGTAGTAGATCCGTCTGTGCAACAGTCAGACCGTCCCCTCTTTAAAGATAGTGCAGTGCAGTGAAAAGTTCACCCCGGAGCGAGCTGCGGTCAGCCCAACCCACCAGTCGCCCCGAAGAACATGTTGAACAGCTCCTCGGCGGTGAGGTCCGACTCGAAGCCGCGCGCGTAGTACGTCTGGTGGTGGGCGTGGGCCGAGGGCGCGGGCTCCTCGCCGCGCAGGTCGTACTGCTTCCGCCTCTCGGGGTCGGTCAGGATGGCGGCCGCGTTGCCGATGGCCTGCGGGCGTTGATCACGTCAATAGATTCCATGGGGCAAGTGACTCGTTACTATTGCTGTAATCCCCAGACAATAATAAATATTTTTAGGACACATTTTTTTTTACACAACGTTCTCTAGTCCTAAACTAAGCAACGCTTGTACTATGGGCACTAGAAAACTGATAGACATACTTAAATATACTTTTGTAAATAAATACACATTATACATATATAAACACCCAGACACTAGAAAAACACTATGCTCATCACACAATATTTTTCCAGTTGTGGGGATCGAACCCACACCCACTGGCGCAGAAGGCAGGTACACTACCGACTAGGCCATTCGGGTCGTCAAACAGACGATCACAATAGCAGATGCTGCGGCTTTACCTGTGGCGAAATATCCTGTAGAATAGTGTAGAAGTATTGAGTTTTTAACCAACATTTGAGAACAAACACGCTGCTATGGTTGACCATTATTACGAATGTCAGAGTAAAACTCACCTTGAAGGCCTCGGCGGCACCGGGAGCATGGTTCTTGTCGGGGTGAAGTTGTAAAGCAAGCTTCTTGTATGCCTTCTTTATGTCGGAGTCGGTCGCTTCCTTCGAAACTCCTGCAACGTAAGAAGAACAAGTAAAATAATCGGATTCAGAAAGCCATGTTGGGAGACCTCCAAGAGCTTGTTAAATTTGAAAGTAAATTAACATTTCGGTCACAAGATTAACATCACCTAATACGAAATTATATAGGCTTAGTGAACAGTTTTACTTTAACTGGTGTTTTTCTGTAGACTAGTAAACCTCCATTGAATACAGAATGTGTGGGTTAGCCAGAACTTAACTGATTGCTTCTACTTGGTTATAATTAGAAATGTTTCTTTTAATTATTTCGTTTTCCTTTTTTCTTTAGCTTTTACTTTATAACATAGGCTTTATAATAAGCTTTACATAGGTTTAAAAACAATAAAAGGCAGTATGAATTAAACCCAGCAAAGAAAACACATAATAATGAAAAACTGTGTAATCGCAAATTACAGCTTAAGCTAGCAAACGTTAAGTTATGACTCTTGCTTGAAACCCTATGAATGATCTAAAATAAATAAACTTAGCTTTGACATTCAAAAAGTCAAATTACACCGTATATCATATCTTGTGCCGCACTTGCAAGGATTCAATATTCAATATAAATGACACAATAGCTGACGGAGACAATGCCAGATGACTAATGTCTAATCCGATAATTGTGTTATATAGTTTTTTTTACGCAACACAATTCCACAGGTCATAGCTGTATTCTCACAGGCATAATAATCAAGATTAGAAGAATTTTCACATAGTTTAACAATTTAACTTTTAATACTAGTATCTTCACTTAAGATAAACTTAAAAGTCAGTTGATAAAACTATGGTAGCTCTTTTTTTAATAATCTACATTTTTTACAATGTACCAAATATACAATGTCGCGCTACTACAGCAACCTTAAATAAACACATGTAGAGGACAACATTTTAAACTTGTATTAAACATTTACCTACTTCCGTTTTTTTAATGTGAAAAGTTACTAAACAAGCAGACGGTTGATGTTAAGTGAATACCGACAAGCCTGCCCATTCGTGCAACAGCCGAGGCTGCTGCGTGGTCCTACCATCGTAAGAGTTTTTTATAAATTTGTAAAGGTTACAAGGGATATGAACCGGTTTAATTAATTAATTCGGTTTAAAAAGAGGTAAAACATACAGTTAGAATGAGAGACTTATAACACAATATTGTGGCAATGAATGAAAAAGTCTCTGAATATATTTGTATTTAAATAGTATACATTATATAAACCCTATATCACCTCCTTATTTTGTGTTTTTACTGATGACAATGTTGTAAAGTAACTTTGTCAATAAACTTAAAAAACTACTCATCAAAGAGCTTAAGACTTAAACTAGGGTGTAAAACTATATTGACTAGTATATACACTCATTATTGGTTATCAGAGAAGATGTAGGTTTGAAACCAGCAGCACTGAAAAAAAATATGTCATTTTACCTGTTCAAATTACATTTAAAATACATCTGAAGTGTAGACAAGCACCAAATATGATATATAATGGAGACCATAATGGAAACCCTATCTTGACTCCTATCTGTTGTAACACAAAGCACTTTAATGTTGGAAATGTTTGTACCGATTGTACCAATTAAGAATAGGTCATTATGTAAATTGGTTTCACAATAAAAAGTAAGACGCTATGAAGTTCACAGTTAAATATTAAAAACAAGCACCGTTTACTCATAAGCTGTATATCCTACATGTCACAATTTTTCCTTTCACAAAATTAGAATAAACATCAACCTTGGTTTCGCTATTTAACAAAATTTTCCTCTAACAATACATGAACTATTGTAATGTGTAACATGTAGTATTAACATGGAGGGGGCTCAAGAACATATTTCATAACCATTACCTACCTAAGATTTCGTAATAGTCCTTGCATTTCGTTTTGATCCTACGGACAGCATCCAATTGCTCTTGGGTGTACTCCCTTTGAGGCGGCTGATGAGATGGCGCCTTCCTCCGCCTGACCTCCTCAGCGCTCGGCGAGCTCGGGGGACTGCGTTTGGGGGCTGTTCCCGCGCCAGCGGCCCTGACGCGGGCCAGAAGCTCCTTCGCCCGCGCCGTGGGATATAGACGCTCGGCCTTCAGCAGAAACCTCTCGGCCTTCTCAACGTTACCAGCGGCAAGGGCACTCTGTGCTATGTCGATGCACCTATCGGATTCATCCTTATTTCCTTCGATGGTCATTTTGTGTTTTAATTAAAAAAAAAATCACTCGCGACGAATTAAGAGCGGCGGAACGGATGCAAAGGTGTCTGCGTAAATTTAATTAAACTGAATTGGTTTCATTTGCAAATAATCACACCATAATGCCCTTTTAAGTTTTATTTTATTGAAAGAATCAAAGAAATTACGTCAAGCAATATGTCGAAGTTGCCATGATCTCGGTCAGAATTTTTGTGCGATCATCATCATAATATCTCATATTGCAAAGAATAATAATATATAAATATTTTGCGATAAGTTGTTTTAAGAGATATTTAATAAAGTTACAAGTATTCAAAATTTGTCATTTATAAGTGAATGTTTAATTTTAGTACTTGTATTTTAATATTCATATGACTTTTATTTATACCTTTTGTTTATTTTATAGTAATTTAAGTTACAAGACTTTTTGTGGACTTCGATTTTGTATCGAAAAAAAATTTTTTATAATCGAATTCGGCTCAAACAAAGTTATGATTTGACAAGAATTTTATAAATCGTCATATGACGTATGACGTATGACGCATTCAACAGTATTGTCTACAGTATACAGTATTAACGGCTATTGGGTTGGGAGTTGGAACTAATATTTTATTAACGCTCTGCTCGTATCCATAGCATTAAGGTATAAACTTAGTGAATTCGCATTTCGCATTACAATCACTCTATACGAAAACACGAAGATGGCCGCTCCACCAATATACAACCCGGTGAGTGATGCAAAACATACTCATTTTCGTTCGGCGCAAATAAGAAAATTAGTTTACGAATCTTTTCATCGGTTCCAAGGGCAGTGTCGCTGATTGCTTCGTGTGCTATTTGCCGTGCAAACATAATGTACGCTGTTGTTTTATCGCAACCATTTATGGTAGCATCTAAAACTATTTTGTGCCGTTTTCACGGATTCTCAAGGTGCTGGAACTCGAGGCACACACTAACGTCACTATTGCGTTTGATTTTGTACGTTACTTTTTCCGTATGTGCAATTCGAATCGAGCAAACGATCCGTTTGATGATTTTAGTGTCCTTAAATTTAACAAACAACCATTTCGACGAATCCTTTCCGCGTATACCGATCTTATTACGTCCTAACCCTAACTGTTAACGCCATATTATTGACATGTAAGTAGGTCAGAGATTTATTGGCAGATAAGATGCAGAATCACTTAAAGTCCCTTGCCACTGGAAATATTCCCCAAATCATGATCAGCTCTTGTCCTCTCTGAATCATATTGTAAAGTAATTTATGGACTTCTCCAATGGAAAAACTGTACAAACCTTTGATATTCTGATAATGAACACAGCTAGCTAATATAAAATCTGCTAGTCATTTTTAATAAAAGTTACGGAATTTCCTACCTATGTTATATAAGATCCTGATTGTATTACAAGCTGAGCATTGACCCTCATTAACATTTTTTTTGTTATTGCATGGAACAGAAAATGTGATTATCAATATGTTAATATTGAAACTGCCAATGATCTTATCACTTATTCATTTATTTATTTTATCGTGGATTAGCTGACTTGTTGGTACAGTGCTGAATCTTCGGCTTCAGTGCCAGATGTTGTGGCTTCATTTTGAAACTGGACAAGTAATTGTTTTATATCTGATGTTTCATCCCCATGATAGTTGGTTTTATACCCTAAATATGATTAACATGGTGTACCTGCTTCAGCTAAGTGGAAAAAGGGCAGGAAAAGAGGAATATTTAACTAATTCTTGACTACCAACTAGCGTGATGTTATATGGTAAACTCTAATATCTCAGCAAAATTTAGTTATACTCAAATTTTAGTTCCATGTCAATTCTTGTCTGAACAGTCGTATTGAAATCGCACAATGCACTCCATGATAATCTAGTTCTCAAAGTTTCTCCATGCATAGCTTCAGGAAGTCCAAACGGTTTCCTGAAACATAATAAGTATTATCTAGTAATGAATGTGTACTAATTATATGTGCGGCAACTTGAAATGCGATATCATGTTAAAAGTAAGAATTTTAAGATATTCCTGTGGTGCTATTCTCTCTTTTGCTGTAAAAAATTCATGGCATAATGTATTGCTGATACAAAACCAATTAACACAAAAATATTTGCATAGGAATTACATCATATAGGTGTTTACGGTTATGTAATTAGGCGAAAATTTTTAATCGGTAGAAGTTAATAATGACATCCATTGAACAAGTTATTTTCAGAATGTACTGCAATTTTAAATTCATTATACCAGGCCAGGCAAATAAAAGAGATATCTCTTTTACAATGAGTTAAATTATAATTTGTATTTGTGTTTTATGCACTAAACAAATATTGAAGTTTTAATGTGTCATGATTTTTGAGCTCATTGAGGAGTCTTTCTGACATTAATTTAAGAAAAGTTGGTATTCAAGTATAAATATAGATGGTGACAAAATAGTGATGATTCTTAACATTATCTTGCTTTTACTAGAGGTTGCCTGCAAATCAACACCTCAACAATAAAATGGCATTGTGCAAACCAAATGGGCAATTTTTTATTAATTGACTTTGCAGTCAAGATCATTTAAAAAAAGCCATCAAATAAAAAGATATCCAAATGACAAATCTGCAATTGTCTAACACCTCCGTATGGTGATTCTGAAATACTGACGAAAGAAAATCTGCGCCACGCTGTCCAGGTCATGCAATTTTTAAAAATGGTATAATTACCATGGTGCATTTTGTTTTTTGCACTTGTTACCTTATTTTAGACCACAAAAAAATATACAAATGGTGAAGTCGACTGCAGCGTATTATGTAGTACGATAGCAAAACATTATGTAATAGTAGTGTACATTGTATTTATTTTATAAAAGCAATTGTAATTGTATAACTGTCAACAAAACATCTTTTATTTGGGCAAATTTCGAAATGCTATATATGAGAGAATTGGCTATAACTTAAAAACTAACATTCATAAATCATGATTTTAACAGTTTTGGAGGATGTTGAAATGTTCGCCACTTGTCATTGATTTTTGTTTCCTTGAAATGTAAAGTAATATTAAATTAAATTAATATTATAAAATCACTGTTATACTGTATTTTGTATTATGAAAAACGGAAAACCTATTGGTGCATCTGCGGAGATCCAAAATCTCGATCAAAACATCGCAAATGCATTGTCGCAGTCAATACACGATCATTCCCTGGGACATAATCTTAATTTTAAATTTTCTCTCGGTTGTTTACGATTTTACGATCCATACCATTGAATAATAATTCACATCACAATTTACATTATGATGACCTCACAACTCACAACGGCGGCGAATCTTAAAAACGTGAATTTTAAGATTTCCTTGCATTTACTATCATCAGAATTAGATTCGTCATCGCGTGTGCAAAATTGGCGCCATTTTAATGAATGACGTTTGGATTCGCCGTCCAGTGTTGCCAACACTGAAAATGGTTACGCGCACGCAATATAATGACAAGCATATTTATGGGTATTATCACATACGTGCCGTAACATGTGAATTATGTTATAAGCGGTTTTGGCTATGATTTTTAAGTTATGGCCGCCTGTTTGACTTCAACCCTCCTTGGGAAACAACCCTCCTTGGTTAACCCAAATCCAGAACAATTATCTATGGATCACACAAATACTTATCCCGTGTGGGAATCGAACCCATCACCCTCGATGCTGAAGCCTAGATGCTAGTTTAGCAACGGCGCCACCGGATCACCGAGTCGGGTATTTATCACATTGTCAAATAAAATAATAATTAGCTAACAAAGTGGTAGGGCCACACAATAGCTTCGGCTGTTGCACGAATGGGCAGGTCCGTCCGGGTAAGTGCCACAAACTAGCAGAACCGGCGTGAAGTGAAAGCGTCATACTTGTGCGTTTCGTCTGGTGAGTGAGGTAGCCAGGGCCCAATTTATTAAAAGGTGGCAACGCATCTGCATACCTACGGGTGTTGAAAATGTCCATGGGTGGCGGTTATTACTAAGATCAGGTGAACCGTCAGCTTACTGCCACCAAAAAAACTTTGTTCGTTTCATTTTGGTTTTTTTTTAATCGACTTCAAAAGCAGCTTCTCGAGTGTATTTTTTTCTTTATGTTTGTTACTTCAGAACTTTCGTCTGAGAAAGACGATTTTGATGATCCTTTTTTTATTTGAAAGCTGGTGCTTCCCATGTGCTCCCATATTAATTTCATTTGGTATTGGACCTTGGGCTCCAAAGATACGCAGGGCACTCCCGAAAATCAATTATAAAATTAATACAGAGCGAGATATTTGCAGTCGGAGAATCTCAATGTTTATATTTTTCACCTATTTTTCGAGGCCAAACAAACCACTGTCTCGGTTGTTAGAAAAATTGGTAAAGTTCAGACAAAGTGAAATGAGGTAGATGTCTAGGCGAAAAGGAAAGGGATTTGTGTAATGAAAAAATTATTTTATTTTGTATCCGTAAAAGGTTAAATTTACTAGGTAAATACGACACCAGCGCACCGAATTTGTGTAAGTAATTCAGTTCTAAGTATTTCAATTCTATAGACTGCTATCACTTATATCTTGTTACCTTATCACTATTATTTTTTTATTTCCAAAATACATGATTTACAAAAAAAAAAACCGAGCAAGGCTCGGCGGTAATGATTTAACAATTGTTGAGAAAGTTGAGTTTATCTAGTGATGATGATGATTATTGATGATATAATATAGAGGACCGTTAAAAATTGTTCCCCTTTACATTAAATGACATACAGTGAGAGTTTTTTAAAGGTGCCCAAATTTACACAGGAGATTCAGACTCGGTAGCGTTATCGTTTATTGAAATTAATGAAAACAAAGTTTCTTTTTTTTTTTTCAAAAAAATTACCATTCCATTTTCCTTTAAAAACAGAATTTGTTGACAACGCGGTAGTCATTCACAAATACAGAAATTTTAATGTTCACGCACACAAACGAACTTGTGTGCGTGTTAGTTATGAATGATCGCGCGTAAAATAAATTAGTTGCATATAAATCACGCACTTTTTGAGATAAGTTCAAATGAATGTAATTAATTACTTACGAGTGATTTTGAATATTTATCATTTTTATATAACATTATGTATGTCTAGAATTTATTAAAAAAAAATGGACACACTTAGAAAAGCCTCCCTGTATAAATGAACGTGACAGATGATATAGAACGTACGATACGGAAAGAGATAGCAGTCTATAGAGTTGTGATCTAATTACACCAATTTCGGTGCGCCAGTGTCAAAGTACCTCATATTTGTATATAATACTAGCTGTGCCTGCGACTTCGTCCGCGTGGAATTTAAAATAAAAAAATCTAAAATAAAACTAGCCTAAGTTACTCCTTATTACATCAGCTATCTGCCAGTGAAAGTCCCGTCCAAATTGGTCCAGCCGTTTCAGAGATTAGCCGGAACAAACAGACAGACAGACAAAATTGTAAAAAAAAATATTTTGTTATGTGCCGTGTATACATCCATAAGCATTCAGTAAAAAGCGGTTATTTTAATATTACAAACAGACACTCCAATTTTATTTATATGTATAGATAATTGGCACTACACAGAAGATGCAAGTTAGAACACTGGTAGCGCTGAAAAAATATTCGACAATTTATCTCGCACTAGAAAAATGTCGTTTTACGTACCTCATTGTTAGCTTATTTATTTATTTTGTAATATCACCGATTGTACGCTGTGTGAATTATGTATATACACGGTCGCTAACGCTGTCGCCATTTTGGCATTGTTTTTTTTTTAAATCTTTAAAAGGTACGCGTGTCTAAATACGGCCTGTATTTGCTCTTGGTAAACGTTTATTTGCCTTCAGAGATCTGTGGTGACGTAACTTGGTTGGGCTGTCTGTGTGACCTTTGGTTTTCTTGCATTCATTTTACGAATTACGAGGGTTCGTTGATTGAGATATTTATTTAATTATACACGCTTTTATTACTTTCTCCAACTGGCCGGTGCAACTGGCCAAACTTCACACTCGTCAAAGACCCATGATGACGATGCAACGATTTAAATAATTTTTCCCATTATTCTGATCAGGATTAGCTGTTTTCCAAATCCGTTACCCGGCAGTCTCCTTGTGCAAAATACGCATTTAAAAAATGTCTAAAAAAAAAATCACGCTTTTATATTTAGCTGAACTTATGAAACCTGAATGTGAAAATATCGATATTTATAATATATCGATATTAATAAAAAATATATCAATACCGGCCTCGACATATCTATATTTTCTTCTTAGGCCCGGTTCAAAAAAGTATGCGTATTTGAATGCCCGTACATGTCTGTCTCGGATTCCAATTTGAAAGAAATGTCGTTTTATACGATTTCGATATTGAATACTTTATATCGATATATCGGATGAAAATATTTCGATATTCTTCGGCATCCTTGCGCGTTGGGCCGTCTCCTCGGCGCATATTTCACAGTGGTGGCATTCCGCTGTGGGCCACCTTGCCACGTGAAACAATCCGAAGAGTCTGCCCACCCGTGCAACTGTGGGGCGTTGAGTGGCCCTACCACGGTGAAATAGCAGCGTGGCGTTGCGCGGCGCTGCCACGGTGGAATGTCTTCATTGCAGCATTTGCGTTTCCGCAGGTGGTGCCATGCGTCCACCCCATCCCCGGCGGCATGTTCCCCGGCAGGATGATCCGCTTCCAGGGCAGCGTGCCCCCCGGCGCGCAGAGGTGAGCTTCGATTCTCGATCGCGGCCCAGGTCGGCGTGAAAGAGACGCACGATCGGGTGTGGTAGCGATGCGGTCGCTCACTGATTTCTGATTTCATGTTAATGTCCAAAAATATGATATGACTCTTCGTTGGTTCTGCATTAAGGTGAATTTATGAATGTTTTTGACGTTCATACTGTGTAGGAAAATTGCAATATAATTAATTAATTGCGACTTGGACATTTGCGACGGCTACTGTTATATCTTAAGCTAGTTTTCATGTTCTGTGTAAAAAATACATCGTGAAAAAGAAGTGTTTTCCGTTATCCAATGGCGGATTTGTAGTCTTGGCCTCCCTAGGCAGTAATGTCCAGCCGCACCTTTCTGAGAGCCCATCATATATCTTCTTATCATCAGTGAATTTTTTGGCACGATTGGCCGCCCTAGACCCGGGTCAATTAGGCCTTAGGGCAAATCCGCCACTGCCGTTATCCTCTTGCCGATTTTTTGTCTCTGATCAGGCTTCGCATAATTTGCTACTCTCGTTCAAAAAAAGTAAAGTAAAGCCTTTAAATGTTCCACAGTGCAGGGCAGAGGCCTCCTCTGTACAGAGGGTATCAGGGCATAGTCCACCACGCGGCACCGCTGCGGATTGGCGGACTTCACATATCTTCGAAATACATTTTTTTTGTTATTATTTCGAAAATATGCAGGTTTCCTCACGATGTTTTCCTTCACCGTTGAGTGATAAATCGGCAGTTAAAATTAACAATTTCACTGGTGCCGGCACCGGGGATCGAACTCAGGTTGTTCGAGTATATTGAATTAGAAGCGAGCGCCCGGACAATGAGCTATCACGGCTTATTTGCTTTATAATCGACAAATCTTTCCTCTTGCATTTCTGATTCTGCACACGTAATTCCCCGACGATACTAACGATATTTATTGTATACATGTATAGTGTTTGAGTGTTTATTTAGGTATTGTTTACTAGTTTATTGTGTATAGTATACGTTTTTAAACGGTTTTATTTAGCTCGACCCGTACGGAATTTGTTTGTTTATTTATTTGGGTCAAAATTAGAAATTGAAATTTAAGCACTTTGCCGTTGTCAGATTGATCTGAAATTTGGTACACACATTTAATTTAGATGACAATACAATATTATCAAAAAAAAAAACAAAATAAAACCGTTTAACTTAAAAGTTTTTTAAAGTAATTATTGTAAAGTCTATAATACTTTTTTGTAAAGTTACTTTACTTGTAAAGTTACTACTTTGTAAATAATACTACTAATATGTTCACATAATATAACTAAAACTAAGCCTAAAACTAAAAACCTTAAGAAATATATAATTTAAAAACTAAAATATATTATTAAAAGGAGTCTTAATTTGGGGGGTGTAAACGATAAATTTTTAAATAAATTAAACAAAGTAATAACTTCTTATATGTACTATATTTGCGATTAGACATTATTAAATTTAATTTAAATAACAATATAAATATTTTAGAAAACCGATAAAGCGTTTTTAGATAAATACGCATTCCACTACCATGTATTTGGCACAAAATTATTCCTCTTCTTTATTGTACACAAAAAAATTTACAGTTACAAATACAAGGATTACAAAAAGGACTGTACAAAGGTGAGCTTAACCCTAAACAGAGTTCTCTGCCAGCAAACCTTTAGTAATAATTAAATATAAATAAGTAATCAAAGGAAAATAGGTAAGTGTGTACAATGAAAATTAACTTTAAAAATATTAATTAAAATTAACAGACTAAAATAAGTAATTGAATTGTTCTTGATACATAATTATAATTAATATACATATACTACTACATATTACTACATGAATATACTAATGCATATACTTAAGTACATATATATATATATATATATATATATATATATATATATTAATATATATATATATATATATATATATATATATATATATATATATATATATATATATATATATAAATCAAACAAGTATTTAGATTAATACTGTTCAAACTCATAATTTAAATTATTCATGGTCGAATTTCGACCACTCGGCGTCCACTAGTATAGTTTAATCAAACAAAACAGAACTCCGAATTCAGCTCCCTCGCTGCTCCAAACCCTCGCATTGACCTTCGAACGACCCTCGTCAGGTTCGCGATCAACCTCCAGTGCGGCCCCGGCACGGACCCCCGCGACGACATCGCCCTCCACCTCAACTTCCGCTTCGTCGAGATGTGCGTGGTGAGGAACCACCTCACCTCGATGAACTGGGGCGTCGAGGACACCTCCGGGGGGATGCCCCTGGCGAGGGGCGAGCCCTTCGAGGCGCTGGTGCTGTGCGAGCCGCAGAGCCTGAAGGTTGGTGCCCAGTACACTTGGAAGGAAAGTAACTAACAACTGTTAGTAAAGTATATATGTACCACTGCTGGCCAAAAGATTGCTCTGACAGAGGTTATCAGGGCATAGGTTAAGTAACAGCCCATTGCTGGACAAAAGGTTGATGCCTTCTGTAATGAGGAGGCCTGTTACCCAGCAGTGGGACTATGCCCATCAGAGCACCTTAATAAGGCTTGTCGTGGTTCATCCAGTTCTGCTGAAACAATCGACTAGTCGGAAGATGCTGTGTGGATTTTTGCTGCGTTCAGTTTGCCCAGTTCTCAAGCCTATACAGCGTGTCGTTACCAACGCGATAGTAAATTAACACACATATAGAGGATAACTTTTTAACATTGTATCAAAAATTTGTGTTCTTTAAACATCAATATTTACAGAGTTATTACATTTTCCAAAACAAAGAATTTTAGAACACCCTTACGTATAAAACTGTAACGTAAAGTTCATTTCAAAGGTCACAAAGCGTATGAATGGGTTTGAATGAATTTAAAAGAGACAAAACATACTGTTAGAAGAAGAGGCCTGTAATGGAACCCTAAAAAACATCGTTTACAACCGCCGAAATCGAAATTCAGAATTTCAATTACCCTTACAGCTATTAAAATTCAGAGTTCTGACCCACGCCCGCCATCTGAATGTATGGCATTGCGCCTTCCACCGTATTACTCATAAGCATACTATAAATATAGCTGGGCACAGAGCTGACCGATCAGTATACAGCGTGTCGTTACCATCGCGACAATAAATGAACACACGCCTAAAGCTACTTGCCAATAATCATAAAAAAATGTTAACGTTGTACAAAATCCATAATGAAAAAAAAATATTTTTCAAACAAACTAATTAAGTAAAAAAGAAACAAAATTTGTAACATCCTATACAACTCGCGCCACAGCGTCACATTACAAGCCTCTCCTTCTAACAGTATGTTTTGTCTCTTTTAAATTCATTTAACCCATTCATATGCTTTGTGACCTTCACACATGAACTTTACGTTACTCATTTATAGGTAAGGATGTTCTAAAATTCATTGTTTTGGAAAATTTAATAACTCCGTAAATATTGACGTTTAAATAATTCAAATGTTTGATAAAACTTTAAAAAGTTATCCCCTATACGTGTGTTCATTTATTGTCGCGGTGGTAACGACACGCTGTATTGCCTCTCTCCCTCTCTCAACTTCATACTACTCTGTCCCCAGGTGGCGCTTAACGGAGTCCACTTCTGCGAGTTCCCCCACCGCCTCCACTACCAGAACATATCCCACTTCACCGTAGACGGGGACGTGATGCTGCAGTTCGTCGGCTTCGAGGGCGCCCAGGCGCCACCTTCTCAAGTGTTCATGGTGAGCTGGACTCGAAACTGTTTTTTTTTATGTGAAAACTTGCCAAACGAGCAGACGGTTCACCTGATGGTAAGTGAGCACCCCCGCCCATGGATAACTGCTACACCCGAGGGTTCGGCTATTGGGCTCCGGCTACCTCACTCGCCAGACGAAACGCGAAAGTATTATACTTCCACTTTGCGCTGGTCTTCTGTGAGGTCGTGGTACTCACCCGGACGAGCCTGCCCATTCGTGCAACAGACGAGGCTGCTGCGTGGCCCTAACACCGTTAAAACTCAAGATTTATTCATTTATCTATTTAGTCCTTTAAACTGGTTTCATCGGTGGCAGGGCCGCATGGCACCCTCGGCTGTTGCACGAATGGGCAGGCCCGTCCGGGTAAGTACCCACCACCTCACAGAAGACCAGCGTACAGTGGTAGCATAGTACTTTCGCGTTTCGTCTGGTGAGTGAGGCAGACGGAGCCCAGTTTTTGAAAGGTTGTCAACGCATCCGCGGCCCTCGGGTGTAGCAGATGTCCATGGGCGGCGGTGTTCACTTAACATCAGGTGAACCACCTGCTCGCTTGCCATGAGTTCAGTTTTGAAATTATTGTAAATTCTTCCTTGCTCGTTTCCAGTCCGAGCCACCGGCGTACGGCTCCTACGGGGCTCCGCCCCCGGTCTACGGAGCGCCCGGGTACAGCGCGCCACAAGGTAACGTACCCTTGTGTTATTTCGGTATGGAGAATAGGGTGGCAGAGGTTTGGACGAGAGTTTTCAAGCATTTAGAGACGTGTGCGTACATTTAACGCCGGGAATACTAACATGTATTAAAACACCGCATATAGATCGTATATAACTCCTAATGTTAATTATATCATAAACTATTTTTAGCTGAACCCCAAAGATAGAAGAATATAACAACTAATATGCATTACAAACTGATTTTAGAAGTTGTACTTTTGATGTCAATGCAAAATTAAATAAATATTTCCCGCTTCCCGTATTCCACTATACAGTAATAAATAGGAATCCCACATGTCTGTAAGTGCTTCATTTTAGACAGTGACAGCATGCGTCTGGGACAAGTCTCTGTAAAAAAAACTCTTAACATTTTTGGAACTAACATGATAACTACTAATCTATAAAATATATTTAACAACATTTGGTTTAACAAAATTATTATAGATGAATACAAGATATATAGACTATATAGATACATGTATATACATGTGACTATGAAATTTTAACCATAAAAAGCGACACAACATATGCAATATGTCATTCAGTCAAACCACTAATTATTAATTTTAACATACTGCATTCCTGTAACGGGAAACAAACGCGAATATCGATAAAACGTTTAACAGTGATAGGGATGTGGAAAGTGAATAAATATATCGATATTTATAAAAATATCAATATCGGCCTCGACATATAGAAATATTTTTGGTAAAAAAATTTAGATAAAGGACGTTAAGATTTTCGTCGCTGCGGCTATCAGCCGTTTAGCTCAGTGGCTAGAGCGTCAGGCCGCGAATGCCGAAGACGTGGGTTCGATTCCCACAGTGGTGACAATCTTTTCGTACTTTTTCTACAAATTTTAATATCGAAATATTTTTATAATAAATACATCGATATAACACACATACGGGATATTTTAATATATAACTCTTTAGGCCAAAAAAAGGGTACACAACTTGTACTCTATGTCAGATTCGTATTTGAAAATTTATCGCTTTTTACAAGATTCGATATTGAATATTTTGTGTCGATCGGATCCTAACATATCAGCTAATAATATCGATATATCGATATTTTTTCGACATCCCTGACAAGTTAAAAGTTGCGTTGACGTGATGAATTGAAGTCGACGAAAAGAAAATAATTTCCTTTGCCATTGAAGTATATGTTCGTAATAAATATGCATAGGACATTTTTTAACACGGAAAACAGTTAAGGAAAAAATATTTCTGTTAAAACAAAATTCTCTTTAAGACATTGCGCGTGGCATTATGATTATCCCCTGTATTGAGATGTTCTATGTGTTCTGTGAGATGATATTATGTGCATATAAGATATGAAACTAGTGCACCGAAACTGAGGCGCTCAAATTACACCAATTGGTGTATTTATAGTCCACCACGCGGCCCCACTGCGGATTGGCGGACTTCACATATCTTCGAAATATACCTATATATTTTTTTTTGTTATTATTTCGAAAATATGCAGGTTTCCTCACGATGTTTTCCTTCACCGCGGAGCACGTGATAAGTCAGCACTTAAAGTTAAAAACTTCATTGGTGCCGGCACCGGGGATCGAACTCAGGATGCTCGAGTATATTGAATTAAAGGCGAGCGCCTGGACACTGAGCCAACACTGCTCAATTGGTGTAACTAGATTGCAATTCCATAGACTGCTATCTCTTTCCGTATCATACGTTCTATATCATCTGTCACATTCACTTATAATATGTCAAATAATTCAAATCAGGAACAATTTTCAATCTTCACGCAGTATGGACATGCATCATCTTTTTATTAAATATCATCGGTTCTGTGCAATAAAGCACAGGTACAAAAATAGAAGCTGTTCAATAACATAATATAAAACTTCAGCACAATTCACCCTTAACTATAAATAGCAGGATTTTATTCCCTATGTATATACATACTAGCTTTTCGCTCGCGGCTTCGCCCGCGTTGAAGCCCTTAAATAAATATCTTCTTATAAAAAATAATCCTATAGTTTCATGATCATCGGTTGAGTAGTTTTGGCGGGAAACCTTAACAAACAAACTTACATTCATATTTATAATATTAAATAGGGATACATGTATGTAAATATATAGCGTGTCGTTACAACCGCGACAATAAATTAATACATGTCTAACGCTACTTGCCAATAATCATAAAAAAATATAAGACGTTAAAAATTCCATAATTAAAAAAAAATATTTTTCAAACTAATTAAATAAAAAAGAAATAAAATTTGTAACATCCTATACAACTACAACTGACTGATTCATACATTCAGAGACTTTTTCATTCGTTGCCAAAACGTCACATTACAAGTCTCTCCTTCTAACAGTATGTTTTGTATCTTTTAAATTCATTCAACCCATTCATATGCTTTGTGACCTTTACAAATGAACTTTACGTTACAGTTTTATGCGTAAGGGTGTTCTAAAATTGTTTGTTTTGTAAAATTTTATAACTCGGTAAATATTGATGTTTAAAGAATGTAAACATAATTTCAAAAAGTTATCCTTTATATGTATGTTCATGTATTGTCGCGGTTGTAACGACACGCTGTATATACAGGGAGGCTTTTCTAAGTGTATCCATTTTTTTAAAATAAATTCTAGACATAAATAATGTTATGTAAAAAACTGTAAATATTTAAAATCACTCGTAATTAATTAATTACATTCATTTGAACTTATCTCAAAAAGTGCGTGATTTATATGCAACTCATTTATTTTACGCGCGATCATTCATAACTAACACGCACACAAGCTCGTGTACAGTAAAATTTAAGTATTTATGAATGACTACCGCATTGTCAACACGTTCTGTTTTTTAGGAAATATAATGGAAAATTTTTTGAAAAAACAAAAAGGTGTTTTTATTTCATTGAACGATTATACTACCGAGTCTGAACCTCCCGTGTGAATTTGGGCACCTTTAGAAAAGCCATCCTGTATATAGGAGACAAGTATGTATATAGATTTAATTTGACGGAAAATATGTTCTCAACCATTTCGACAAATGTTCTGTATAAAAAATATTGGGAATCTATCCTTCATACAGTTTATACTGTAGTCATGCAGCATGCTGAATCATTTATTAAGCAAACATGTAACAATCCAATATTATTTTACATAGCATATTTATTTTATCTGGTAATTATTTTTATTGTTTCTAAACTAACCCTTGCATGTAAAAATATTGGGTACAACAACACCAGCCTGAAATGGAATGTTTTTTTCTAACTAATGTCATAATAATGCCAAAAAATGTTCGCCCTGTTGTACATTTTGTAACTATAAAATAATTTATAATTATTTTTTTTACAACAAATAGTATCTTTCCTTTTTTTGGTTTGAAATTTTCCTTTTGTCCTTTTAAAAAAAAATATTTTTGCGCATTATTATCGCGAGTGAAATTGTGCGTTTACTCACGAGAAGGTAAGTTTTATGTATATATAAATATACTCTTTGACGTGTGTTGCCATTCTTCACTTTTACCTTTTAACATTTTGTTTGTGAAGTTACTTCTCTTATCGTGTTGTAGACACACATTTTTTGGAATCATTTGTTCTTTGTTATGATATTTATTTCTTTGTTTAGATATTTTAATAATAGTAACTGATAAACTAAAGAAGTCCACACTACATACTTCATAGGCATAGTTTATAATTTTTGAAAAGTATAAAAATAAAAAACACAATGACATTTTATTTTTTAATTTAGTGCTTGTCTCTGCACTTATGACGCAGCTTTTTTCTTATTTTTTTTATATGTACATTGCTACGGGCATACACCATTAACTTTTTTAAAAACATGTTTATGTCAAATCACTGTATATACTTAATCTACTTTTAATTAAATTGCACAGATTAAGTTTTGTCAATTCATTGGTGACTGGTTTCGGTTTGTCCTTAGTAGTTTAGTGGTGGGTTGATTTTTTTGTTTTCATTATGTTCCAATTTGGTAGCTTATTTCACCTATGGCAAGATTGTTTTCAATTATTTTTTCTGTTTTTATGCAGGTTTCTACTGAGTGCTCGTAGCGGCTTGTGACGATTTTGTGTAGGTAGATACTTTTTATAATTCATTGCCTGTATTTTCATTTTGTTTGATTAGTGTTTTGTCACCTTCTGTGTGGGACTGCTAGAATGAGAATGTATTGTATCGTGCGTTATTGACTCTGCCAAAGCTAAACGGGACCTGGCTAGAATATATGAAGTGACTCGCAACCGAGTTTAATTCAATAAATATTCATGGCCAATCCAATTGTTTCATTAATGAAGTCACGTTCATACCACGTGATACATAGACAATAATGCTGTGACATTGACAACCGAATCCCAGCTGGTGATTTCAGTTTGCCGCCCACCGTTAAAGTCAGACTTTACTTTTGTGACTTTGTAATGAAAGTTGTTTTAGAATTTTTTCACGACGGTAGGGCCACGCCTCGGCTGTTGCACGAATGGGCAGGCTCGTCCGGGTAAGTACCGCGACCTCACACAAGACCGGCGTAAAGTGGAAATATAATACTTTCGCGTTTCGTCTGGTGAGTGAGGTGGCCGGAGCCTAATTTTCAAGGTTGTCAACGCATGTAGAACCCTCGGATGTTGGAGATATCCATTGGCGGCGGTATTCACTTAACATCAGGTGAACCGTCTGCTCTCTTGGCAATTCTTCAAATAAAAAAAGAAAAAAAAACGTATTAATAAGCGTTCTACATTACAGTTTCAATATTTAATTTACCGATAGATTTGGTTACTGGTGATATAATTTTCATCTCAGTATTATGGAGCTAATGTAAAGTAGCTATTGTTAGTTACCAAATCTATCTGTAGATAGAATATTCCAACCGGCCGTTAGACTTTCCTTCCGAGCTACTTTGGTAGAACTTGATCTCATTGACAGGATCCGTTCAGTGTTGCCTTATACGTTAACTTAATTTTTTTTTTTCATAATGTATTGCATACCACCTTTTTCTTTTTCAGGTGCACCTTGAAGAGACCGCTGAGTAGCGAATTCCGTTCGAAGTTAATCGTTCACAAAGCCAATTGAATGGTTTTATATTATTCGATAAGTGTTTATTGCGTGTTGTTAATCATAGTTTATTCGGACGACTGGTTTTAAATATTTATTGGCGTTGAAAACAATCCCTTTATCTTTTTATTTTTAAACACATTCAGGGGAATATTGGATTCATTGTAAATGGCAACATTACGTATTCTAACCTTAAGGGAATTTGAACTGTTGACATCGACACCAAGTTCTCATTGTCTTTAGTGCTTCTCATTATTTCGTGCCGTCATTTGGACTATTACGAAAATTATTCCAAAATTTATTTTTGTGGTTTATTGTCGGCGACAATATCTAATCTTTGGGGTAAAGTTAAAATACTTAAAGTATTACTTTCTTTACCTCGGGTATACTAAGCCAAATATTTTCGCCTAAGAAAAAAAGAAAAAAAAACATCGCTTATCCAATAAGTTTCTCAAATCAAGACTACTTTCTGGTAAAATGCTTATTAAATTATTTTCACTGTCTTTTATAAAGTTTAAAAAAAATGTTGCACACAAAATTCCCGCCAAAATAAAAAAAAAGATTATATACACGATAGATAAATAATATTTGTTATTTAATTATTAAATTGAGGTAATTATTCGAGGGCTTTTCAGCTTAGTTTGTGGACGCATATTTTAATATTTTTTATTATATAGTTAAACCATGGTTAGACCACTGTCAAGTATAAATTACACAAGGGTGCTAAATGGTGGCGTCTGGCAAACGTTTTGAGGAAAGTTTGTCAGGCCGCGAGCCAAAGTTGCCAATCGGCTATCGACACCCCGTTGTCTACGCGTTCTTTAAACTTCATTGTTTATGTTTTTAATAATATTTAAAGAAGAGAAAAATATGTTTAGCCTATTTTATCCTATGTATTGAGCACCGTAGCATTTCGATGGTAAATACAAGATTGCATTTATAATAGTTGTTTCATTTCTGCCTCATTTCGATGACGTAAAGCACAATTTTCACAAAAGCGTTTATTGGACAGAATTAAATAGTATTTCACTCTCATGTGTTGTGTATTTTAATGCAATCATTTTGGTTACATTTTCAATATGGGATACGACTCGATTCGAGGTTATGGGCATTAACTCGTTAGATATACAGATGGCGTGCTCTTCACTTTTCACACAGACTTTAGTCACAGGTAGTAAGGTCCTTAGGTTAAAACCGCTTACAAAATGATTCACATCTTGTTCCCACCCCACTTAGGTAGGATGAGGGCATGATGATGATGAAAGAGTTAAAAAAGTCATTGTTCCAAATTTTCCGTTATGACCGAAGGTTTCTAAGTGTTATGACCATTCAACAGTCGCTGTTGCACGAGTGGGCAGGTCCGTCCGGGTTAGTACGACGACCTCACAGACAGGCGTAAAGTACACGTGTTACTCATCTGCGTTTCGTCTGGTGAGTGGGGTAGCCGGGGCCCACATTATTAGACGGTGGCAACCACGGTCTTTCCAGTCCATACATTTGATATTTGTATGAAGCTTGCTCATTCCGTTTAGTTCCGTACGTCGAAAACAGATGGCGATGTTTTAAATGCAAAACCATTTTAACCTTGGTACCATTAAATTAAAAAAAAATATTATGTATGGTTCTTATTTTGAATAAAATTGTATTTTATTAAACAAAAATTATTAATTTGAAAACAAAAACAAAATATAATGTAATAGTAATGTAATGTAGTAGTATTGTAAATTGTTCCACCATAAACTCTTATTGTGAATATACGGCTACTCATAATATATTAAATTCATTTAATAAGTAATATAAAATGCCAAATGGTGAAAAAATTGCCATCGGATATGTTCAAAAATATGCTGCTAAGTGGGAAAAAGACAATGAATTTAAAGGTAGGTATGTTTCATTCGGATCTTTTATAATTGAATGATATTTAGTCCCATTTATTGTCTGACTCTTAAAAATAATTAAATGAAAATGATTATAACGTCACAATTAAATGTATTTAATTCGTATATATTTTTCAAGTCAATGAACAATGTTCAAGGTCAAGTGTATTAATTAAGTTAATTTTTAAATAAAACAGTTTTGATTACCCAGATAGTTAAATTTTCCCATAGTTATTCTAGCTTGTTAGATAATTTAAAAAAAGGTGACTGGTGCATTTAGGAAGTTTTTTTTGAAAACAGTGGATTTTAGGTTTTTGAACTTTTCATTGAACTGCGGCCGGTTATTATTCATTTATTTTATTCGGTTATCTTTCATTATTCATCATTTTATTTTGTTATACGTTACGGCAAAACATTCATATTGTATTTACAGGTAAAGACTGCACCGCAAATTTGCATTCTTTTTCTCACCTGAAAATGTTAGTGACTGGTTTAATAAATGGATTCAATCGATTGGAGGTAATTTACTGATTTTGTGTAGCCAAAAATAATTTAACGTAAATAATTTACTAAGCGGCACCAGACTCGAAATCATTCATAACAAAGATTATAAAAAAAATTAGCGAGTGAATGTTATAAAAAACGAAAGAGTTCGCAAAACATATTTCTGTATTTTATTTACTTTATCCAAAAATAACATCTAGCGAGCTTGTATCATATTACAGTTTTATATACAATGTTATCAAATATAAATAAAATAGATTTCATATACACTGTATAGAAAACTGTAGTTGAAACAGCTCCTCAACTGTAAAACAAAATGGTTAATTAGTATAGTTTATAAACATCTGAACTTGTAGTTCGGTCCCGTATCAAGAGATGGCGCTGTCTCACGAGGAGACTGATGACTCTATATTAATAATGTACTCTTTGGTGGCAACACATCTGCAACCGGCGGTTATTACTTAATACCAGGTGAACCGCTGACATTATAAGTGTTGAAACAGACGCAGAAACGGATGAAAAAAGCGTGCGGAAACTCATTTGCTGAAACAGAAATGGACTTGTCATCATCACTAGTATATTTACAACAGAGAGAACCGAACACGCTTTAATACTCAGCTTTCTGTTACGGCGTTCTTCGTACATTAGACACCATATTCGTAATGTTCCGTTTAGAAATTTAAATTTTTTACAGTGCTAATCTCTGCACTTAAGATCAAACATTAAAATTTGTAGAAAATTTACGAAAGGAATGGAAGCAATGCTCGGAGCATTGCTTCCAATTGCTTTTTTATTCCGTTTAAATTTCCGAAATGAAATTTGCCGAAACAGAAGCATAAACGGATGGAAAAAAGCGCGGGAAACAGAAACTGACATCTTTTGCATCAATAATATATTAATAAACCTACAAAGCGAGCACGGAACATGTCTCACTCGGCGGCTTTTAAGTTTTCGCCGAAAAAAAATTTTAAATACCGTCGTAGTGTTAATCACCCTAGCTACCCTATAATGAAGACCCGAATAGAGTAGTGGGTAGTGCACCTTCTGCGCCAGAGGGTGTGGGTTCGATCCCCGCTACTGGAAAAATATTGTGTGATGAACGTAGTGTTTCTAGTGTCTGGGTGTATATATGTATAACATGTATTTATTTACAAAAGAAAAGTATGTTTAAGTATGTTTATCAGTTATTTAGAACCCATTGTACAAGCGTTGCTTAGTTTGGAACTAGAGGAAAAAATATTGGTGAGGTAATGGAAAATGAAAAATGTAAACTTTTAAAGATTTGATATGTTGAACGGTCTGTTCGCTTCCAATCTTACACTAGTAGAAATCTAGTAGGAGATTAAAACCATGTTTTATACCTTTTACATGTTTGTAAGCGAGCTTCAGTGATAACCACCCATCACAACACCTGACGGATTCTAGATGCGGTGCCGACCATCGAAAAAGTAGGCCCGGGATACCTCACTCACTAGACGAACGCTAAAGTATATAGCTCCACTTCACGCTGTTCCTGCCCATCCGTGCAACGGCGTGGCCTCTACCACAGTTAAAATCATTAGTTTTCTTGGAATTCGGATTTCGAAACTTTCTATTGGCAAGTATTGTTAACCTTAAGGGATTTAATTTCGTGTTTCTTTGTTTCAGGTTTTACACCTGGGGTAAGTTTTTTGGTGAGAAAAGTTGCCAAGCGAGCAGGCGGTTCACCTGATGTTAAGTGAATACCGCCGCCCATGGACATCTGCTACACCCGAGGGTTTGCAGATGCGTTGACAACCTTTTGGAAATTGGGCTCCGGCCACCTCACTCACCAGACGAAACGCGAAAGTATTATACTTCCACTTTACGCCGGTCTTCTTTCTGTGAGGTCGTGGTACTCACCCGGACGAGCCTGCCCATTCGTGCAACAGCCGAGGCCGCTGCGTGGCTCTGCCGCCGTGCTATGTATGTATGTGATAATTTCAACGGTTCGTAACAAGAACGAACTATCTGTTCCATTATCCACGACTATAGAAGTACAGCGGAGGTTCGCAATGCTAACCCAAGCTTAATCGATTATTTTATTATTGGTCATTACGTTATTGGTAAAGCATAAAGTTGAATTAAGGTAGAGAAAAGATGGGTGGAGTAAAAGCTCTTGTCTCTCTAATAAAGTCTCTCTCGGACTCAAGGTCCCACTGTAAGCTTGTTTCATTCAAACTCGAAGCATACTAAGTATTAGAGTTTTCGTCTTTGTCGAATTAAAGTATTTCTATGTCTCACGGAACCATCCGCAAAACGTCCTTGTTTAAGAATTACCGTGTGCCTCTCACTCTTGAGTACACAGAATACTCTAAACAAATTTCGGACAGCAAGCCGGTAAGAGTAAGAGAATGTTTAAGTTTCCATCCATCGACCAATTGGCTAACCCGGGGCTCAATCGAGTCGCTTCCATTCTCAAAAAGTTGCCAAGCGAGCAAGCGGTCTAACCAAGGGCGGATCCTGGGCTGGGTCTAGGACCTAGGTGGACCGCTAATTAAAATTGTTAAACATAATGTTTTTATATATTTTTTTCCACAATATAGATTTTATGTAATTACCTTCACTATTTAATTAAATTAATATAATATTTTTAACCGACTTCAAAAGGAGGTGTTTCTCAATTCGATTGGTATATTTTTTTTTCGATGTATGTACACCGATTACGTTGCAATATTTTAATGTTTGTCATCAAATCTTGCAAATTAAATTTGATCTACTTCCCGGTTACCGGTTGAGCTGAAATTTTGTGTACATGTGTAAATCGCGAGACAATGCAATATTTTTATGACATGCTGCTGATCTGATGATGGAGCTGGAAGAAGGCCAATGGAACTTCGAAATGAAATGACAAAGCCTCATCGCGTTTGGGTAAATTTGAATCGTATTGACGAGTAGTTTCTCTTTCATTGGTAACCAGGATCTGATGATGGAGCTCCATCTTCAGCCGTTCATGGACATATGCATAGGGTTGCAGAAGCGTTTTATCCTTATAATCAAGTGGGCTCCGGCTACCTCACTCACCAGAGAAAACGCAGAAGTACTTTTCGCCGATCTTTTGTGAGGTCTATGAGGCTATTCTTGGTGAGGTTCTTATGAGCACTCTGCACACTTTCAGCTCGTTTGATTCGTCTTGGCGAGTACTTAATTTTTAGATGGTTACCAGGGTCTCATTCGATGATGGAGCTGGAAGATCGTCACATGAACTCAGTAAAGAAACGACGCAACCCTATTGTGTCTCGGCTCGTTTGATTCGTCTTAACGAGTTCTTTGGTGTTAGATGGTAACCAGGGTATGATGACAGAGCTGGAATGTGGGCATAGGAACTAAGTAATTAAGGAACACAACTGCGTCGAGTTTGATTCGTCTTAATGGGTGGACCGTTTTTGATGGGTGGCGAGATGTGGTGGTTTAATGGACGTGAGTATGCGACCCTATCTTTGGGAAATAAAGTTTGTTCGTTCCGTTTGTTATGAATGAGGATTCTGTCTAAAAATGAATGACTGAATAATTTTTTTTTATTTATGAACATTTTTTTAACGTAGACGGTGTAATTTTATTTTGAGTGCGGCTATTTTAGGAGTTTTCATTTGGGTTGATTATATATTATTATTAAACAGTGTCCCGATAGTCCCGTCTTAGGCTACTTGTCATTGAAGTGGAGCCAGCGTGCGGAGTAGAGGAATAGAAAATATTGTAACCAATACGACTACAGAAAATCTGGTAAAGAAGAAATAAATAAAAAGAAATTCCAAAAATAAGTAAGCCTACCAATAGCTACTTAAAAAAAAATACTATACAGGGAGGCTTTTTTAGGTGTATTTTTTTTATTAAATTCTAGACATAAATAAAGTCATATAACAAATGATAAATATTAAAAATCACTCGTAATTAATTAATTACATTCATTTTAACTTATCTCCGAAAGTGCGTGAATATGGGCAACTCATTTATTTTACGCGCGATCATTCATAACTAACACGCACACAAGTTCGTTTCAAAAGTATACGACGGATTTATGAATGACTACCGCATTGTCAACAAGTTGTGTTTTTTAAGGAATAGAATGCCATTTTTAAAAAAAAGTTTTTAATTCAATAAACGATTATACTACCGGGTCTGAACCTCCTGTGTGAATTTGGGCACCTTTTTAAAAGCCATCCTGTATAATATATCATAATAAAAAGCAACGAAATGTTTTGAAAACAAACAAAAAAGGAGTTTTGCAAATCCGTCATGACGAAGTTATGCCCGAACATATCTACATAAAATAATATAAACATCCGAATTGATAACCTCCTTCTTTTTGAAGTCGGTTAAAAATACCTACTTTTTACTTGTATCTATGATTATAAAATTATAACTTATCACTTGATCACGACTACGTGACCCCCTCCAGGCACCAAAGCTGGATCCGCCCTTGGGTCTAACTGATGTAAAGTGATAACCATCGCCCATGGACATTTGCATGAGTGAACAACACTTGAAGGGTGGCTGATACGTGGTCAACCATTGCAAAAGTGGACTACGATCATCTCAATAACCTGAGGAATAGATATATCTTTCACTTCACGTCTGTACTCTGTCAGGCCAACGTACCGTGGCCTTCGTTTCCTGGACAAGCCCGCCCATTCCTATAACAGCAGAAGGTGCTAATAATTTGCTTTCCCCATTTGGTTAGTTTTAACCGTGATGGGGTCTCTCGATCTCTCCTAGGGCAAACTCTTTCGACGGAAGCTATTCTATCTACATCAGACCATATGCAAGTCAATATAACTTATCTACCCCCTCCGACTTACGGACGTACTAAGGTTTTTGCTATCGGGGGGGAAATCTTCGAAAGATACCCTGTCACCTTACATGACAGGGTTATGTGGGCTTCCTACCCACTAAAACCATCTCGGTGGCCACCTTCCGTACATTTGGAGGGACTCCGGGATCTCCCATGGAGCGCACCGGTGTCCCTCGGTACTACGCCTGAGCATGCCTCGGAGAAGGATAAACCTTCTCCGATTCCCTCACCCTCTTGCAGCAGCACGAGACCACTTCGTGCTGCTGCCCATCCGTGTCCCCTTTTAGTCGCTTTTTACGACAGCCAGGGGATACCTTAGCCCTATTCTATGAGCCCGGGACTACAGGGCTGAAGGTATGAGTCTATATCTCTCCCACCCAGGGTTATGAGACGACGTACGTCACCCAGCAGCAGCAGCAGCGCCGCGGCTTAGGAACTGGTGCAGCGGTGGGCTTGGGAGTGGGCGCCCTGGCGGCCGGTGGCCTCGCTGGCTACGCGCTGGGTGGCGGCTTCAGCAGCGACAGCCCCACCAGGGAGGAGGTAAGGGTGACGATTTAGGGGTAGGAGCAGATGGTATTTAGACATGGACGGTAAATAGTTTGAATGATTACAACACTATGGTAGGGTAGCACTGTTATTGAAATGCAGTAAATTGGCCTTTTTTTCCTGCGATAAACACCGCATGGAGGGAACTCGCTGGAAGGTCGTAAGACAATTTTATCGTGAGATTATTGATATAGAAGAATGATATCGAAAGGTGATGGTAGAATGTGATGATCTGGCACTAAATTCCACGCCTAGCATCTTAATAACTTATTTAAGACTATGTGTGGATCTTACTTATAATAACTTCACTGGTTATTTGTACGTTCCACAATAAACTATCCGGTTGTAGGTGATGTGTACTCTTTACGTCATATATAAACTCTGGTACGACGATATTTTTGAAGAAATCAGAAATTTCTTAGATTCCGTTACAGATCATTAAAATATATTCCACTCTAATTCTCAGGTTCAAGTTTCTTCGTTCTCCGAGACCGTTGACTTCGGCGGTGACGACTGGGTAGAATAAAATCAAATGCTTAGCTATAAGGAAGCACGATGCACACAATTTTATTCACACGTTTAGTTTATATAAATTTACATCGTCACAAATACCCAATTTAGACGCCTAGATAGGTTTACAGTTTACTCGTGCAAATACAAACTCATGTCCAATGAACATTTTAGGTGGAAAATCGGTGTTTCCGATAGGATAACAAACGATGTTTGCTTTTGTTTATTATAGGCATCTTTTTAAATAGACGAATTGATGATGTATGTTTTTTTTTTCAAAATGGCGGCATCCACTCAGCTGATTCTATTATAGCGCCGCCATTTTTCGTCACGATTGTTATTTTATTGATATAAACCATTCCTAATGCCAGCGTTTTAGCGATCCTATTCAAGTTTAGGGTAAAATTGTTCTTTTTAATTAAAATTTTATTCCGTTTCCCTAAATAGACTAATTAAAAGAATACGATGATTTTTGAGATTATATCTAGAGGGTTGACTTTTTTTTATTTAATTTGTTAATGAGGCATACGGCCAAAGATAAATATTTTAACGTAACACCAATAGAATATATTAAAATATATGTCATAAATATCGTGTTAAACTTATGTGTGAAAGTTATCGCTTTGTCTTTATTTACTATTCGTGTTAGTCTACGAGCTTAGTCCAAACGATTTTATTGATGTCTGTCTCCTTTAAATATTTTGTATTTTATATATAATTTTAAATTGTATTTAGTTTCGTAAACCTCTGTTTGCGTCTTAAACTGTCTAGAACAGCATGTTTAAATAACTTCATGAAAAAAAAATATTTTTTATATAAAGTCGTTTAATTAAATACATTTATGTAATAGTATAATATAAGTCATATTATTTTTTAAATATGAATATGTATCTTTAAAAGATTTTTTGTAAGTCAATATTATTATTTTAATCGTTACTTATTATATTTATAAGTACCTACTTTTTAATGTTTTCTTTTTATTGGGAATTGGGTTATATTAAAAAAATAGTTATATAATGGTTAACTTTTGTTGATTTTTGTGTAAATAATTAATAAAAAATGAACAAATTTTTAATGTACAAGTTTAAGAATAATATTGGAATAAAGCCTTAAAATGAGCCTTCAAAATTTATTATAGATTAAAAATTCCCGCCGTATTGTCAACGGGGGCATAGACCATATAGTTTTATGCGATGATTGCACTTGAAATTGTTATTTGAAAAACACGTGGCAAAGTCTCGATTCTATAGAATTTTCTAGACTTCGCCCTGCTTTAGAGCCTATTTATACTGTAGATTATATAAAATATATATACTATATTATATAGATTCTCTACAAACGCACTGAGATCACATTTGTTCATATATGCGTTTGTTGTTATAGTCGAATAAATAGTCCAGTTCATTAGTTTAAATAGATGTTAACCTTTTATTGTTATTGGAGGGAAATTAAAAAAAATGACAATTTTATAGACATTTTTACCGAACTATTCGCAGCCATGTCGACTTCATTACTCTTTCTAGGAAACTTAAAAATATGTCTGTGATTTTTAAAGAGGATTTCTTCTTAATCTGATATAGTGATAGATATTTTTGATTCAAAAATTATTCTCATGTTTTGAGATTTCAAAAAATTATAACAAGTCAATTTTTTTTCAAATGAGCATTTAATGTTTTAACGGGTATTGTTATTACCTCCCACAGTCATTCGCGTGTTACTAGCAGTTAACTTTCTCTATATGTTGCTTTGCGATTAATTTGCCTCCTATAACACGTGACGTGAACACTTGAGCCACACTAGGGGTGGGAGTGTGAGCCATATTAATGATTTATGCCCGGTTCCTATATTCAACGAACGGCAGTTAGTTACATAACTTCGTAACTTTCATAACGACTTGAAGATTAAAGGAACACTAGTAAATCACTTTCCGTAGGTAATGCAACTTCTCGTAAGGAAAACTCCTCGTTTTGTTAATATAGGAACCGGGCGTAGACGCCTTTTATCTACGAGTCGTTATAAAAGTTACAAAGCCACGTAACTAAAGGCCGTTCGTTGAATATAGGAACTGGTTATTAGTGATGCTACCCCGCGCGTTGTCCGATCGGCGGGAGTTTTGTAAGTTTTCTATTGTTGTAACCTTACGGCGGCGGATTCTATTGGTAATAAATTTATGAAAAGTTCAATTTAGTTTCATTTGACCCGTGTGTATTATCAAGGGGTGGGTTCGAGATTTTTAGTACGAGGCAGCCTAGTACTGGCCATCGCAGGGGGACGACCCCCCACTAGATGGAGTGACGACCTGTGCCAGTGTGCGGGAAGTCGATGGATGCAGGTGGCTCAGGATCGTAATTCGTGGCAGTTTATGGGGGAGGCAGTGGACTCGGAGGCCGAAATGATGATGGTGATAAAATGAGCATGGAAAACTTGAAAACTTCTAAAATAAAAGAAAAACAATCATAATAAATTGACCACACATATTGTCGTATCGATTTTATTACAAATGACGGTCTGAATGTGCCCCATCGCTGGGCGTGGGCTAAGCCAGGTCGGGGGCCCACAGCTTGAAGGTGCGGTCGTGGGAGCAGGTCGCTATGTACTTGTTGTCCATCGATATGTCCGCGCTCATCACCTGTCAGAATGTCAATTATTGCTCGTGAACTAAACGCAAGAGACATTCCGAGTACAAGTACTTGGAAATGTCTACCATCCCTTGTACAATAATATGTAAACTCTGTGATGAAAACAAAGGAAAAAAAAACATAATGATAAAAAATCCAATCTGTCAGGATGTCCAAAAATTTTAATCGTTCTGGAATTGTTGAGATAAACTCATCTTTGTTTTCGATATAACCAATATATATTGCCAAGGTATCGGCTTCGGCGTCGGTGGCCGTGGGTTCGATTCCCAGACGGGACAACTATTTGTGTGCCTAACACATAGTTCATATACAGGGACGCTTTTCTAAGTGTATCTATTTTTTTTAATTAAATTCTAGACATTAATAATAGTTATAAAAAAAATGATAAATATTTAGAATCACTCGTAAGTAATTAATTACATTCATTTAAACTTATCACAAAAAGTGCGTGATTTGTATGCAACTAATTTATTTTACGCGCGACCATTCATAACTAACACGCACACAAGTTCGTTTGTGTGCGTGAACATTAAAATTAGGTATTTATGAATGAATACTGCGTTGTCAACAAGTTCTGTTTTTTTAGGGAATAGAGAGGTAATCTTTTTGAAAAAAAAATGTTTTTATTACTTAAAACGATTATTTTTAACGCAGTGGGTAATGATCTGAAATATTCATTTAGCGTTTGTTTGCATTTATAGGTGCGTCTTGAGGTCACCTTGTCGTAAAAATGTGCCCTAAAAATATTTATTTATGCATTTAAGGGTCCGTGTTGAGGTCACCTTGTTGTCGTTAAAATTAGCCCTAAAATATAATTTATATACAGGGTGGCTTTTCTAAAGGTGCCCAAATTCACACAGGTGGTTCATACTCGGTAGAATGATCGTTTAATGAAATAAAATCAAACTTATTTTTTTTCAAATAAAAATCACCATTCCGTTCCCTAAAAAACAGAACTTGTTGACAATGCGGTAGTCATACATAAATGCGTCGTATACTTTTGACCGACGTTGTCCGCCAATCCGCAGTGGGGCCGCGTGGTGGACTATGCCCTGATACCCTCTGTATAGAGGAGGCCTTTGCCCAGCAGTGGGACATGTACAGGCTGTTACTTACTTACTTACTATACTTTTGAGACGAACTTGTGTGCGTGTTAGTTGTGAATGATCGCGCGTAAAATAAACGAGTTGCGTTATAAATCGCGCACCTTTTGAGATAAGTTCAAATGGGTGCAATTGATTAATTTTTTTTTTTAATAAAAAAAAAATTGGATACACTTAGAAAGGCCTCAGTGTATTTATTGATTGAGATTTGAGGGTCCGTGTCACCTTGTTGTCGTGGCCGGAGAGGGTCCTGAGCGGGTGCCAAGCGGGGTCCGACCAGAGGCGCGCGCTGCAGTCGTACGAGCTGGTCAGCAGATAGTGGCCGTGGCTGCGCTGGTACCGGACCTCTGCGGAGTCACAAGCTCTAAGCCAGACCAGGCTTTGGAAATCGCCCCGTGAAAACTACACGCGGATTTATATATTTATATGCGAACGAATACTTATTATATATTATATATTTATGTACAATACGAATATTTGACGACCCGAATGGCGTTGGTGGTAGTGCACCTGCCTCCTGCGCCACAGGGTGTGGGTTCGATCCCCACTACTGGAAAAATATTGTGCGATGAGCATAGTGTTTTTCTAGTGTCTGGGTGTTTACATATCTATAATGTGTATTTATTTACAAAAGAAAAGTATGTGTAAGTATGTTTATCAGTTTTCTAGTACCCATAGTACAAGCGTTGCTTAGTTTGGGACTAGAAAATGTTGTGTAAAAATGTGTCCTAAAAAAAAAGAAAATATTTATTATATATTTATTTATGTTTATGTATGTTTATTTTATTATATTGTAGTCTATTTTGGTATTAAGTATTGTCAATATAACACTCACGCCCGGTTCCTGAATCACTGATCACCGTAGAAGTTAACTAATCGGCTGTCAAATGTCATTTGAATTGCCAAAAGGATGGTAAAAGTTAAAAGACGATAAGATTTTCGTCGGTGTGGCAATCGGCCGTTTAGCTCAGTGGCTAGAGCGTCAGGCCGCGAACGCCGAAGACGTGGGTTCGGTTCGCACAGCGGCGAAACATTTCACGTACTTTTTCTATAAACTTTAACAACAATCTAAAAATCAACTAATGATTAAAGAATATTATACCATTTCGGATTATCTCGACGACGCCAATGTGTGGAGTTAATACTGTTGATACTCACGTAGGCTAGAATAAGACTATTATACCTGTATATTATATTGTACCCTGATATTTTTGAAAAAGAGCAACTGTTGAGTTTCTTGCCGGTCTCTTCTCAACAGAAACCGCTTTCCGAACCGGTGGTACCTTACGAACCTATATACATAATGTTTGATGTAAAATTTGACGATTCATAAGAGCGCGCAAGCGTCTATTTGAATAAATATATTTTTGATTTTGATTTTGAACACCACTACTCGCGCATAGTGGGACGTCCGCGCCCAACAGTGGGCCGGTAAAAGAGTGACTCACCGCTGACCAAATGCGTGTGCGCCGGTATCGTGTATATGGGCGCCCGCTTCCTCAGGTCCCAGATCTTGGCCTGCGCAAATCCAAAAGCAAAGGTTTTCTTTTATGCGAGAGCTGTCTGTCAGTCCCTAACATGTGCTTCGATCTTTAATACCGCGGATTTGGATGCGGTTTTCTTTAATTGATAGAGTGATTCAAGAGGAGAGTTGTAATTCGTGCATAATTTAGTGGAGAAACACTGATGATTTCAGAGGTATCTAATGCTACGTCGAAGAAAAACATTCAGCATTGCTAAGCCGGCGCGGGTCGCTAGCAAATGACAACTGTAACCGGTGGGGTTGCAGATACGTTGCCACCTTTAAATAAAGTGGGCCGCGGCCACCTCACTCACCGGACGAAACGCAGGAATGCAACACTTCCGCTTCGCGCCGGTCTTCTGTGAGGCCGTGGTACTGGGTCGGACCTTTTTTTTCTTTTTTTCGTGGGAAAAATCCCCTACCACTGGATCGGGGGAGTGGCAGGGGTATGTGGGAGTACCGATGGGAAACGTGTACCCACTAAAAAACCAACGTTGCACCTGTCTCTGTCGCATCGGCCGGGGACACGGGAACACGTGGACGCAATCTCCCGCGACCCCCCCCCCCCCATGTCTGCCGCTCTGTCTCGCTATCAGGGGGAAGAACCCGGTCGGACCTGCCCATTGGTGAAACAGCGTAAAACGGTTGCGTGGCCCTACCACAGTAGTCATAGGTTTCTACAAATTTTAATGAAATTTAGTCATTGGTACTTTTCTGAAGTAAGTGTTACGCTTTCTCTTTTTATCTGGTATGTTAGGTTACCGACGTCAGCTTCTTTAAACGTCGGTAACGCATCTGCTAACCCCTAGGCATCGTAGATGACCGTGGGCGGTAATCGCTTAACATCCGGTGAACTGCCCGCTCGCTCGACAGCTTTTCACAAAGCAAGGAATTGCCCGAGAACTGTTGTTAGAAATTATCGGACAGTTAAAAAGCAAGTAAAGATAACAGTGAAGAAGCCCGAGGACTGCAGATAGAAATTATCGGGACGGTTGCAAAGCAGGGATTTTTTTTGTAACACGTAATTAGCTGTTAGAACGGCGGCTTTGACAGCTTCTGGCGGAAGGGGACGCAAGGAAGGAAAGATTGTCCAAGAGCTCTAGTTACAAATAAGCGAGACAGGTTGGCATTGGGACTTGGCGGCGGTCTATCGTGTGTCGAGCTGACCTGGTGGTCCGCCGCGGCGGTGGCGAGGCGGTGCCCCGCCGGCGACCAGTCCGCCCCCAGCACCGGCCCCAGGTGCCCCTCCAGGAACATCACGCAGCGCCCCGTCCGCAGGTCCCACACTCGGCCGAACGCGTCCATGCCCCTGAATGACGATGTCTCGCTCGCTCACTCACTATATGTCCCTTTCTTACTTGCGGATCACTAAAGAGTTGTTTTCACGAGAGCGTGACAGCTGCCAACCGTCTCTTTATCGCAATTACCTATTACTTAATCCCACTCTTTTCTAACTTTCTTTCCAACTAAAGACAAAGCGAGTACGCTACGCTTTTTTTTATATTTATCATCACTTCACTCACCATCTGTCCCTTTCTTACTTGCGGACCACATTTCTATTCGGAAGAAACACATCCTATTTGGAAGAGCGTGGCTGTTGCCAACCATCCCTTACTCTTTCACTCGCCATTTGTCCCTTTCTTACTTGCGCGCCACTGATGATCCTTATTAGTGAGCGAGCCAGCTGCCAACCATTGCTTACTCGTTCATTCAACATTTGCTTCTATATTTATACTTTATGTATCTTTATCGCCCGCTCCTCTCTTTATCGCAATTACCTATTACTTTACCCAAGTCTTTTCGCTAAAGTCAAAACGAGCACGAAAGAGAAGATTCCTCACTCGTTTTGTCTATCACCTTTTTTATATTTATCTGCTTACTTGTGTCATCTATGAGCGTTTCTATAGTTCTCTCTCTTAGCATCTCTGCCATTCACCCCTTCTCTTTTTCTCACCTTTTCTCTATTAATCTTATTAATAAAGCACGACACATTGTACTCAATTAATAACATTCCTGACAATAGAATGTGTTGTAAGATAAGTGCGAAACCCAGTTACGGGGAGAGATCCAATTCCCAACTGACTTTACTAAATTTTATGGCATTTTTGACGTCCATTCACAAACTCCATTATAACAAGTGATCCTCTAGTGGAGAACGGCATTAATTTTTTGACGTACATCGTAAAACCAATAGAGTCGACATGCCTTCCCATCACCAGCAAATAACGCCGGAGACTTCGCCACCACCACACAGAAGACCATCCAGGACTACTCACACAAGTAGCAGGGGGTGGTCACCATCGCCCCAAACTTACCCGGTCACCGCCAACGAGCCGTCGCCCTGGAACGCTATGCTGTACACCGGCTTCGCGTGACCTTCCTGATGCAGCACCTCCGTGGCTGCGGGCGGAACCGTGAGAAAGGTGAAGAACAGAAGAGATTGCAGAAGAGGAAGACTGTCCAAAAGAGAAGAGACAGAAGGAATAGTGAAGATGTTTGCTGGTGGCGGGATCGTGAGAAAGAACGAGATTAAAAGAGATTGCAGGAGACACAAAGGAGACGGATTTTGCAATACTTAACAAACTGAGAGAAGAGGACCAGAGATGAAGTAAAATGTAATCAATCTCAACCGGTACGCAGCAGGGTCTGTATGGGCAGGCGCGTTTGAAGAAGAAGTGATATACTTCTGCGTTTCGTCCGGTGGGTGAGGTATCCGGAGCTTACTCTTTTAAACGCTTCTCAAGAAAGGGTGTTGTAGACGTTAGAGTGTTCAGTTAATAACTAATTGTTATTAATTATTATTGTTTTATAGCGAGCACCTCATGTTAAAATGATGTTAAAATTAGGTAATCGCTTGAACTGTCACAAAAAATAAAATAGGATCCCTGTCTATTGTGTGAGGTCGGATGCCCGCTCAGTGTAACCCCAATGTCATGGTAACTTATATTCATGCCCCTATTATCATGTTCAAAATCCTGAGTTCTTATATAAGTACCGGCCTTAATAAAGATATAATGAAATGTTTGATATTGGGGCATTGGAATTGGACAGAACAATCCGGGTTCAAATCCCAACGCACCATCAAATCCCAACGAAAAAACTAAGCAGGCCAATCCTTCGATCCGCAAGGCGGGCTGCACTCTAACACCCACTGCGCCATTTGACCGGCGGTGCGACAAGTGGCTGCTGTTCAAGAGCGTGGGAATGTGGAAATGGGGCGTCGAGGTGGGGGGCCACTCACTCGTCTCCAGGTCCCAGAGCCTCCAGGAGTGGTCGAAGACCGTGGTGGCGAGGAAGCGGCCCGACGGGTGGAACTCCACGCGGGCTACACGGGAGGGCGAGTGCCCCTGCAGGGAAGCCAGCGGATTCTCGCTGCAACAGGCACTCCCGGTTAATCATCGACCCCCCTTTGGGCTCCTTCGATAATCGCGTGAAAATGAATGTTGTGTGTTGTAAGCGCATAACACGACCATGACCAATTTGGCAAAATTTTTTTTTTCATGTTTCTTAAGGTCCACGGAAAGTTTTAATTCTGTAGAAAAAAAAATAATGTATGGGCAGCTAGTATAGTATGTATTTATACATATACTATACAGGGAGGCTTTTTGAGATGTGCTCATATTTACACAGGAGGTTCAGACTCGGTAGTATCTTATCCTTTAAACGAGCAATTCTTGTATATATATATATATATATATATATATATATATATATATATATATATATATATATATATATATATATATATATATATATATATATATATATATATATATACAAGAATTGCTCGTATATATATATATATAATCGGAATCTCGGAAACGGCTCCAGCGATTTTCATGAAATTTAGTATGTGCGAAGATTCGGGGGCGAAAAATGGATCTAGCTAGGTTTCATTTTTAGAAAATGCCCTTTTATCCCTGTTTTGAGGGAATGAAAAATATAATTCGAATATGACGGTAAATTTCGCCGCAAGAGAAAATGTCATAATAGCTCGGTCGGTAATTGGGCAGCCCCAAAACAGACGGCCGTGGTTCGCGTCACGATCATTTACACATTTACTTTTTTACTTTTTTTCGATTCCAGATCATTGCTTTCTTTATTTTTAATTTTTTGTCGATTTGTTATTTTGTTATGTTTTTCCCTTTTTTTTAAAGTTCTTTCTTTTGTGAAAAACATCAGTTCGTATTTTCTTATTATTACGTCGGTAAGATCGAAAAATATTATGCATATTTCATTACTCAATAATTTGTATCTAAATGTAATTTCCAAAATACACGATTTACCAAAAAAAAAAAAAAAAACAAACCGAGCAAAGCTCGGTCCTCCGAGTACTAATCGTTTATTGAAATAAAAAGAAACTTTTTTTTTCAAAAAAATTGCCATTCTCTTACCTAAAAACGAACTTGTGTACGTGTTAGTTATGAATGATCGGGCGTAAAATAAATGTGTTGCGCATAAATCACGCGCTTTTTGATATAAGTTTAAATGAATGTAATTAATTAATTACGAGTGATTTTAAACGTTTATCATTTTTTATATAACATTATTTATGTCTAGAATTTAATAAATGAAAATGGACACACTTAGAAAAGCTTCCCTGCATAACTGTGGTAGGGCCATGTAACCGTATTCTCAGTTGCACGAATGTGCAGGTCCGTCCAGGTAAATACCGCGACCTCATAGAAGACTGGCATGAAGGAGATAGGTTATACGTCTGGTGGTGGCAACGCATCTGTATCCCTATGGATGTAGTATATGTCCATGGGCAGCAGATATCACTTAACATCAGGTGGAACGCAAGCTCTTCACATAAAGAAAATCGTTTCGCAACGTTAATTCGAAAAAGGGATGTCACAATTACTGTTAGAAATTTTATTTTTTATAGTGCCTATCTCCGCACTTAAGATGAAACATTAAATTTGTAGAAAATATATTAATCTACCTTCGAATTGCACAATATTGCAATATAGTGTATATTCTCTATTACATAAGATAAGAATAGAACAGGGGATATGAGTGTACCTTGAGAAATTCCACAGATGAACGCTGCCGTCGTAAGCGCAAGACGCCATTGTGCACTCCTCAGACGCTCCCTCGCCGCCCCCTTCAGTCTCCATCCCCCCATTCTCAAGTTCCGCCTTCTCCCCCTCCATTCTATCATCCGCTTGACTGATCTGGAAGAGGACATTTGCTAGTGACGATCAAAAATCATCTCCTCTCAACGAACCATTATTTCGCCTAAAAGAAAATTCAGTTCACATACAAATGAAGCTGCAGTGCGTTGTCGACCTTTAAAAGAGTAATCCCAGGATACCTCACGCAACGGAAGCAACGAGAGTGTCTATACTTGCACTTCACGCCGGTCTGCTGTACTTCCCTCGACGGGTCTGGTGTAACAGATGTCCATGGGCGGCGGTATTCACTTAAAATCAGGTGAACCGTCTGCTTGCTTGGCAACTTTCACATAAAACAAAAAAACACAAACTATAATATGTATGAATTTACGAAAAAAGTATGTTTATCAGTTACCTAGTTTCCATAGCTTTGTTTCGTTTGGGACTAGGTAGCGTTGTGTTAAGTGTCCTGAAATATTTACATATTATTAATCTATTCTTCCCCGACTCTGCCCGTTCCTGCAACAGCTGAAGCTGTTGCATTTGCAGATATAAAATGGCATGATGATTCCGGCTATGACGTCACCAACCTTCTCCCGAAAGTGGGGCGGCAGCGTGGCCCCGGGGCGGAAGACGGCGCCGCTGACGTTGCACGTGTGCCCCCTGAGGGTCTGCAGCAGCCGGCACTCGGGCACCGACCACACCTTCACCAGCCCCGACCTGGTGTTCCCATAATACAGCACCAGAAAACGAGGGACGGTCCACGGCTGGCCAATCCAAAATTCGCCCGTACTCAAAACTTTTACACAGATGAGGGTAGTTATACGTAATTTACACTTTTTAAGTAATTAAGTAAAACTAGTTTTTTGATGGCTCCGTGGTGCAGTTGCCAAGGTTTTCCTATGGCTTCGGCACCGCGGGATCGTGGGTTCGATTCCCACGCGAGACAACTATTTGTGTGACCCACAGATTGTTTCGGATCCCGTTTCTTGTCCATGTGACATTTGTGTATATAATCGTCCTTACGACCCAAGACAATGTTATCATAAAGTAAGGGGCAATGTTTTCGAAGACTACAATAGATCGTCTAGGTCACAGTGGTCTTACTACTCAACCCTATCCAAACAAAATACAAAATACAAATACATTTGACTTTAACTAAATTTTAACATAACTCATGATCAGTTTTATACAGGCGTAGTTTTTTTTGTTTTTTATATTAGACTAGCTTTTCGCCCGCGGCTTCGCTCGCGTTGAAGCCCTTAAATATCTTACAACCCTTTACAACACTTTTTTCCAATTAAAAAAGAGCCTATGACCTTTCTCAGGCTCTAGACTATCTGTTTACCAAATTTCATTTAAATCGGTTCAGTAGTTTTGGAGTGAAAGCGAGACCGACAGACAGAGTTACTTTTGTATTTATAATATCAGTATGGATAGTGGCAAATGAGCTGGCGGTTCACCTGTGTAAGTGATAACCGCCGCCCGTGGACATTTGCAACACCCGTAGGGTTGTTGTAGTTGCGTTGCCACCCTTTAATAAAGTAAGTTTTCGGTGCTGCGGGAATAAAACCTGCGTCCTGCGAGTCATCTTGGAAATGTGGGAATGAAACGAGACATAAATAAAGCGTGGGACTCACCAGCTTGACGTGATGAGCATTTGGCTGTCGCCGCTGAAGCGGCAGAAACTGATGGGCCTAGTGTCTCCGATCTGGAAGACCACACCGAAGGTGAGGCACTCAAATTATTCCAATTGATGCAACTCCATAGACTGCTCTCTCTTTGCGTATCACACCTTCTATATCATCTGTTACACTCACTCATATCATATATGTACACATAATCATAATGTAAAGCGGAAATATTTTTAAACGCCGCGCCGGACATGTGTCATCTTTATTAAAACATTGGTCGTTAGTGTAAAAATTGTTTCTTTTCCTATCACTTCACCCAAATGGTCGGTAATAAGGATCTCCACTTCGAGGCTTAATCCAAGGAAGTGGGTGTAGCAGCCCTGGATCGTCATGGCACCTTGGCGGTCCACCACTGTGCATTTTGTGGTACGAGTTGTCGACAGTGTTTCCGGACCGTTACGACTTATCTGCCCCGCACAGCTATTTTGTTGGACCAGGTTGTCGCCAACGGTATTCCGGGATCGGTAAGAATTAGGGACCTTAAAGAGGAGAGTCTACTCTTACTTTAAAGAACGCAATTGCTCAACCGATGTTGCAGGCCCATGGGCGGCGGTGATCGCTTACCATCAGGTGACCCGTTTTTTTATTTTGTTTACTCGAGAATGTGGCAAGCGGGCTGGCCAAGGGCCAACCGCCGCACCATTGACATTTGCAGCATCCGTAGGGTTGCAGACGCGTCGCAACCTTTTAAAAGAGCGGGCCCCGGCTAGCTCACTCATCAGACGAAACGCAGAAGTGTTACACTTCTACTTCACAACGGTCCTGTCGTGGCAATTCCTCGGACAGATCTGCAGTGAAAAAAAAAAATACGCGTTTTTTTTTTGGGTTTTTTTTTGTATAACCGATGTTACGCTCTCAGTCATTAGACTATTAAAGCTTCACCGAACGCAGAACCGGTGGGCTAGCCAGCCAGAATCCACGGGTTTGAGGCCCTCCTCAATGGGTAGGGCCGCGCATGTACATGTACTCATGCGTGCGTTAATTATGACATGTCGCCTACGGGCCATCGAAGTTCGGTGCGGACCGTGACCCCGATGGCCGTTAACTGTGCTTATTTAGTCGGTGGCCGGGGGCGGTGAGAGCCGCCATGGAGCGCGAGTGTACCTAGTGTACGCGTTGTTTGTTCCGCCGCGCTCGAGGGCGAGGACGAACTATGGCGTTTAAAACGCTTGCTCGTCTAGCTCCGTATGGAACATGAACAACCTACCTGGCTGCAGTAAATGGAGGCGGCGGAGGCGCGCCGCTGCGACTCCTGGCGGGCGGCGGCGCGGACGCTCCCCGCCAGCTTCAGGTCCTCGCGAGCCCTCATCAACCTGTGCGGAAACTGGGCGACTGGTAACAGGTGGAGGTGCAAGGTTCCGGGGAATCTTCGAACCCCCCCTCCCCCTCCACCATTATAGGTTGGCGGAGGTGCCAAGTCAGCTTTAAAGCATCTCCCCTTCACCGAGAGGGATGCCAGAGCATCTTTAAATCCCCTACCCCCCTCTATTCTTGGCTGGCGGAGATGCTATGTTTAACGCTCCCCCCCCTCATACGCCACGCCGACACCGAAACAGACTAGAGTTACGTTATCTAGCGCTGTCATTAAATGAGTTAACGACATTAGATATACCAGTGGTTTTGTTGGTGCAATGTTTAATAGTTGTAACGAGATCACGGGGTTGTCTCTTCGAATGTCCACACCCCGTCTGGGCAATTTCGAATGACGTACTTGATTTACACCGCTTTTTGATGGCTCCATGGCGCAGTTGCCGAGGTGTTGGCTTCACGGGACACACTATTTATGCGATACACATATAGTTGTTTCGGCTCCGGGTGTTTGTCCTCGTGAAATTAATGTTTGTTAAACGTCCTTACGACACAGGATAATGCTATCGTGTGTTGTTTAGACGGCTACGAGTCGGCTACAAGTCGCCGTAGCATAATACTTCCATTTCACGCCGGTCTTCTGTGAGGTCGTGGTACTTCCTCTCGTTGGACACTGTTGCGTGTTTAGACTGTACTTCTGTAGACAATCAAAGCTCACCTCAGCTTTGCCCTGGGCAGAGAGTATCTGGCAATCCACAGCCTGGCCTCTCGCAGTTGCGGTGGACCCTCGTGGTACCAGGTGCCCTCCCGTCCCCTGTCCCTCTCTATCCTCGCCTCCTCCTCTTCAAGCTTCTTGTGGATGGCGTCTTCACCAAGGCTGAAAGGATGGATGCATTATGCAAAGCAGTGTCTTGTTTCGCACATTAGCTGACCGGCAAACATTGTTTTGCCATATAAATTATTTGTAGGGTGGAAAATAAAAATAAAAAAATAAAATTAAGCCATATACCTATTGTCAGACCTACTTAATATACATATAAAATTTATATAAAATTTATGGCTAAAGTTTCCAGGTCTTTCCAACTGTTGCAGTCAATGATGCCTTCTCTTCGACTTATCTACATAGTTTTTATTTTTTCTTGGTGCAACTTACTAGCTGAGCAGGTCCCTCAGTCTCACCCTCCTCTCGGCTGGGCCCTCGCCAAACAGACACACTGGCTCCCCGAGCTGACGCAAACTTCTCCGTACCTATGATGAGATAACGGAATGGCTTTTAATTTAACTGAACTCAGCAGAACATTACAAGTATTTTAATCTTATGGTGACAAGTAAAAAACACTCGTGAAGAAATATATATCTAGAATTGGCTCATTGATATGTAATTTAAATGGTATCTCGATCAATTACAATAATAAACGTAATACCTCATCATCATCTGTGGACACATTGAGTTGGCGAGCCTTCCTTCTCCTCTCAAACTCTTCAAGCAATGCTTTCTTGTCTTTCGACATCTCCTCTTCAAGCTCCATGTATTCTGATAAATATACAGAAATGAATTGTGTGAATTATGACATTAAAAAGATTTTAAATTATTTCAAATGCAATTATATTATTCAAACAGTGCATAAACTTTCCATTAAAAAGTTCAGTAAAGTTTTGCAAAATTTCGGGAGAACATTGTTCTTATAATTTTTTTAATACTATTCTAACTCCAAAGAGTATTAGAAACATAAATATACTATAAAATATCAAGTACTTTAAAGTACTACCTTCACATTATTAAAATTTATTTACCTATAATGTTCCTCTTCTTATTATTTTTTTTAACTTATGGATAATCTTACCATTGGATATCTGTATATCACCGAGCTCTTTCCCGTTTGTATCTTCAACGCCTTCCTTGGCAGCTGCAGCGAGTGCTGCAAGCCGGGCCTTCTCCTGCTCCTCCAGGGACCCATAATGTATCTGTTTGCTCTTTTTCACCAAAACTTCTTCATCATCAGACATTGTGAGGTTATGTTTGTTTTATTTACCAAAGGAAACAAAAACTTAAAGAGAATGATTTTTTTACTCGTGTTTTAAAATTGTTCGTATATATGAGATTTCCGTTTATTTATTTCGATTTTCTACTATTTTTATTTTTTACTAAATCAGTTGATAAATAGTAACCAAACAACAGGCAAAGCAAACTTGATGCTACGTTCCTTTACATCCATATTCTTATTTTATCCAGCATAACCGTGACCAATCTAAGGTAAGTAAAAGGAAGTTTAATAATATAATTATTCGTGAAAATGTATGGTCCAAATGTTTCTATTAAAATAGTTTTGAATGCATTTAATATAACATTTTTAAATATCATAAACTGCGATTACAAAATTGCTAAATTGGAACGTTTGACCATAAATTTCGTAGTGTTTATACAAATATAAATATTCTCAATAATAAATGAAGTAATAAAGTACTAAACGTATTCTATAGACATAATATAAGTATTCTTATAGTAAAATAAATACTTAAATTAGTTTGCATTCAGTAATTACTGAAAAATATAACCCTAATTCTAGATAAATTCTAGTGTTAGCAGTTTTTCATACTTTTGTTTAGGGAAGGGTGCACTTTAATTACTAGTAACCCAGATAATTATTGGTTTGACTGTTTGTCTATTGTTTATGTCAAACGTATTAAACAGCTAATATTTTCAAAACAGATTCAAGTTATAAAAAATAAAATTAAAATGGATAAATATTAGTACCGTATTAAATTTCGGTCTTTGAATAAGTAGTTATTCCTTGACCTCAATTTTTGTCGAAATACTAAAATATAACCTCAAATTAATTAGAGTTACAAACCTAGTTGCGTTGAAAAAGAGATAGGATGGCTTTACAGCTGTCTAGGCGTGAAGTGGAAGAGTTGCGGTCTTCGCTGGACCGCGCTATATACAGGACTATTGGAAAATCGGACAGTTCCTTACTATCAACAGTTTCGTCTTGTTTAACCAATGGGTATGTTGTTGCATAGAGGTTTATACCAGTTTAATAATAAACTACTATAAAGATATAATATATGGGATAATCTTTGGGTATTCAGTCTTTACTATTGCATGTTCTACATTTTATGCACTGTCGCATTGTCTTTTAAGGATCATAAGGTTTTCAAATCATGTATATACCATATATTGTTGCAATCAGGACCTATTTCAAACTTGTTTATGTTAGCTGTAGAAGTAGGCAGTGTAGCATTGTGCTTTTATAAATCTTGAATATTAGGATAAATTGTAACTTACATTTATAGGTTTTTTAGAGTAATATCATGGCTTAAGTGTTATACTTAAGGTTAATTAATACCTTGGTGTTAATCCTATGCATTTAAATCAGATGTTAATTTTAAACTGGGTTTAATAGATCCGTTACATTCATTATTGGCAGTTGTTTTCTTTAAAAACAGATAATGAAAATTTATTATTTGGTTGTTTTAGAATTTCAATGAAATAAGTTACTATGTTCAAGTTTCATTTATAGATCGTCCATTATTTTTTTATGATGGAACATAATGTTAAATTAACCTTATTAATTTTAAAGAAGGATTAACTTTGGTAAGGCCATGCAATAGTCCTCGCTGTTGCAAAAATGGGCAGGTCCGCCAGGGAAGTACCACAACCTCATTGGTGTGAAGTGGACATGTTATACTTCTGTGTTTTATTTGTTAAAATACTTCTGTAATGATATTAACACAAGCTATTTAAGTTCTTTACTAATTTTACTTATGATACATTCCAGGTATGAACGACGAAAGATCATAGACAAGATCTCCTCTCACATAGACTCAAAGAAGGCGAGCAAATTAGCTGACAAGGTGCTTGCACTAGCCCAGGAACTAGTGTCCAGTTCCAAATCACAGAAGAGGAAACATGAGTCCTCCAGTGACAAGGATAGAGACACAAAGAGGTGACTGACTTTTTAAGAGAATCTGATCAACAATCCGCAGTTCAATTAATGATAGGTGGTAATAATTTTTGACAGAGTAAGCCCATATTTCCATCACCAAAGACCTATTACTGTTAAGTATGTAGACTCCGTGGAGCACTTTCCAAGTTTATTGTCTTCGGTGCTGGTGTTGTGCGTTTGAGTCACACATGAGAGAATTATTTGTGTGAATCATAGATAATTTTTTGAGATGTGGATGTTTGTTCAAATAAAATTGATGTATGTATATATCATTACATAACAGAATAATGCTATCCTATTATAAAGAGGCAATGTTTTCGAAGAGAAAGTCTACAAAAGATCTTCCAGGTTGCGGTGGTCATTGTTACTTACTATCTCTGGACTTGTGCATGAAGGGTTCCTTACCATTATCTATAAAAATGGCAAAAATTCATTTCTGTTGTATGGAAGCCCCACTGACATATTTTTCCATTCTGTTTTTTAGTATTTGTCTTTATAGTAGCAACAGAAATACATAATCTGTCAAAATTTCGACTGTTTATTACGGTTCTGTGATACAGGCTAATGATAATGACAGACGGACAGACAGACGGATAGACAGCTGAGTCTCAGTAATAGGGTCTTACTCTTTGGGTACAAACCCTAAAAAGGAGTAGGGACTAATTTTATTAATTGCAGTAGTATTTATAATATTCGTCTATAATTTATACAGCGTGTCGTTACCACCGCGACAATAAATGAACACACATATAGAGGATAACTTTTTAAAATTGTATTAAACATTTACATTCTTCAAACATCAATATTTACCGAGTTATTAAATTTTCCAAAACAAACAATTTTAGAACACCCTTACATATAAAACTGTAACGTAAAGTTCATTTGTAAAGGTCACAAAGCATATGAATGGGTTGAATGAATTTAAAAGAGGCTTGTAATGCGACGCTGTGGCGCGAGTTGTATAGGATGTTACAAATTTTGTTTCTTTTTTACTTAATTAGTTTGTTTGAAAAATATTTTTTTTTTAATTATGGATTTTGTTTAACGTTAATATTTTTTTATGATTATTGGCAAGTAGCGTTAGACGTGTGTTCATTTATTGTCGCGATGGTAACGACACGCTGTATATCTTTATTTGAGGGTTTGATTATTTACATAAGTGAAGATGTGTGGCTATTTTATAAAAGAGTTTTCATAGCTATTGCATATATTGAAAAATGACAAACAACACAGACTGATGGTTGACCTGATTTTAAATAATAACCGCAACCCATGGGCATTTTTAACACCCGTAAGATTGCAAATGCCTTGCCACCTTTAAATAAATTGGGCACTGGCTACCTCACTCACCAGATGAGAAATGGCAAACAAGCTGAAGGTTGACCTGATTTTAAGTAATAACCGCCACCCATGGGCGTTTTCAACACCCGTAAGATTGCAAATGCGTTGCCACCTTTAAATAAATTGGGCACTGGCTACCTCACTCACCAGATGAAACGCAGAAGTGTAACACTTCCATTTCACGCCGGTTTTTCGTCAGGTACTTACCCGGACGGAACCATTCATGCAACAGTGAAAACTTGCGTGGCCCTATCACAGCTCTAGATTAGTTATACTTACACTAAAACGATAATAAATTTCTTGTGTAATACATTTCCAGGTCGAGACACGACGAGAAAGAGTCGAGAGATGAGAAACGCGATTCAAAAAGCGAGAAGGAGAAAGAGGAGAGAGAGAAGAAGTTTGGCAACGGGATGGATGTGCCGTCCGTCCTGCCAGACGGTGAGACTGTTGGATCGAAGATGGCTGGCCTCAGCGCTGATAAGATAAAGGTTCTAATCTCAATACTCAATACAATTTCCACTTCTAACCAATATGCTCATGACTTCAAATACAAGGTCTCCATGAGGCAGTTGCCAGGGTAATGGCTTCGTCATCGGGGATGATGGGTTTGATTCTCACACAGGACAACTGTTAGTGTGACCCACAGATAAATGTTTCGTATCTGGGTGTTAGGCCATGTGAAATTTATGTTTTTAAAAAATCCCTACAACACAAGATAATGTTATCCTAGAGTTAGGGCAATGTTGAATATGTAATAAATACACCATGGTTTTTGGTTATTTATATCATACCCATAACTACAAATATCTAATATAAAAAATCTTGTCACATTTTTAGTGTTTATACGCCTCCGAAACGGCTTGACCGATTCTGATGAAATTTTATATGTATACTAGCATTTCGCCCGCGGCTTCGCTCGCGTTGAAGTAACATAAAAAATGGCCTTAAATAAATATCTTCAAAAAATCCAATGAAAAATTAGCCTATGCCCTTTCTCAGGCTCTAGACTATCTGTATACCAAATTTAATTTTATTCAGTTCAGTAGTTTTGGCGTGAAAGCGAGACAGACACATAGAGTTACTTTCGCATTTGTAATATTAGTACGGATTCTGTAGGTATGAGAATACATTTATAACTAATTTTTATTTTTTTCTACCCTACAAATAATTTATATGGCAAAACAACATTTCCCGGGTCAGCTTCGCACGGGTGCAATGTATTATACATACAAATCTTCCTCTTGAATATCTATTAAAAAAAACTGTATCAAGATAGGTTGCGTAGTTTTGAAGATATAAGCATAAATAGGGACAGACACACCGGGACGAATTTGTTTTATACTATGTAGCATTAGTATTCCTTTTTTAAAACAGCTCATGGAAACCTTTCGGTGATGATGACGCAACCGTGTTTTTTGAACATAGAAATTTCGACCGTTTGACCGGGAGCAAAATAGGGAAGCTAATCGCCATGATTTTAGAACAAAGAAATTTTCACTGTTAGACCGGGAGCAATCTAATCCTCCAACTCTTGGCTTCCAGCTGATGATGGCGAACGCCCAGAAGGAGATCGAGGAGCGCAAGAGGGCCTTAATAGCGATGAGGGGCGAGCAGAGACCTGGCGTCAACGCAGCCGCCGCTGCCGCCCAGCACCTGAAGACCCAGATGCAGCAGAACAACGCGATACCGCCGCCGAGCGTCATCAAACCGGTGCTGTACTCCAGGCCCTGTGAGTACCAAAGGCTGATCATTGGGTGTTGTCATCAGTTCAGTTGGCTTTTTTTTCCCGAACCCGTGGTAATGTTTTGACTGCCAATAAATCAAATCAAATCAAATCAAAAATATCTTTATCAAAATAGATGCTTGCCCTTTCTTATGTATAGTCATAGTTTACATAAAAAAAAAAATATATATATATAGGTTCGTAAGGTACCACAAAGTACACAGTAAGTGAGTGTAGTGCTCCTATGTTGGATGAATTATAAAATAAATAAATATTTTAGGACACACTAATTGTACATAAGATTTCCCTACTATCCCAAACTAATCAACACTTGTGTACACTTGTGTACTAGAGAATTGATGTTACTTAAACATACTTTTCTTTTATAAATAAATACATATTATAAATATATAAATACCAAGACATTGGAAAAATTTATGTTCATCACAATACATTTTTCATGTAGTGGGGATCGAACCCACACATTCTGACGGAGGGGGCAGGTGCACTACTCACAGCACCATTCAGGTTTTTGGTGGAAAAATGTTGTGTTGATGAATATAGTGTTTTTTTAGTGTCTGGGTGTTTATATATTTATAATATGTATTTATTTATAAAGAGAGAAGTTTGTTAAAGTAAGTTTATCAGTAATCTAGTACCCATAGTACAAGCGTTGCTTAGTTTGGTACTAGAGAATGTTGTGTAAAATTGGATCCCTAAAATATTTTATTTATTATTTATTGTAGTTACTGTACCATCTCTGCCTACCTTACTTCGAATCTGGGAATTTTAGCATCCTAACTCATCGATTCCGTTACAGCCGCCGCGCAACTAAACCAGGAGGAGTTGGAGAAGCAGAGGAAGATCGCTGAACTGCAGGCCAGGATACAGAGGAAGCTAGCGGGTGGGGGAATTTGATGTTCATCAACTAACTACCTAATTTTGCCAACGGATGTAAATTTCTTTTATGTAGATGCATTGATATACTTCATCAAAACTTGGCATCATTTTTAAAAACTATAAAGTCTCCGAAATTATTGATCTGCTTCTTTATTATAAATAAACTAGCTGTTGCCCGCGACTACGTCTGCGTAGAGCGGTGAAAATTTACGATTGTATGTATTTTTGTATGCTGTATCATAAAAAAATAAAAACAAATAATTTTGTCCAACAATTAAAAAAAAATGTTAAGGGTGAACAACCCTTATCACTTGGAGGTATGAAAAATATATAGTAGCCGATTCTCAGACCCACTGAATATTCATATAAAATTTGGTAAAAATCAGTAAAGCCGTTTCGGAGGAGTAAGGTAACTAACATTGTGACACGAGAATTTTATATATAAGATTAGTAAGTATTAGTTATTACATACATTATTAAAATAACACATTCCAATTGAAAATGTTGCGCTTGGTTAATATTGTAACACAAGTTTAGTAATATTTGTCGATCTGTTATGATTTTCTTAGTATTATAAATTTATATATTGTGTTATAGTTTATAGCCGTGATAGCTCAGTGTCCGGGCGCTCGCCTTTAATTCAATATACTCGAGCAACCTGAGTTCGATCCCCGGTGCCGGCACCAATGAAGTTTTTAACTTTAAGTGCTGACTTATCACGTGCTCCGCGGTGAAGGAAAACATCGTGAGAAAACCTGCATATTTTCGAAATAATAACAAAAAAAAATATTTTTCGAAGATATGTGAAGTCCGCCAATCCGCAGTGGGGCCGCGTGGTGGACTATGCCCTGATACCATCTGTATATAGAGGAGGCATTTGCCCAGCTGTGGGACATGTATAGGCTGTTACTTTACTTTACTTATAATTTTAATTTTGTAACCGCGCCAAATAAAGAAATAAGTGATTTATTAGGGACCTTAGTTACAGACTTGGGGACCTACAAGAGGAGAGCCTACTCCTTCCTCAATGGACGGAGCCTACTCCTTCCTTTCACGCAAAAACTGCTAAACGGATTTTAATGAAACTTCACAATAATATAGCTTATACATCAGAATAACACATAGGGTATAAATCTATTAAGATACAGAGGTCTCTCAAGGTAACTCTGTCTGTCGGTTACGCTTCCGCGTTTAAACCGCTCGACCAATTTTGTTGAATTTTGGTATAGAGATAGATAGGACCTTGGAGAATAGAATAAGCTAAATACTCGAAGTACTAATCCTGCGCAGAAAAGTCGCGGGCACCAGCTAGTATAACCTACTAAAGTGTAATAATAAAACCAGCCAAGTGTGAGTGGACTCGCGCACGAAAGGTTCCATCTATAAAAATGGCAAAAAATTCATGTATGGGACACCACTTAAAGATATTTCAACTAAATAACTATCATGGTTCATGAGATACAGCCTGGTGAGAGATGGAAAGTCTGACAGCGGAGACTTAGTAATAAGGTCCGTTCTACCCTTTGGGTGCGGAACCCTAAAAAGTATGAAATTCTCGCAGGTGGCGCTTTGGCTGCAGCTGAGGGTGGTCCCGCGCCCCTGATCCTGGACCGCGAAGGGCGGACGGTAGACACCAGCGGCAAAAGGGTCACACTCACCCACGTCGCTCCAACCCTCAAGGTGAGCGAGCCACGCCAAAAACACTCCTGGCGGTTCCAGACCATCATCAGCTGTAGATGACTCCGGGACGCAGTTGCCAAGGTATTACCTTCGGCGCCGGTGGTCGTGTCACCTGGGGATACTTGAAACTTGTGGGACAGTGGTCAATGGACGTGTTTTATATTTTAACCGACACTGAGTTTTCTGACCTAATGCTCGTAACCGCGAGCGCCTCTGTAGTTCCCTACAGTTTTCCAATGATTCCCACTGAATCGTATCAATTTTGAAAGAGTCCGTTAGGTTTCTAAGGATCCTCGAACATCCCAGGAGATTATTAAAAAACGACAAAAGCGACCTCGTATCCGTTAGAATTCATAGGGAAATCCCAGTAATCCCAATGGATCCCAATGAAACACCAAAAACGTCTTCGGATTGTCGAGAATCTATGTGGGTTCCGATGAATCGCCGAAAATTGCCGTGGATCCGCGCTTATCCGCTCGGATCTCCGTGGATTCTCGATCATCCGGAATAAGGAATAAATAAACAAATATCGTAGTGGATTCTAAATTAAATAAACAAATATCACAGTGAATTCTTAATTCGTTAAAAAACGCCCTCGGACCCTCGAGAATCCATGTCCCATCCGACGAATCGCCGAGAACCGTCGCGGATCCACGTGCATCCGCCGCACATCCGCGTGGATCATCGACCATCCGCCCCATACCCGCGCGGAATATCGACCATCCGCCCCATGCCCGCTTGGATCATCGACCATCCGCCCCAAACCCGCGCGGACAATCGACCATCCGCCCCACACCCGCGCAATCGACCATCCGCCCCACACCCGCGCAATCGACCATCCGCCCCACACCCGCGCGGACAATCGACCATCCGCCCCACACCCGCGCGGATAATCGAACATCCGCGCCCCGCCCGCAGGCGAACATCCGCGCGCTGCGCCGCGAGGAGTTCCGCGCTCAGATGGCGGGCGGCGCGGCGTCCGTGGGCGGCGCGGTGGCCCCCGCCTCGGCGCCGTGGCAGGACGAGCGCGTGCAGACGCGGCCCCCGCAGAGGGCGAGGCGGCCCCTGCGGTTCCACGAGCCGGGCAAGTTCCGCCAGCTGGCGGAGCGGCTGCGCATGAAGGTACGTGCTACGGGGGATCATCCGCGCCTTCACGACTAACTCTACCTCGGGACTTCTTTATAGTGCAATATTATAGTAATCTCTTCACTTGTTTACAATTAAAGGGACGTTTCTATAGTGCTGATCTCTGCACTTGTTTACAATTAAAGGGACGTTTTTATAGTGCTAATCTCTGCACTTGTTTACAATTAAAGGGACGTTTCTATAGTGCTGATCTCTGCACTTGTTTACAATTAAAGGGACGTTTCTATAGTGCTGATCTCTGCACTTGTTTACAATTAAAGGGACGTTTCTATAGTGCTGATCTCTGCACTTGTTTACAATTAAACGGAGGTTTTTATAGTGCTAATCTCTGCACTTGTTTACAATTAAAGGGACGTTTCTATAGTGCTAATCTCTGTACTTGTTTACAATTAAAGAGACGTTTTTAGTTTGTTGTGTAGTGTTGTTTAATAGTGCGTTTGCATAGTCCACCACAAAACATTTAATTTGTAATTATTACTTTGAAAATGTGAATGTTTTCCTTCACCGCTGAGCACGTGATAATCCAGCACTTAGAATTAATAATTTCATCGGTAATTGCACCGGGGATCGAACGATCGGATTGCTCGAGTATATTCAATTAAAGGATAGCGGACCTACACGAAGCTATCCCAGCTACACACCGTTAACCTTTATATTGTCGTCACCTATACATATATTGCCAATCTCTGCACTTACGATGAAACATTAATTGTAAGCCGTTACTTAAATTATCTTCTTATTTTACTTACCGTCCGTATGGTGGGTTTTGCCCATTTAGCCCAGCAGTGGTACATATATCGGCCGTTACTTTACTTACCGCCCGTACTCCGTACATACAGTTTTGCCCATTTTGCCCAACAGTTGGATAAACCTACTCCGTTACTCTACTTAACCTCTGTGCAGTTTTGCCCATTTTGCCCAGCATTGATACAAGTATAGGCTGTTACTTTACTTTTATAATGGGGGCGTGTCTTTGGGGGGCCTCCTTTTCTGGTGTAGGCGCAACTGGAGAAGCTTCAGAACGAGATAAGCCAGATCGCGCGCAAGACGGGCATCTCGTCCGCCACCAAGCTCGCCCTGCTGGCGGCAGACGCGCCGGACAGCGATCGCGTTCCGGACATCGAGTGGTGAGGGATTCCTCTATTTTTTTTTAAGTGGGAAGGTGGCAAACTAGCTGGCGGTTCACCTGATGCTAAGTGTTGAACGCCGCCCATTGACGTTTACAACACCTCTTTATAAAGTGGGCCCCGGCTACCTCACTCACCGGACGTAATGCAAAAATGTTATACTTCCACCTAACGCCGGTCTTCTGGTGACGTCGTCGTACTTACCCGAACGGACCTGCCCATACGTGCAACAGCGAGGACTGTTGCTTGGTCCTACCGCAGTAAAAGTGTGGTCTTAATTCGTCATCCTCGTCGTCTTAATTGTGTAACAATAAATTTTTTTATGTGACAAGTTGCCAAGCGAGCGGGTTTACCTGATGTTAAGTGAATACCGCCCATGGACGTCTGCTACACCCGAGGGTTGCAGATGCGTTGACAACCTTTTGAAAATGGGGCTCCGGCTACCTCACTCACCAGACTAAACGCGAAACTATTATACTATCAATTACACATACTATCAATTACACGTACAAAATCAATTGCAATCGACTATTGCAATTGATTTTTTGATTATCCTAAAAAGCGTTGCTCTCTCTCAAGGATAACACACATCGTGCGTCGTAAAGACGTTTTACGCACAGATTTCACATGGACAGACACCCGGATCCGAAACAGTTATCCATGGGGTCACAGAAATAGCTGTCCCGCGTGGGGATCGAACCCACGACTTCACCTCGGCAACTGCGCCGCGGAGTCTGTTTAAAAAAAGACTCCAATAGAGATCCCCGACGTACGGCAACTCGCGCAGGTGGGACAGCGTGATCCTGCTGACCCCCGAGGAGAGGGAGGGCGGCCGGGGCAGGGGAGGGGGGGCGGCCGACGTGGACGCTTGCAACGTGGGCAAGGACGACATCGTGAACAACCTGAACGAGGACGCCATCACAAACCTGGTGGAGCACCCGCAGCAGCTGAGGCCGCCAAGTGAGTTTCATGAAGCAACCTCCCCCCCCCCCCCCGCCTCCCTTTCCGCAGCACCTTTCCACCTCCCTTTCTTCCCCCCTTTTCACCCTACCCCATTTCCAAGAGCCCTTTTCCAATAACCCCCCCCCCCCCCCCCCCCCCATAGAATTTATTTTTTCTTGGTTTTTTTTTCAAAAAGACATAGGCAGCTTCATGGGAACTGCAACTAATACTTATCTCCGAAATTTCGTTCGCGGAAACGGGACGTCGCTCGATATGGCGTCCGTCGAATGGCCGATACGTACCGAACATTCGAACGTACCAAACGTACTTACAACAACTACCAGTGTCGAGATGTGTTTGTTTGCCATCCGATCCGGTGTTCTGATTGTGCTCGCTAAAGTTTTTGATAAAACTGAAAAAAAAAAAAAAAAACGATATTGTGGAAAAACTAGCGATCCGCCCCGGCTTCGTGCGGGTGCTTTTTATATAAACCTTCCTCTTGAATCACTCTATTTAATAAAAGAAAAACGCATCATGATCCGTTGCGCAGTTTTAAAGATCTCTTTAACTGTGGTAGGGCCACGCAGCAGCCTCGGCTGTTGCACGAATGGGCAGGCTCGTCCGGGTGAGTACCACGACCTCACAGAACCGGCGTAAAGTGGAAGTATAATAAATACTTTCGCGTTTCGTCTGGTGAGTGAGGTGGCCGGAGCCCAATCTTCAAAAGGTTGTCAACGCATCTGCAACCCTCGGGTGTGGCAGATGTCCATGGGCGGCGGTATTCACTTAACATCAGGTGAACCGCCTGCTCGCTTGGCAACTTTTCACATAAAACAAAATAAAAAAAATCTAAGCATACATAGGGACAGACAGACAGCGGGGCGACTTTGATTTATACTATGTAGTGATGTTAAAGTTTTCGTTAATTTGGATCCCGCTCACCCCCCTGACCCCTTTTCAGTATCTCTTGCAGTATCAATTGAGTTCTAATCGAAGAAAGGACAAGTCAAGGGCACAACACTTTTATTACAAATTCGACACATCTAATTCTATTACAATCTCCATAATTATTGTACATTAAAAAAAATTCTTCCGTATTTTTGTCTTATAAAAAGTCACAAACTATCCGATGTAATATTTGTTCAGCCTTTTAAACGGGATTTACATGTATACTTCTTATTACTAGTTCTAACGGAATCGGAATTGCTAAATTATCAACTGATACATCTATTACTGCTTACTGAATGTTCCGTCTCGTTCTACATCTGCCGTCTCTCTCTCCCCAACGCACTACCGCACCCCACTAGCACTTTGACCCACTACGTCTGCTTCACGGGCACACAGAGGAATCCGATCTTCTTGAAGAACGCCGGACACCCCATGGATACGCACATGAAGCAGCTCTCCACGATTATGGGGCTGGTGGGGTTCTCCGTGGTGGTGGTGGGGGGAGCGTACCCAGTGGTGAAAGCTGGCGCGTATGCTGGCGACACCGGCTGACCGTTGTACGAACTGTAGGCAGTGTTGCCAAGGGCATTGGTATCGCCGAACTGGTCAGCTTTGTCATTGAAGTTGTTATCGTAAGGTCCAGTTTGATAAGGTCTGTTGTAGGATATGGGGTTTGTTCGATAAATTGGCCGCGCTCGGGTGCTGTAACCGGTGTTGGGGTTGAAGCCGTTGCTAGGGTACGTGTTGTCGGGTGCTCTCGGAAAGTTTCCGGTTCGATCATACCACGATGCCCGGTTGTTGGTATTCGTGTTGTATTGGTACGGCGGCCGCGAGTAGAGGCTCATTATGTTGGTACCGTTGTTTCCTGTGTACGCGCCGTACCCGGTATACGTCGGACCGTTGGACCTGGTATGGTTGGTGAGATTTTGCCGCGAGATTGATTGTTGGTTGTTGTAGTAGTTGTCGTAGTAATTTCTATTGTCTAGGTTCCTCTTCACTCTTGGTAAAGTCACTTTAGGTGTCTCGATTGCCCGTAAATTCGATGGAAACCTCTTCTCTTTCACGTAACGATAAATAAGACTGATCAAACCACTGTCTTCTTGATTTACTTCCTTTTCCTGTTTATGTTCTTCGACTGTTTCGATTTCTGCATCCGCTTCTGTTGATTTCTCTTTCTCTTCGCTCACAAACGGGCTCCACTCTACTGTATTACTCTCGATGCCGTCTCTGACAATGGTACTTTCTCCCTTCTCGTCTGTGAGGTCTCCTTGAAGTTTGGTTAGGTTCCTTGTCGCCTCCATTTCTTCTAGAGCTTTCCTAACATATTCGTCTGTCAAAGTGCGCACGTCCCTCCTCACCCTTATGTCCAAGGGGTGGTTTTTGATGTCGTAGTTGCCCAGTTTCCCGCCAATGTGGACAATGGCGGCCAACAAAATCAGGGCCAGAAACATAACTCGTGTCGAATGTCCCTTTTAAATGTCGACGCGTCCCGCGACGTTGTTTGGCAACGAATGGTTTCAGATAAACCGGTCTCGACGCTCAACTAGCGACGACGCGCGTCTCCACTCGCCATTATATTTCGGGTGCAGTCGAGTATGCATAAACAAAACAAGTTTTGTAATGTCTACTTCGGATAAGGATTTTGTAATTCTTTCTTGAATTACCAAATGCATAATCTGCTAGGAATATTGGCAATTTAAATCCAGGGTTACATTCATACTAAGTTAAGGAATATTTTGAGACAAATTATAGAAAATAGGTTTTAATGTTCTACCAAACAAATTCGGGTGGGTAATTAATTTAATGGAACAGACGAATTGTTAACTTCTTTGGGCTATAAAGCACTTACGAGGTGTTCAGAGACAAAAGGCGCAACAACAAATGACAAGCAATAGTTGCCATAATGACGTCATAACGTGAACAAGTATGCAGCTTATACTGTTCAACGAAATTTCACAATATTGAAGGTCACCATAAATGTGGTAGGGCCACTCTCATGTTGCTTCCGTTGCCAGGATGGGCAGGTCCGTCCGAGTAAGTACCACGACCTGACAGAAGACCGGTTTTAAGTGAAAGCGTTATAATTCTGCGTTTCGTCTGGTGAGTGAGGTAGCCGGGGCCCACTTATTCAAAAAGGTTGGCAAACAAAAAGGTAGATGGCGATACCGTCAGCTTTCACAAATATCTTACAAACCAACTAACAGATCTTAAAACTATGAAATCTTATCCCGTTTTCAGGGAATGAAAAGTATCATTCGAATATGACGATAAATTTCGTCGCAAAAAAAATGTTATTATACCTCGATCGGTAATCGGGCGGCTCCGAAACAGACGGCCGCGGTTCGTATAAAGATCATTTACACACTTATTTTTTTTTACGTTTTTTCTATACCACATCATTGCTTTCTTTTTTTTTTTTTTATTCATTAAATACATGATTTAAAAAAAAAACGATAAAAGGTCGCTCCTCCAGGTACTAATAATAATTTGGTCATATTCATCGTTGCGTATGTCACGCAGACAGTAGCACGGCTGCTATATACATATAATTCCGCAAATTTCCGCCTCGCTATCGGTTCTGTGAACGCTCAATGTGGTCATATATACGTTTCCGTTTATTTGGATGTCGCGATGATGGCTATGGCTATTTTTGGTGACTTTACTCGCTCGCAGGTTCGAAAAAAACTCCAATTTTTTTTTATTAGCAAACTTACATCTAGTTTAAAGTACTTATTTTAAAACAATACTGTAACATATATAAAGTGCCAATTACAAGTTTCCACCTATAGTAGTTATATTAAGTTTTTGTAGTGCTAATCTCGACATTATTACAACTATTACTACTATTACGGCAAATACAACTGAATGGATTTTAATGAAACTTTACACTAATATGGCTTATATATCGGAATAAGGCATATGCTATAATTTATATATACATTTTTATGTATATCTGTCTTTATGCCTGAATGTCAGAATCCCGCGGCAGCGAAAAAATTTGTGCAATGTTAATGTTTCATCTTAGGGGCCGTCCATTAATCACGTGAGGCTCGGAGAGGGGGTGGGGTGGGGGGGGGGGTGTAGTAAGATATCGTGTGTATTTATTTTTTCCTCAAAGGAGCGATCTATTAATTGAAAAGCGGCGTGACCTTGACGCGGCGTTACATTTTCATCATGGTCCTTAATTTCAGAATACAAAACTGGATTATGTATATTATATATAATATATACTTGTATTTAATGTAATAATTCTAAAAATTTTAATATTGTTTGTACATTAATACATTATGTATTGTACTATATGTGTACATTAGTACATTTAATATTTTACACGGCGGTAGGGCCACGCAGCAGCCTCGGCTGTTGCACGAATGGGCAGGTCCGTCCGGGTTAGTGCCACGACCTCACAGAAGACCGGCGTAAAGTGGAAGTGTTACACTTCTGCGTTTCGTCTGGCGAGTGAGGTAGCCGGGGCCCACTTTATCAAAAGGTGGCAACGCATCTGGAACCACACGTGTGTTGCAAATATCCATGGGCGGCGGTTATCACTCAGCATCAGGTGAACCGCCAGCTCGTTTGCCTCTTTGACATATAAAAAAAAGGATACGTTCTAACTAAAAAATATATATATTCCACAGCCGAGCCCCTCAAGCCGACGTACATGCCCGTGTTCCTGACGAAGAAGGAGAGGAAGAAGCTCCGCCGCCAGAGCCGGCGCGAGGCCTGGAAGGAGGAGCAGGAGAAGGTCCGCCTCGGCCTGGAGGCCCCGCCGGAACCGAAGCTTAGGTGCGTATACTTTCTTAATGGTAGAAAGTGGCGGACAAGCTGACATTAGCAGCGTCCGTAGGGCTGCTGGTGCGTTGCCACGTTTCAGAGAAGCGGGCACCGGCTACCTCGCTCAGGTGTTAGGTCTTGCCACTTGCTCGGAAAGTTCTGCACATTGGTGCGACAGTGGATGCTGCTTCGTCACACAGTCGAAAAGTAAACATTTTGTGGTCCAATGAACCACGGTGAAAATTATTTTCGGATCGTAGGCATTTCACTGAAATTTTTCAGATAAATATTAATTATAAAATAATAATTCAAACGCTATGCGGTTAGCTGATGCTAGCCATGGGCGCCTCCACATCACCCTCGGCTGCTCTGAGGGGAGCCTTTCAATTTACCCCCACTCCTTGGGCGACTGTAATGCGACATGCGATAGACGGACTAAGAAATTTCAGGCGATGGAAGAGTTTCGCTTTTAGAAAAAAAAAAGTACTAAGCTTTCGTAAAACCTAAAGGGAAAACTTCACAAGTCGTAACATTTAACGACACAACTTTTTAACGACGACCCGATTGTCGTGGGGAGTAGTGACCCTGCCTCCTGCGCCAGAGAGTGTGGGTTCGATCCCCACTACTGGAAAAATAGCGTGTTTTTCCAGTGTCTGGGTGTTTATATATGTATAATATGTATTTATTTACAAAAGAAAAGTATGTTTAAGTAGGTTTATCAGTTTTCTAGTACCCATAGTACAAGCGTTTCTTAGTTTGGGACTAGAGAACGTTGTGTAAAAATATGTGTCCGATATATTTATTATTTTAAGTCCCCTTATGTGAGTACCAGGGTATATAGTAGTGGCATTTACGCAAGTCTTTGGGTCGTGGCAGATCCTTCAGAGGGGGCTATATTTAAGGGTATAATGGTGGAGCCCCTCGCCAGGATATCGAACCTGATGCGCGCTCTCGGCACTGAGGCCGTGCAGGACCCGACCGCGATAGAGGCCAAGGTCCGCGAGCAGATCGCCAAGCGGCAGAAGACCCACCTGGAGGCGAACAAAGCCAGGGCCCTGACCAAGGAGCAGAAGAGGGAGAAGGTAAAGAAAAACCTATAGTCAGACAGCCCATAAATGTCCCACTGCCGGGCAAAGGCCTCATCTGTACAGAGGGTACCAGGGCATAGTCCAACACGCGGACTTCACATATCTTCGAAATATATATATGTATATATATATATATATGTGGTGTCGTGGTGGGCAAAATAAAAGATTTTTCGTGTCTCTCTGATTTATTCACTCTTTTTTAAAATATTCCTTGTAGTTCTTTTCTTCTTTTACGCCTCATGGCTTCCTGCCCTTTTATCTATCTCTCTCTCCCTCTCATACATCTATCCCCCTCTATCAAATCAGTCGTTCATGCATCTCAATCCCATTCATCTAACATTCCCTTTCGCTCAGAAACCACAGACCTACATCTCGGCCATCCTGCAGGTTTGGCTGCCTCTAGCCACACACCATGCTCTCTTCTGTCATACTCTCACATGCTTAGTATACTCTAAAACACCATCTCAAACATACCACCACTACATTATACAAAAATAAAACCAAGACATTCTCGTTCACACAAACATATCAGAATTACAATATTATAATCATAGAAGAACCTCTTTATTTCTACATAAGATAACTACCAATACAAGACAAATTTTGGTTATTATTGTAACTGTTATCTGACCACTCTTGTCTTACACCATGTATCATCTGGAGAGAGATCTGCTTAGGTTATTTGAAAAATATCAAACAAAAACAAAAAAAATAAAAATAAACATAAAACCAAAAAAAAAATATGAAGGTGGCTATTCACCTAAAGTATCCTGAAACCCAGGCCATGGTTTCATATTGTCTGCTGAACTACTTGTTTTGGTAGGTCCCTCTCTATAGCTATGGACCTTTTCTAGGTCATAACGGTCATTCCCCTTGACCTTTGTTACTACATAAGGTCCCAAAAACTTCTCCTTGAGTTTGAGACCCGAACCAAATTGGGTCCTTTTGATGACAACTCTATCCCCTTCACGATACTTAGTGCTTTCCTTTCTCTTCTTATTGTATGACTGAGCATTTTCCGCCTGAACTTTTCCTATCTGTGCCTTAGCCATCATCAGACATCTTAACTCTTCTCTTTCTTGCATGAAACAATCTATACTCTCTTGTTGCAACAAATTGTAGATTTCTATGTCTTCATTTGTTTTCATCTTTACTCCGGTCATTAACTGAAATGGTGTAGTGTTGATGCTTCTCTGAAAAGTACTATTTAAAGCTTGCTGAAGGCGGCTTACATGTCTATACCAAAGGGACTGATCTGAAATGCAAAGTTTTGTTAGAATTGATATTATGATCCTATGTATTCGCTCTACTTGACCGTTACCACGTGGCACCCCAGTCGTGATAGTTACATGTTCAATTTTTTCTCTTACACAATAGTCTCTAAATTCCAAACTGGTGAATGCAGTACCCCTGTCTGTTATAAGCCTCGTTGGGTTGCCAAATGTCTGCTGATGGATTAAAAGTTTACTTAAAGTTTCTTTTGAGGTTGTACCCTTGGTAGGAAAGATCCAAACAAATTTTGAGAAACCATCTACTACAGTGAAAATATAATTATACTGTTTCTTTGTCTGTGATAAAGGTCCAATATTGTTGTAATTAATGAAAATATAGTTTTAATGGTAGAACGTAGTTTTATTATAGAGATTCAAGAAGAAGAGTGACATAGACAAAAAATGTGTTACATGAATAGTTGTTGAGCACAGATAAAATAGGGTTCAAATTACTAATACAACACTCCCACTTAATTTGGACCCATTTCTTAAAACAAGTTAATTTTCAAAATGAACATACATTTTCATGGCACATATTAGTTTGACAAACTCTCATTAAAACAATATATCTATAAATAATGTTTTACAAGTACAAATAAGATAATGATATTATTTTAAGTTCTGAACACCAATTCTTTTCCTAAAATACTGAAACTTATCTTTAGGAAGAGCTTTTGTAAAAACATCAGCAAATTGTTCATTAGTAGATACATAATTCAAATCAATTTGCTTCTCTGCATATTTATCTTTAACAAAATTATATTGCACTTCAATATGCTTACAACGCCTATGGTAATCCACGTTTTTAATTAAACAAATTGCACTTTGATTGTCTATATTCAAACATATTGAGTTCTGATTAAATTCACCTATTTCCACTAACAGTCCTTTTAACCACATAGCTTCTTTTGCTGCAGAACAAGCTGCCATGAATTCCGCTTCAGTGGTAGACAAAGCAACACTTTGTTGTCGTTGTGTTGCCCATGTTATGGCAGCTCCATTTTTAATAAACACATAGCCCGTTAAAGACTTTCGTGTGGAAATGTCTTTGGCATAATCAGCATCACAGTAAGCTTCTACTATATTCAGTTGTGATTTTGAATAACACAAACCATAATCTTTGGTTTCTTTTAGGTACTTCAGTATTTTCTTAATAACATTCCAATGAGTATGATCATAACATTCTAGGTATCTGCTTACAAGATTAACTCCATACATAATATCGGGCCTGCTTACCACCGCTAGATGCATCAGTGAGCCTACTGCCTCTCTGTATGGAATCTTCTTATCAGGATCCTCTGCATTCTTCTCCAGTGTAGTGTGGGGATTAACTGGAATATTATTACAGTTAGCATTCTGCATTTTAAATTTGTACAGTAATTTCTCAGTGTATTTTGTTTGATGAATGAAAATACTTTCTCCTGTTCTTTCAATTTGTAGTCCCACAAAGTTCTTTGGATCACACTGTTTTATTTCAAAATTTTTCTTTAATTCCCACATAAGTTTATCGAGTGTATTTTTACATTTTGACATTAGAAGTCCATCATCTACATACAGCAGTAAATACACCTTGTTGTCATTTACTTTTCCTACATACACACACCTGTCTTTATGACAGCTTTCAAAACCAAATTTCTTTAACAAATTGTCAAATTTTTGGTTCCAGCACCTTGGTGCTTGCTTAAGACCATAAATTGAACGGTTAAGTTTACATACCATATTATCAGGAGCTTCCAAGCCCTCTGGTGGCGTCATGTAAATATTTTCTTTTACATCTCCATATAAAAATGCAGTTTTGACATCAAACTGAACAATATGCAAGTTGTGTTGAGCTGCTTCTGAAAGTAGTACACGTACTGAATCATATCTTACCGTTGGGGCATATATCTCCTTGTAGTCAATGCCTTGTTTTTGACTACATCCCTTGGCACACAATCTTGATTTGTAGAGTGGACCAGAAGGCTCGTCTTTTATTTTGAAGACCCATTTGCAGCCAATTATCCTCACTCCTTCAGGCTTTTCAATCAATTGCCATGTTCTATTCTTTGCATGTGCCTTTAGCTCCTCTTCTGTGGATTCTTTCCATTTTGCAGCATTTGGGTTATCAGAAGATAATGCTTCACTATATGTTAGTGGAACATCCCATTCTCTTATAATTTCATCGGTACATTTGTAAGTATTTGCTTCTCCTTCTTCATTGGCTTGCATCTTGCATAATCTTGCTTTAGATCTTGTTGTAACATTATTTGTTAACTCAGATGAATCTATGGTTACATCAGGCTCATACAGAGACCCATCATCGGAGTAAAAATCTTCACTTAAGTCGTCTTCAGTTGTCTCAGACTGTTCCATCGTGGTTTCCTGTATTTCAGAGCTGTCATCACTTTGACATGATACTGGGACAGACTCTGAAAGTGGTACAACAGAATAATCTCTTTTGACTGAGCTTTCAAGAAAGACCACATCTCTGCTTATTACAATGTTTTTCGTTTTAGGGTCTAAGAACCTGTATCCTTTGCTCTGTTCACTATAACCAATGAATAACATTTTGTTTGCCTTTGGGTCCCACTTCTTTGCTTTTTCTTTCGGTACATGCACCAATGCTTCACAACCAAATATTTTCATATGAGTAATGTCTGGCTTTCTCCCACTCCATTCCTCCTCTGGTGTTAAAAATGCAAGAGCTTTTGTTGGGCATCGATTTGTGATATAAGCAGCAGTCGACACAGCTTCTGCCCAATAATGTTTCTGAAGTTTAGCATTTATAAGCATGCATCTAGCTCTTTCAAGCAAAGTCCGGTTCATTCTCTCCGCTAGACCATTTTGCTGTGGTGTGTAAGGAGCGGAGGTTTGGTGAGTGATACCTGACTTCTTTAGAAAAGCTTGAAATTCATTACTCAGATACTCTTTTCCGTTGTCAGTGCGAAGTATCTTTATTCTTGAATCAAGTTGATTTTCAGCTAAGGCTTTAAATTCTTGAAATTTTTGGAAGACTTCTGATTTGTTTTTAATGAAGTAAACAAACACCTTCCTTGTGAAGTCATCAACAAAGGTAACAAAGTACTGAGCTCCCCCAAGGCTTGGTACTTCCATTTTTCCGCAGACATCTGAGTGAACAAGTCCTAGTTTCGCTTGTGCTCTAGAACCTTCGGAAGGAAACGGGATTCTCGTCTGCTTTCCTTTCAAGCATGAAACACATATCACTTTATCTGCCTTATTTGTTTTGATTCTTGCACTCTCCAATAATTTCTTTAAATCCTCAAAATTCAAATGCGCCATTCTCTGATGCCACAAGAAAGAATCATTCTCTGTTGATGTAGATATAAAAGCTGGAATACTACATGTATTTAACCTGTACATATTGTTTATAACTTTAGCAGCTGCTACTTGCTTATTATCTTTATTTAGAATTATACAGCCTTGACTGTCAAATTGAACTTGACAACCACTATTTATTATCTGACTCACAGAGAGGAGATTAGTAGCCAGCTCAGGAACATATAGAACATTTTGTACCTTAATTGAGTCAATTCTGCCTTGTTTGTTCACAACATTAAGATTAACTTTCCCACATGCTTTAACAACTAATCTCTTGTTATCAGCCACTCTTATTGTGGTAACCGGAGGTGAAATCTCATCATAAAGCAATTCACGGTGCATTGTCATATGCATTGAAGCTCCAGAATCTATATACCAATTACTGTCATTGCTCGTTGTAGCGGAGAACACTGTGACATAGGTAGAATCAGTTTGCTCATTTGATTTTTGTTCCTTCTTCTTGTTGCGACAATTTTTACTGATGTGACCATATTTATTGCACACATAGCACCTTGGACCCTTGGACTTGACTTTATTTTGAACTTGTTTGCCAGATTGCAACTGATTAACTTTGCTTTTCACATATAGCGCATTAGACTCAGAGTTTCTTATATCTTGAAGAAGCTTTGTCTTTACTGAATCAGATGTAATTTGCACACCAGAGCTCTCAAGTGCCATTATCATGGGTTGATATATATCCGGAAGACCTGCTAGTAACAGGGTCCCGAGCCACTCATCGTCAACATTGAAACCAATGTTTCTCAATTTATGGGCGGTACTCATTATTTTGTTAACATAGTCTTCAATATTTAGACAGTTTTCGAGGGTCGTGGTTATCAGATCTCTCAGGAGCCCAACCCGACGTGTCAAACCATTATCATTAAAAGCCTTAGCTAAATTATTCCACACATCTTTAGCTGTTTTAGCTTCTTGGATATGTACATAATTGACAGGATGCACTAGAAGAATTAATTTTGATCTTGCCTTCGTATCAAGCTTTGCATCAACGACTTCATTTTCTTTACGGGTGACACAACTCCATAAATCTTCATGTTCTAGGTAAGTCTGCATAGCAAATCGCCACGTTGCATAATTTTCTCTTCCAGTCAGTTTTTCCATCAGTGCCATCGTATTATTTGAAGACATTTTGCGGATGAAGAAGAATTTAAATTGCCAGAACACGTGCGGAGTTTGAGGTTAGGTTGTACTAATTGTACCAGAACTACGAACTTTTATCTTAAAACTTTGGAATTATATTACTTTCACCTTTATAGACAATATTCAGGTGGCCTGGGCCCATAACCTGTTGTAATTAATGAAAATATAGTTTTAATGGTAGAACGTAGTTTTATTATAGAGATTCAAGAAGAAGAGTGACATAGACAAAAAATGTGTTACATGAATAGTTGTTGAGCACAGATAAAATAGGGTTCAAATTACTAATACAACAAATATGGTCACAATGCAGGGTATGCAATGGTATATTGTGTTTATCAATTGAGTGTAAAAATCCCTCTTGATGTCCTTCCTTTCTTGTAGCTAGTAGACATGGTATACAAGTTACAAGAAATTCCTCAATTTTATTGTTTTAAATTTTTAATGAAGTAATCCTTACCAATTAACTCTATCATTTTCTTCTTAGAAAAATGGCCACGCTCATGAACTCTTCTTATTATTTCTGTTTCTATGCTTTTAGGTACAACTAATCGTCTACTCATACCTTTGTAAAGTAAGCCTCTTTCCAAATAATAATCTGCAAAAGGTCTTTCCCGCAAAATTTCCTTTATAGCCTTTAATCCCTCATCACAGTCCTGTGCTTGTTGTATTTGATCATGCAAGGTCACCACCATGCCTGCATCATAACAATTCCTACTTAAAGCATCCGTGTGTCTCATCTGACTACCAGACCTATGTTCTATAACATAATCATACTGGTCAAGTAAAAGCACCCATCTAGCTACCTTAGGTGTCAAATCCCGTTTCCTTAAAGTCATACTAAAAGCTTGACAATCCGTGACGATTTTAAATTTAATCCCGAATAAGTAATGATGGAATTTTTTAACACCCTGGACTACTGCTAAGGCCTCCAGCTCATAGCTACTGTACTTGCTTTCAGCATCAGTTGTTCTCTTACTCATGTAGTGAATAGGATGTAACTCTCCAGTCGGTGCCCTCTGCAGCAGTATAGCCGCATAAGCCACACTAGATGCGTCTGTGTGTAGCTCAGTCTTAAGTTGAGGATTAAACAATGATAAAACTGGGCCACTTGCCAATTTCTGCTTTAACGCATTGAATGCCTGTCTCTGTATAATATCAAAAGAAAAATTGGTATCTTTTCTCAAGAGGTCAGTGAGGGGTTTGGCCAATAAAGCATAATTTGGAATGTACTTGCGGAAGTAAGATGTCAGTCCGATGAAGCTGTGCAATTGCTTCAATGTCCTCGGTTCCGGATATTTCATAACAGCCTCAGTCTTATCAAGTGATGGTCTCACTTTTCCATCTTCCACCATATGTCCAAGATATTCCACTCGCTGTGAAATCAGGTTTGCTTTCTTCCAATTGATCTGTAATCCATGCATGGATGCAACTTTTAGAACACATTTTAATCTCCCCAATGCCTGAATTTCATCTTCAGCATACACAATAATATCATCAATAAACGTTACCATTATATTCTGTGATACCAACTCCCTGAATATTATTGACACAAATCTTGTAAAATATTTAGGGCAGACTGAAAGGCCAAATGGAGCTCTAAGAAATTCCCATTGCCCATGGTGAGTAACGAAGGCTGTGTATTTGACGGATTCCTCACTAACTTTCAAATGGAAAAAATCCATCTTCTAAGTCTAGGACACTAAAATATCTAGCACCGCTTAACTTATCAATTAAGTCCTCTATTAACGGCAAAGGATATTCGTCTTTAACCATCTTCTTGTTAATATCTCGATAATCAACACAAACTCTTGTGGATCCATCTTTTTTCCTCACTAACACGATAGGGCTAGCATACTCAGAATAACTTACCCGAATTATATTGTTGTCCAACCATTGCTTCACCTGTTGTTCAACAATCTCACGTTCCTTCAGAGATATCCGTCGTGGACGATGTGCAACAGGGATGTCATCTTTGAGTATGATCTTCAACTCCAATGGAACCTCCTTGGTTCGAACAGGTTTATACTCATCTACGCACTGCAAAACCTCTTGTCGCACTGAAGGACTGCAAGTGTCACCTATAACAACATCACAATTTGCCACACAATTTAAACCCCTGAACCAATTCTCCCCTTTGTCTAACAGATGTACAGATCGCTCTCCGAATACTACGGTGTAGTCAGACAACAATTCCTGTCCCAAAACAACATAATACGGCATTGTATTACACGGTATAATATGGAAAGTAACAGTTAAACACCTATCACCTATACGAATAGGTAGGAAACACTTTCCAAGCGATTGGATAGACCGGTTTCCTAATCCAGTTAACAACAAACGTTCACTAACACAACTAAAGCTAGTAAGATAGCCCTTGTAGATACGTTCATCTATCAAGTTTATGTCGCTTCCCGTATCAACCAACGCGTTCACTTCGAAATCGTCCAACATAATCTTCACTACAGGTTTTGAATAATTCGATTTATCGATCTTCTCAAGTTCCAGTTTGTTTGGATTCGCGTCGACATATCTCTCCGCCAATCTTTCGGTCAACATAACATCGGCTGTCAGTGTCATGTTACTCTCATTTGGGCCATCTGTCACTGTATGTTTCGTCACGTCCGCGCTGTCAGTTTGTCGGTCAAACCGCTCAACCCGCTCCGGTGTGAAGTTGTTTGAAGCGAACATAGCTTTCGCCTGGCCGGTCGTTCTGCTATTTTGTGATTGGCCCTCCCGCGCTTGTCGCTCCTCATTGGTCGATCGCTCTCGTGTATTTTCGTACCGGCGATGACTCGACCGATCCTTCCCGAAGCTCGTGTTATGATGATTGTCTTTTCTACAATACGATGCAATATGGCCGAACTTATTACAGTTAAAACACTTTAACCCATGCATTTTATTTGGACATGCCGACGATGTATGCCCCAATTCACCACAGTTATAACACCGTGACTGTTTATGACGATTGTTCTCCGGCTTCATTTTTGATTTTACATTTTCATAAATCTTAATTTTGTCTTTTAGCTCCGAGTATGTAGTCACTCCGTGCAACATAATCTTGTTCATCTCTACGTCTTTTATGCCGTCTATAATGTACTTAATGGCCACATAGTCTGGCAACTTGCCCCTCTTTCCCATCTCCTTCATTGTTAGCATATAATCTAAACATGTTTCGCTTGATAATTTCTGCCGACTACACATCATCTCATGCACCGTTTTTTGGTCGAGCGTGTCTGGGAACTCCTTAGACACAGCTTGCCTGAGCTCAGCCCATGTTTTAAACGGTCGCTCACTTTTTAGCCAAAGCGCTGCAGTACCTTCCAGGGATCTTCTCGCCACTATAAGTTGTTGCAACGGACTCCATTCGAAGATTTCGCTGTGATCTTCGATATCTTGGATCCAGCGTGACACCGGGTAGCAATTATCGGTGCCGGTGAACTTCGGTATGAGCTCTTCGGAGTATTGCAAATTACCTTGGCGTTGAGGTGTTACTCCCGTCATCTCAGCTTTGTCAGCAACTTCCCTCGGCATCTTAAAATTCCTCTCTTGCCACCACCCGACCACGTGTCGTGCGAAGTCGTCGTAGGAAAATTTCGTCTTCTTTACGTCTTTTCGTTCCGTCTTTCTTCGTTTCTTCGTATCCCGGACGAGCCCCCAAATTTGTGGTGTCGTGGTGGGCAAAATAAAAGATTTTTTTCGTGTCTCTCTGATTTATTCACTCTTTTTTAAATATATCCTTGTAGTTCTTTTCTTCTTTTACGCCTCATGGCTTCCTGCCCTTTTATCTATCTCTCTCTCCCTCTCATACATCTATCCCCCTCTATCAAATCAGTCGTTCATGCATCTCAATCCCATTCATCTAACATTCCCTTTCGCTCAGAAACCACAGACCTACATATATTTTTTTTATTATTTGCAAAATATGCGTGTCTCCTCACGATGTTTTCCTTCACCGCTGAGCACGTGATGATTCGGCAGTTAAAATTAACAATTTCATCGGTGCCGGCACGCGGGGATCGTACTTCGGTTGCTCGAGTAAATGTAATTTAAGGCGCGCGCCCGAACGCTGAACTTTCACGGCTAAGTTAAAGTGAAGGTAAAGTGTTTTTTTTTTTTATTTAAGTAAGTGGCAAACGAGCTGGCGGTTCATCCGACATCAGATAAACCGCCAGATCGTTTGCCACCTTCCCACATGAAAATTAAATTGGGTCTTCATAACCAGTAGGTCTTTTACTGGAACTCAACTATCGATAAAGACAGAATCAAGATATCTATACTATTATCTATCTATGTATTACATATCTATTATATATAGTCAGAATCAAAATATTCTATACTACTTATATCTATACTACGCGTTCCAGATCGACCGGAAGATCAGGGAGGACACTTCGATGGGTGTCCACGTGGCGGTATACAGGTGAGTGACCATCTGACTGGCTTATATCATATTTAACCATAACTTTACCATCAACTCTTACGCGCATCAACTTGATAATCAATCCCTCTCAGCATCTTTGCTGTTGTATGAACGGCGTTCCCCAGGGAGCACCACAGTCTCCCAGAAGATTGTGTAGCAGAAGTATGTAAACCTTTTTGTCCAGCGTGTGAGTTTCTTGGCCCAATACTTGATCTTGGCTGACTTGATGGATTGTTGAGCAGCACCTACCGTAAGAAAGGGCTTCCCCAGGGACCACGACAGGTGTCCATGCTTTTTTGCCATCGCTTGAGATAGCTGGGGCCAAACCTTAAAGGCCGCTCTGAATATCATTCAAGTATCCTATTTCATTGTCCGTCACTTGGAGAAATCAGTGACTTTTTTCTTTCATTTAATTCGAAACTGGCCAGCGTTTGACTGACTATCCTCCTATCCGATGTCCTATCTGATGGTGAGTTTTTTTGGCGCATACCCTGTCTGAGATCTATGCGGATGCCACTGACCCCAGGGTCCAGGACCTGTTCGAGTGCGCGTCCGCCAAGTTCAAGGTGGAGGTGAACGCGAAGCAGCTGCACATGACCGGCTGCGTGCTTCTGCATAGAGGCTGCTGCCTGGTGGTGGTCGAGGGGGGGCCCAAGCAGCACGAGAAGTACAAGAGGTGGGTGAAAGTGGAGATATGGTCTTTTTGTATATGGTGGCGATGACTCCGTGGAGCAGTCGCCTAGGTATTGCCCTTGGCGTCGTGGGTCGTGGGTTCGATTCCCACACGGGACAACTGTTTGTGCGACCCCATATAGCTAGCACCTGCATCTCTTGGGCTGGGTAGGAAGTCCCAACGACCACTGTGACCTGGTAGATCTATTGTAGTCTTCCCTTTGAAGACATTGCCTTCTTACTGCTATTTGTATCAATAAATGATTGTAACGCTCCTGTGTTGAATAAAGATATTTGAATTACTTACTTCGCTGGCTCAGCGACCAAAATATTGGCTTCCCACACTTCTGACTTCTTACTGTGGGAGAAAATTATCCTGTGTTGAGACGACGTTTTCCATACACAAATTTCACGTAGTCGAACACCCAGATCCTGAAATGTTTATCTGTGGTTCACTCAAGTAGTTGACTCGTGTCGGAATCGAACCCATCATCCCGTAGCCGTGACCAAATCCTTGGCAACCGCGCCGCGGAGTCATCATGAACGGCCTATATATGTCCCAGTGCTGGGCAAAAGCCTCCTCTGTACAGATTTTACTAGGGAATAGTTCACTACGCGACTACTCGCCGATTGGCGTAATTTGAGTGTCCAACATCAACATATTTACATCGTATTTTTCTATTTAATATCATTGTTAAATACATATTTATCTAATTTAAATGTATTCTTCTTTTATATATGTAACTATACAAATATCGCAAATCTGGCAACTCTGGCTGCCAAGCCAGAATACAAGCGCTGTTTAGTTTGGGATTCATTGTTAATGTTTTGTACTTTGATGCGAGTAGCAATATTCTGTACTAGCTGTGCCCGCGACTTCGCCCGCGTGGAATTAAAAATAAAAACAAAATTCTAAAATAAAGGTAGCCTAAGTTACTCCTTATTTCATCAGCTATCTGCCAGTGAAAGTCCCGTCCAAATCGGTCCAGCCGGAACAGACAGACAGACAGACAGACAAAAATTGTGAAAAATGTTATTTCGGTACATATACCTTGTACACATCCATATGCATTTAGTAAAAAGCGCTTATCTCAATATTACAAACAGACACTCCAATTTTATCTATCTATCTGTATGTATGTATGTATAGATTAATCTTTTATTACTATATTTTTAACTCGTGTTTCGTGACTTGCGTTTGTATAATAATAATAATCTTTATTTGCCATTAAACTGGGTGATTAAGAAGTTGATTTACAAAGTTATTGACCTCCAAGTTCAGCCATAATATATGGCATGCAAATATGCGTTACTTTGTATTTAATAACCAGTGTTATATTTGATATAGAAAAATACAATTTATATGGATGAAATATATACAAGATTTTATAATATGTACTTTAACATGTACCAATTGTCCCATTTAGATAGATGAATGGATTAATTTAACCTTGTACCGGGCTCGATTGTGGCGCAGGCTGATGCTGCACCGCATCAAGTGGGAGGAGGACACGGTGAAGGATGCAGAGGGCGCGGAGGTGCCCAACAGCTGCCGGCTCGTGTGGGAGGGCGTCACTAAGCAGCGAGCCTTCGGCGAGATCAAGTTCAAGGTGGGACTAAACCCCCCCCCCCCCCCCCCCCCCCCCCCCCTTTAACCCTTAACCGCTTATTCTTATATAAACACATATGTAAA